>OY998142.1:28732868-29332868 GCA_963921925.1 Sphagnum tenellum | reverse complement strand
ATTGATTTGTCCATTTTCCTTTTGATCCTAATCATTACACTACTAATTTATGTCTTATGTGTGATGTAGGTAGAGGTCAGGCATTCTCCTTGTCAGTAAGTCATTGATCCAATAAATTGTTCCTTCATGAAACACATTGAACATCATGTCAACCTTAATTTGTTTTTGACCCTAGATTCCAACAAATGGGGGGTTGTGTGGATAAAGCCCACAATAGGTGCATGCCTTTGTCTTTTTTATTAATAAACCAAGAGAACAAGAATTGAATTAGGTCAAGAAATGATTGAATAACATGTGTTTGGGCATATTCACAATCAAGGTACCCCTTTTTGGACATAGGATTCAATGACTTTGTTTTTGCTATTTTCCAAATATACAATCTACATGAAATAAATTTTAAAAATATTGGATGATTCAAATTATGATAATTTGCATGGTGGTGGTGATTTTTCACATGTGTATGTAATTATGCATAAATATTTTGGTAAAAAACACAAAATATAAAAAATGAGTACATAAATTTTTATATACAACTTAACATATTTTCTTGCATGAAAATTTCTTACACATTTTACCAATACTTGAAGCCACAAATTCTAAATCTAGTAAATACAAAAAAATCAACCAAATGGCCAAAAAATATATTTTTTCTTTACAACCTATCATAATGGATTCTATAGCCTTCGAAAATTAGATCATATATTGTTTAATCAAATGCATTATATGAACATTGCCAAACATAAATGGATGCATTTTTTATCCATGAAAGAAAATTGAAGTCAATTGCATTATTTAATTTTTTAAAAAATATTTTAAAACAAAAATTATAATTAAAACAAGGATTCAAATCATTTAATAGGATTAAAAAAGACATCTATATTTTATCCAATCTATTCATGGATTTAAAAAACTAGATTAACATGACATCATTCTAGTTATAGTCATAGACAAATCCACTATAATCATGAAATAGTAAGTGTAATAAAATTCCAAAATAGTCTTTTGCAGTCTTTTTTCATTAGATTGTCCTTTTGGTACCCTAATTGTGAATATGCATGTTTCTAATATTCCAATAGAAATAATGATACTAAATAAATCTTCAAAGTCTTTTCATTTTAAATTCCTATCTAATGTAATTTTGTAGGTTACTTAAATGTGAGGTTCTAACTACATTTCATTGGAGCATGTTCAAATCTATGATGATTATTTATTTTCTTTGCACTTTATCATGCTTGTGGGACTACAATAGATTGTGAATCTAGTTATATAAAAACTTGCTGAACCTTTCCTTCTAAACTTTGTTTATGTGTGAAATCTTCAACTTATCAAATTGATTCTTTACTTTGACATCTATGCTCTCATTTTTTACTTTTATGTTAGGCTTTAACATTTTTGCATTAAAATCTCTAAAAAGTTTTAGAGCTCATATAACACACTTGTTGAAAGTTTGAACATGCTTTCAATGGTTGGGAGGAGAACCAAACTTGCTAAACAATTGGAATGAACTTGGAAATTTGGAAAATTGAAATTGTGATGTTCTTATTTTAGTAGGAATTGCAAAGTGCTAGGTATAAGGATCTTTTTGGTGATCCTTAGGTTGCTCATACATTTTGCATTATAGTATTCTGAGTGAACAATGTGTCTTTTGATCCTTGGGCTAGATTGTTACAAGTTGCAAAAATGCACCTTCTAAGTTTTAGGTCTAAAGTGCATTATAAGTTAGGTAAGGTATGTTTCACCTTTTTATATGGTGCTTAGCCATGTCCCTTTCTATGTGATAGATTTCCTCCCATCACCAAACCTTGGCCTTGCATAATGAGTTGTCAAATTTGTAGATCTACCTTAAATCACACCTTAAACCAAAAAATTAAAACCCCATGTAGCTGGATTTTCTTTGATAGTATGTATTTGTGTACATTGGAATGTGACAACATTAAACCCGTCATCAAATATTTCTTTCACATAATGAGTTGCAAAATTTATAGATTTGCTTTAAATCACACCCTAGGGAAAAACACTATTTTTCAAATTGGAAAACTACATGAGTCAAAATATAGGGTCCTGTATAATGGTTGTTGCCAAAAAATATATAGTTTAATTATTATTATGATAGGATCCTATTTATTTTTAAAAATGAAATATAATTAATGTAGGGTAAACATTAATTCAAAATATTAAAAAACATATGTACAATGAACTTTGTGAAGTTATTGTTGGGGCAAAATATGTCATTAGTTCATAGTAAAAGGCACCTTTGATTTACACCCTTTAAGGAAAAAACAAGAAGATAACAAAAGAATATATGTCATGTTGTGTTGAAGTAAATATATTGATAAACATGTTTTTTTTTTAAAATTCTCCTTGTGGTGAACAACATCTAGATGCCTCATGACTTCAACTAAAACTAAAATTCGAACATATGTATGGTACCAAAATTCACTACAAAACATAGAGCTTAAACATTTGGATATTGTAAAACTAGATAATAACAAGGTGGGGAATTTTGATGCATTCTCTCACATAATACCCCCAAACAATATCCTTTTTAACACATGTAATGTGAAATTTTAACATAGAGTGTCTACCCATGATCACACATTAAACTGAACACTAAAACCCCCATCTAGTTGGATAATATTATGTACTTGTGTTCATTTGTGTGAATTACATTGCGACAACATTAAACCCATTAGTAATTGTTTTTTAAGATAAGGGAACAATTAATTTTTTAACAAGTACCATTCTTTACACCCATAGTTGAACATAAAATTAGTATTATTGGTTGGAAATTGGATTTAAAAACCAAACACAAGTTTTTGAAACAATGATTTTAGCCATAAGGGGTATGCTTCATATGCTTTGTGATTCTGCAAGTGTGCTCAAGAATCACATCACTGGATGGGATTACACCATTGACAAATGAGCTGACAATTAGCTCACCTGGCATGCTAAACATGTTTCTGTCCATGGAACACCATCTGGAGCATCTTCTGGTGCAACCAGATTGAAGTGCAAGTATGTGAGGTATTCTCCTTTCCCTCCCTGCACCTCTAGTCTATCATGACTCAGAAGTGAATCTCACATCCAAAGGATGCAGCTATAATGTAGGACACACTAGTATCTGAACTAGTGATCTGGCTGCAACCGTCATGTAATATGAAACCCCTTAGGGCAGGGCAGATGGTGCTCAACTAAGGAGATTCTGCTTGGCTTGTCTAAGCTATTTGAGGAGGGAGTGATTGCTATTCATTCTACAGGTACTTGTTACTTATATGTATAGTTTGTTTTATATGGGATGGGGACCTGCAAGCATGGTTCTAGACATGAGGTTCTCTTCTTGGGAGATGAACTTGTGTCCCACTCTGGTCTGCAGGTAGCTCACACATTGCTATAGTTAATAGATGGTGACAGTCAGCAGCAGATAAAGAGTCCACAATGAAGGATGGCTGTATTTGCATCCAATTTGTGCAGTGCATTGCCAGAGACCTTTGATCAGCTTCTTACCAGTGATGCAACTGCAGCCATCTCCTTGTCTTCTAAAGTTGGAAGTCATGTTGAAAGAGTTGAGCATATGTTTTCTCCCCTGAACTTGTGAAAAACACCAAAATGTGTGCATTCCTGTGTAAGTAGCCATTTATCTTCATTATCTGGTACTATTGCTAACCCAGCAGTGAATAGCTGCAGTTGTCAGAAGATTGGAAGATGGTGAGGAAGAGCCAGGTCAACAAATCAGATGAGACACTGCTGAGATCAAAAGCCAGGAGGCACCCAAAATGGACCAGTTTGCATGCCCCACTGGTGTTCACTGGGACAGAGAGACCCTGGGGACTGACCTTCACACTGACTCTACTACCATGACTGTGCTGGCTATGGATGGAAGGCACCGATGGTTAGATATTGAAAAGCTGGTGTGTACATTATTGTATTCCATTTTTTCAGGACTGATTTGGAAAGGTGATATGAAGGACAGGCAGAACCATGGCTCACAAATGCTTCAGACTAGAGGAGCATTGTAGGAGTGATACTGTGATAAATTTAGTAGTGGTCGTAGCTTTTGTGATGAATGATACTGCCACCAAATTGGGATTCCTTGACAAATGCAAGATTATGTTGCATACCACCCTGATGCTTTTGCATTTGCATGATCAGGTGAAAGGTGATGATTGGTTTGTTCTAGTTACAAACCTGGCACCACGTGTGGGAGTGCATGTGCACTTGGGGATGGAGAAAGCCCAGTAAGGTGGCAAAGGTGTTTTTGACCAAGTAGTTGAGGTGACCATGAAGTCAGCTCAACTTCCTTCTGCTCCCAGTGAGCATTAGGTTTTCTTGCTTAATCAGGCTGATGATTCAACCAACTGAAGCTGTTCCTGTTGCTTAACCAGCAACAATTAGCTGCTGAAAGCTGTTACAACCACCCCAGATTAGTAGCTGCAGCATGTCTCAAACCTTTGGAATATACATGTCAGGTCTCGTAGTTTACGCAGTTGCTCTTCTATCTTAGGGGTCTTTCTCTAAAGCAAGGTCTAAAGATTATTGCTGATGGTATGCCCTTAACATATATGAGTAGACTGAACCAGGAGGCCACACAGAGCAATTGTCCCCTTCAGGAGTTCTACAGCTGAGCCCAAGAGAATTAGCAGGATTCAAAATTTTGACCATTTTTGTGTCGCTTCGTCCAGCATGACCTTGTCCGAATCCTTTTTGCCAAGCTTACATTTCAAGATTGCAAAGACAGTAAGACATTACAGTACAGTTTTTTAGCAGGATGTTTGGGATGAAAGAATCTCAAAACACCTCACTTTGGAGGTGTGCAGATTGGCCAAAAGTATACATAAGCAGCAGACATTCTCTTGCAAAGTTCCAATGTTCTACAGCTTACGCAAGTGATGCTCTACAAGGTGACACCATTTCCTCAAGTTGTGGCATTTCACATCTGCATTATTTGTCATGAAGTAGCTTGCATCACAGTTGGTGATATGCGTTTCTTGTTGAAAAAACTGCAGAGTGTGTATGGAAGGCCTCCCACCTGTAGCATTATATTGGCAGTTGGCTGGCTCTACAACCCCCCCAACAGATGGATGTCTTTGTTGCTGTGGTCACTTGTTTCTATGCTTTATAAAAAGCAAGTAAGGTTTCCATTTTGTTATTTTTCCTTGTTTCTCTTGTAATCTCTGAGAGTTTGGACTTGATGCTTTGGCATCATCATGCAATCCACATCTCTTTTCTCCAGCTATTTCTGATTGATGTTCACCATTCACAGGAGTAGAAGTGTCTAGTTGTGTAAGGTATTGTCATCAATGGTTGCTGTTTGATGATTGTTGTCATATATGCAAATGGATCCCATGGGTACAAATGGTAACTCTAAGGCTCTGAAGCTGTTTCGCCAAATGCAATAGAAGGTGTGCTCCTGGCAGACTTTGTTACATTTGCTGTGGTGCTGAATGCATGTGCCAGTGCAGTTGAGGGCAGGTGAAGAGGCCAGGTGTGCTAATGAGCAGATCGCTGAAAGTAGTTGCAAGTCTGATTGCTTTGGGGGAATAGCTTGGTTGACATGTATGCTTAAATGTGAGCATGGAGTTTGCCTGGAGACTCTTCAACAAGATGCCAGCTGGAAACGTGGTCTCTTGGAATGCCATACTTGAAGGATATGATGTGCATGGGCATGGCGAGGAAGCTCCCATTTGCATGCATCTACTTACCTAGGAAAACCCCAGAAAATTTCAACTGTATCTGGAGTGCAGTTTGCCAAGCAGAACCTTTCCTCTGCCAGGGTAGGGTGTTTTGGAAAGCAGAATGCTCGCTCCAGTGGGCATTTGATTTTTCTTCATTTTTATACCCATCAGCCTTCCTGAGAAAAAATGATCTTTTTCTGTGGTGCTTTACATTGGTAAACACTTGAAGAGCAAGAAGGCAGTCCCAAAATAAGCACAACTCAGATCTGGCACCCTGCCCAAAGTACGCACACCCCTCAGCTCCAGAGCAACCTGCTCCTCAGGTGTTACCCAACTCGTCATCACCTATCATCCTACTTACCTACTTGACCTAGGTCAATTCAGAAGGGAACCAGCCTTATTTTAAATGGCAAGATTTTGCTGAAAAGAAAATTTCAAAATTCAAAAATTTCAAAGCTTTTCAATTGCCAAAAGTGAGAAAATAAATAATAAAATTCGCCAAATTTCCATACTGGTTTTTAGTCTATAGCCAAACACATCAAAGGATGATTAAAGATTCATTGATGTTTGGTATATAGCTGAGGGTTGTGCTAAATCTTCCTCTAAGTATGATCTTGACTTTTTATACATCTTCCTACGGATGACAGCCACTTAGACTACAAACAAAAATTCCTAAAAAACACAATGGATTTTTCAATATAATCAGTATGCACATTAATAAATAATCATAATATTATCAATAATGGTATTGGAGATAGTGGTAAAGAAACATCAAGCATGGTGAACCACGTTTAAAATACATCACTAGGGGGGGCGGGGGGGGGGGGGGGGGGTCGGGGGGGTCAGGGAGGGTGCAACAACCCCGGTCGATTAACCCATCATGCCCACTCATTCAGACTTAAACCAACTTTTGTGTTGTGTAGTGAAGGCAGGAAAAGGGCAAGTTGAATTTTTAGCCTTTTTTCTTTGGTTCATGTAGTATTTTTCACACCACCCCCTCCCTTACCTCCACTCCTTTTTCTTTGTTTGACAAGCAGGGAGAGGAAGCTCCAAGCTGTAGAATTTACAATTAATTGTGTTGAGATTTTGTGTATGAAACTGCAACAATATTTGACTAACAAAATTTGCGGGCAAATCTAATGCGTGAACTAGCACTAGCATCTATACACTAGTACTAAGGCAAATACCATGTGTGCCTATTGGCAAGAAAATGACTCATTATCACAAAGGGTTCAAGGGTAGGTTATACATGATCAAATGTCTTGTTTGATGTAATTCTTTTCGCTAGCATGTAGAGTCCCATTCTCTCTAGCCTAGTGCCCATTATTTCTTTGATCCTCACCATTGATGCCCCAAAATTTGGGCTGGAGTGTTCAGCAGCCACCAATGCACCAATTGAGGATGAGGCCATTCAAGCCGTTTTGGGGATGAACCAAAAACACATCCTCTTCCCCTGCCCAAGGATTTTTAGCCCCCTTCTCGGCCCCAAAATTTTCCCCTCCTACCTACTTCCCCCCTCCTACCTCCCCTTTCCTACCTCCCTCACCTCATTTCGTGCTCATTCCATCTCTAGAGCTCAAGAGAGCTTTCAAGCTTGAGTAGCACAAAGCTTCAAAACACAAAGCTTGAGAAAAGTGGAAAGCTCAACGTTGAATGAACATGGAGAAGAGAAGGTAGACTCGAGAGAAGAAAGGTAAGCTACCCTCCTTTTCTCTATGTTTTTTTTTTTTGCTTGAGAAGAAGAAGATGCCACAATTTTCTTCTTTCATGTTTTTGTTTTATACCTACCTCCCTCCCTCTTACCTTCTTCCTACCTACTTCCCCCTCTTGTTTTTTTTATGTGTTATTGTTGTAATGAAGAAGGTGACAAGTGTTTGAGAAGTAAAAGGAGATGGTAGCTTGCTACCATCGCCTTTTTCTTTGGTGGTGTTGCAACGAAGAAAGCAATGGCAGCTTGTTGCCATCACCTTCTTCTAGGGTGGGTGTTGCAAAGAAGAAGAAGGAAATGGCAATTGCTCTCACCTTCTTCTAGGGGGGTGTTGCACAAAAGAAGAAAAAGGCGATGGCAACGATTATCACCTTCTTATGGGGTGGGTGTTGTAGAGAAGAAGAAGGTGATGGCAACTACCATCGCTTTCTTTTGGGGGGTGTTCTAGAGAAGAAGAAAAAGGTGACGACGACGTGTTGCCTTTTTATGGGGTGGGTGTTACAAAGAAGAAAAAGGCAATGGCAGTTACCATTGCCTTCTTCTGGGGTGAGTGTTGCAAAGAATAAAAAGGCAATGGCAATTACCATTACCTTTTTCTGGGGTGGGTGTTGCAAAGAATAAAAAGGCGATAGCAATTGCCATTACCTTTTTTTGGGGGGGTGCTGCAAAGAAAAAGAAGGCAACAACAATTGCCCTTGCCTTCTTTTAGGGGGGCTATTACAGAAAAGAAAAAGGTAACAATAGTAGTTACTACCGTTGCCTTCTTCTTTGCTTTCTTCTATGGCAAGTGTTGTAAAGAAAAAGAAGGCGATGGTAACAACTACTACCATCACCTTCTTCTTTGCCTTCTTCTATGGCAGGTGTTGCAAAGAAGAAGAAGGCAATGGAGTTGTTGTCGTTGCCTTCTTCTTTGTCTTCTTCTATGGTGGGTGTTGTAAACAAGAAGGCGATGACAACAGTTGCTACCATTGCCTTCTTTTTTGCCTTCTTCTATGGTAGGTGTTACAGAGATGAACAAGGCAATGGCAACAACTACATCGCCTTTTCTCTATGTTTGAAAATAAGAAGAAAACGACGACAAGTTTCATCACTTTTTTTGATGGTTGTCGCACCCCCAAGCTCCTTGATGGACTCAACTGCGAGTCCAAAGGTGAAGACAAAAGAAGGAAAAGGAGTTGGGCATGCTCCCTAGCTCGTAACACTTCGAAGGTAAAGAGCGGTGCTAGAATTATGGGATGGGACTAGGAAAATTGACAACCATTTCACTTATTCACATAGACCTACACAAACCAAACAACAAGTTAGTTAGTGCGTAACTATAACACTTTGGTGCACGAATGCACCACGTGCAAACACAAATGAACAAGATTGTCCACGGCCCGAACTTGGGGGAAGCCATCACCTTCCCTTTTATGGTATACTATGTGCCTGGCCATGGAATTAGCACCCAAATGTCATTTTGTCTCAGGACTCCCAAGTCAAAGTCCCGAAATTCCCATAACTGGGACTCCTACAATTTTAGGGGCCCATAACTTTGCATGAAGATCTTTTATCGAGATGAGATTTAAAGCAAAGTTGTAGCCCTTGTTGAGAGCTTTTCAATAGTATGTTATACGCCACTTACACACAAGGAAATTGGGGTGATTCCTTATTTTTACTGGTGGGGAGTCAAATTGCCAATTTGAGTCTTGGCCCTTCTTTTGGTTATAACATGTGTGTTAAGTGTCTAAATGGGTCAAGCGAGCCCATTTTAGACATCTAAGTTCGAAGAAATTTCCAACCTTTAAATACAATGGATTTTTACCCTTGTAATTGCTCTTTGAAGATTTGGGAGTCCACTGGGACTTCAACTCCCAAAGTGAGAACTCACTTGGGAGTGTGAGGGTTCATTCCCTCACACTCTTTTGCACTCCCAAGAGCATGAAATGTGACTCCCGGGCTTCATACTTGGCCTGCACCTTCGTAAGCCCTTGCCTTGGTCACAAACCCAAAGCTAGGGTTGT
This sequence comes from Sphagnum tenellum, assembly GCA_963921925.1. Classification (NCBI taxonomy): domain Eukaryota; kingdom Viridiplantae; phylum Streptophyta; class Sphagnopsida; order Sphagnales; family Sphagnaceae; genus Sphagnum; species Sphagnum tenellum. The sequence continues at coordinate 29,323,485 of OY998142.1, read as the reverse complement.
GACAATGGCTTTGTTGCAAAAATAGGCAACGACAATTATCGTAACCTTTTTCGGTGGTTTTGCTATAAAGAAGGTGATCGCATCAATGTCGTCGCATTTTATGCTTATGGTGCTATGAAAAATAATGGCAACAAGTTGTCATAGACTTCTTTCTTTTTTTTCTTTTTCCTTTTCTCTAGTCCTTTTAGTCTAGTTCATTAAAGTTGAAAATTAATAATGAATTGGTGGTTTTTTCGAATGTTGAAAATTATAATGGCTAGAGGAAGGAGATAAAAAAAAAGTGGTGATTTGGAATCTCAAAGCAAAATGTTGATTCATCATAACAAACAATTCGGAAGCAAAATGTTACTTCATGAGAACAAACGATTAGGAAACAAAATGTTGTTTCATTACAACAAATAACTAGGAAGTAAAATATTGTTGCATTAAAACTAAAACTTGATGAATCAAATAATTTATGTGGCTTAGAATTGACAATGGTGACGATTTGCAATTCAAATGATGAGATCACTCCCAATACATTTTGGAAATTCTAATCGAGAAATGGTGGGTTAGATTATTTTAAAATTTACATACATTATATTAAATGTAGATAAAAGAAATTGTACAAGTTTTTATTTATTTAATTATATTCTACCTTCCAACATTTGATGGAAGGTGCAAGATTTTTTTTATCAAAATGTTTTTATTGCAATACCTAAAAACAATTAAATTTTATAAATGTTATATGTGATTTTGTGATTTTTTGTTTTGCAATACCTGCATTCTATTTTTTGAACTTTTTATGTGAGGTTTTAAGGTTATATTTTTTTATTACAAAGTAATGATTTTAAAAAAATATTTCTTGGTTTAAGTTTGGAACTTGAAAGCAACCAGGCCTCTTAGCCATTGGCACTTCCTTGTCCACCTACTATGGCTCGAAAGGAGAAATAATGGACAAAGGTTAGGTTGAAATGGAAGTGCAAAGTTGGCACTTGCATTGTCGCATATTGTGTCAAATGATTGTTGACCAAACATTTGAAGGAAATGCATGGCTTGGTGGCAGAAACAACCAAACTTGGGAGGCCTTCAACTTCTGAAAGAGGTCCTTAACATCAAGACCATGCTAAAATGAACGTTTACATATTGGGAAATGTCATGGTTATGTAAAGGCAGAATGATCAAAAGGTTGGTCATTACGTTTGTGCCAAAGCCTAGCGCAAGTGATATAAACTAATAATTGTTGCAGAACAATGTCCACCATTATTAAAACCAATTTTGGTCAAATTAACTTCAAAGCAATTCTTATAGTTGTTAGGTCTTAATCCCTAAGGCATGGGAAGCATGCCTCGAGATGCAACATCATAGATGGAAAAACATGAAGATTTATAAAAAATGGTTTGATCCACCTGTTTTGCATATGCACGACAATGAAGATGACATGGGATGTCAAAAATTGGGATCGAAAGTCCATTAAAACAAGTTGAACACAAGAGTTGATAGATGTATTGGATTTCCATGAATCTAAAATGATTCATGGAAGGCAAGAACAATAAAAATCAATCAATTTTTTTTATATATAATTTTGTTTCATCCAAGGTGTGTTAGGGTTTAATTTGGTGGTTTTTGGATGTTTATAGGGTTTAGGCAATAACAAATAAAGAGTTTGTTGGAAATGAAATTTAGGTTGAAATGTAATGACGCCATCTGTACATTACTCATCATGCAGCAAAAACTACAAATGTAGAAGCTACTTAATAAGCTAAACATGGGATTGTAGATGATGATATGGTTTAGGGTTTCCATGTTATATAATTAACTAGGTTTCTTCAACCCTTTCATTTTTTGAACTACCCAATTTTTGAACTTTGGTCTTTTGATAAAAAAACCTTTTTTTTCATTGGGTTTTTCAGCATTTTTTATCCATTTGTATTTGTACATAGTCTATCAATATAATATTTTCCTCTTGTCACATTTGTTTGATTGGTATATGGTTAATTATATATCTTTTATTTTTCATAATATTCTTAATACTTTACATGTAAAAATCAAAACTTAAATAGGCCCATATGAATAGGTAACATTTATTTGTTTAGGGTTTACAAAGATTAAAATGAGCATTGTGTAATACCTATATCATTTCTATTATAATTTTCCATAATGCCATTTCAAATATGCAATACTCGCATATAAGTCTCATAATAATTTTTTAAAAAAACATCCATTGCAATACCTACATATAGGTCTTGTAATAGTTGTTAGTTTTTTACATCCATTGCAATACCTGCATATAAGTCTCGTAATAGTCGTTGATTTTAAACATCTTTTGCAATACATGCATATAGGTTTTCATTGTAATATTTATGGGATTCGTATGACATAATAATATAATGTCATAATTAAATAATTATTAAAAATTTATTTCAGATAATGTAAATGATTGATTATAATATTAAATTTTTTTAAAAATATTAATTAACTAATTATTTGGTTAACCTTAATTATCATATAATTGAAATTTAGATCTAAAACTCAATTTTATAATTTGATATTTAATTTACTATGTTAATTATATTTGTTATGTTGATAAGTTACTCAAATCATTATTTTAGATAATTATTCATGATAACTAATTGTCATAAAATTAATTTATGTATATAGAAATATATATTTTGGGTACCCAAACCACTTATTTTGAAATGACCTTACATGTGGGTATTGCATTTAAGGTTCATTCTTCACCTAAGGTTGTCTAAATCACTTATGGATTATTTCAAAATAAACTTGTGTGCAAATATTACATATAGGATTTGGTTTTTGATTGAAAGGCCACCCAAACTACATACTTGTTATTTTGAAATGACCTTACGTGTGGGTATTGCATTTAGGGCTAGGTATCCATATAATTTTGGAATACCCACACACGTACTTATTTTCACCAACTAGAAATTTGTCCTTAATTTTTTGAATAATTAAATAAAATTTGTAACAAAACACAAAATAAAATATGTCTGTTACCATTTGGTAACACTTCCAAATTAAGTTCTTTCATTTATATATATATATATATAATGACATTGCATTGTTTTACATATGCTTAAGCCCTAAAAATTCTGCCCAAAATGCATCCTAGATTTATTTTAATTATTACAAACTTGTAAAAAAAGGTTAATTATTTTATATGTCCCAAACTCTAAACCTAAATCTTAATTATAACATTAAGTAATAAATTTTACATTAAACCCTAACCCATTATATCATCAATGTGACCAATTTTGCATTATGTTCATTTTTATATATGTTAAATCATATTATAAGGTGAATAAATAATTTGGAAAACATGAATTTCATGATGTATTGATGGGGAATCAAATATTTTTAAAATATTTGTATGTTTCATGGTCAATGAATTATCACAATATAATATTGGTATTGCATTTAAATAATATGGAAATATTGAACTTTAACAACTATGGAACATATGGAAACAAAGAAGATTCATAATTATGTAATAAATTTAAATAAGTGATAAGATCAAAAATCAATACAATAAGCAAAGTCTAGATTACAAACCTTAAGCCTTGATATATATGAACCAAATTCCTAAACATCCTAGATATATATCATAAAGCATAACCCTAAAAATCCAAATGATATTTTGACATAAGCTCTATTACAACCCTAACTATACAAACCCTAACAAAAAAACATCCTATTGATATATGCCTTAAATTAAAAAAATTATAAAAGACATACAAATTATATAATACACAACAAAAAAAATACAAAAAGATGTTGGAAAAAATCTAGACACCAAATTTTAAAGCGTTTAAACTACAAAGATTTATTGACCAAAAAAAAAACCTTAATATTAAAAACAATCAAATAAATTTTGTAGAAAACCAAAAGAAAATATGTTTCTTACTTTTGTGTGATCTTTCCCAATTATGTTTTTCCACTCTTTTTGAAAAATATATAGAATGAAATTGTATCACTTCACATATGTTTAAACTTTGAAATTTCCCCCCAAATTTAACCTAGTTTGGGTTATTATTATAAATTTGTGAAAACTTGCTAACTAATTTATGTGTCCCAAGCTTAAACCTAAACCATAATCCAATAGTACATACTTATAATAATTACATGAAAAGATATATTGTAATGTCCATTCCATAAATAAATTAGGTAAATAAAATTGTAGGAATCTCAATTTTAGGAATTTCGAGGACTCCCAACTTGGGATTTGAATGTTCATCAAGATTTTAATTCCCAAAGTGGGAGCTCATTTGGGAGCGTGAGGGTTAATTCCCTCACATTCTCCTACACTCTCGAAAGCATGAAATGTGACTCCCGAGCTTCACTCTTAGCCCGCACTTTTGCAAGCCCTTGCTTTGGTTCTGAACCCAAGACTAGGGTTGTGACATGTTAAGTACTTGGCCCAAGGAAACGAAAATAGTAAAATTCTTAAGCTTTTGCACTAGTTGTAGAGGTGCACTAATGCCCATGACAAACACCAATTTCATTTGATTTCCCAAGAAGGTTATGAATCCTCTAACCCCAATACCCACCAAATGAGTAAAAAATTAAATTGTAATATGCAATATGTAATTTGCAAAAAATCCACAAGATGTCCCCATACACAAATTTTGGTAAAGTTCATTGGCAAAACAAAACTGAAATTGAAAAAAGGAATGGGTTTTACATGAGTAGTGGCTTATGTGTTCAATTCTTCTATGCAAAGATAGGAAGTCAATCCAATTTTTACACTCGACTTGTGGTTCAAAGTCAAGGTGTAGCAAAATGTTGGAAGCCTTGACATCTTGGTGGATAATGCATCTGTGCTAAATCTCATGAAGATAATGCAAACCTTGTACCACCCCAATTGCCATTTTGTACTTAATTACCCACTCCAATGCTTTTATATATTTGCCATAATCTTGGCTACATAACCATACAATGCTCACCTACAAAGGATTCACCTATTTTATCCATCCTAATCAGCCTACTACTATTATAAGATTGGTAGCTCACATCAATTAGAGGCTAATGGTAACTCAAATTACACATGAACTTAGTTGCAAGGACCTTTTGGCAAGGCACTAGACAACAAATTGGGACACTTGAGTTACAATAGTATGACACTTGTGAACTACACACTCGTGTATAGGAATATCATAACAAACAATATCAAACATCAAAGAAAGTGAAAACCATTTAGGTCGGATATTAGAAAGAGATCTTCTAATACAAAAAAGTCACGAACTACATATTAGCTTTCTAGAATTCTATAACATTCTCAAATTTTTTGACATATCGACTGTTGATCCATGACCATCTTTCCTTGTACAATGCTTAAGTAACTTTTCATTTGGAATACGTGCCAAAGAAGCACTATTTCTTATAATACCTTTAGGTAACTCTACATGTAAGGTTGTAGTTTTCTTTCCTTTCATTTTTTTTGGTAAATCAAAGTTTGTTGCAAGCATGGCCACATCTAGGCACTTGTTTTGCTCTACAAGTCCATCTAGCTCCTGTGATGTGTTAATAGATTTAGCCTTCCCTCTTTTGAACTCTTTTTTTGCACACCACTTGATAAGGTCAACTTGCTCGTCTTCATTGTTAGTTTCATTCTCAAAATTAAAATCTTTTTCATCTTCCATTATGTGTTTGTATGCTTGTTTTTTTGTTTCTTTTTCATTTTCCCCCCTTTCTTCTTAGCACATATGGCAAGATCCACAATAGTATCAAATGCCTCTCCTAGAAATACGACCAAAAGATTGATCTTCATAGGCACCTTAAGCTTCAATTTCTGCCAACTTGTTATTGGGATGTCACAAATTGGGCAAGTTGTTTTCCTCTATAAACAAAGAAAACAAAACACATCATGCCCACAACTTTACACATAAGAGAAAACAACCTTACAATTTTATGTTGTTAAATTCAATAACTATCAACAAAAATCATCATGATGGAAATTGAAGCAAAATGGAATGCATCATTCTACTCACATGAACTAGTTAGTTGTAAGTAAGAAAATAATCTTGCAAATTAAATGTTTAGTGAAATTAAAAATTTGTCGAATAATTTTTCTTACCTTTAAATAAATTGTTGCTGGTTTCTCAAAGAAAATTTCACAAATGAACTTGGAAAGTTCATCATCACTTATGTTCGTCCCATCTGGAATGATGGTTTCACCTCTAGATGAAATTGGCAACAATACAGTAGACTGCCATATTGTGTTATTTTCCTTTCTACCAACCAATGGTTGGATCTCCATTGAGCTTGGTAAAGAGGAATTGATCAAGTCTTACAAAACCTTGGACTCAAATGGTGAAGCATCCATTTTGCCACAATATGATGTACATATTCAATGTTGCCTCCTTTGCCTACCAATACAACATGACAAATGTAAGTATTGGAAAACAAACTTAAAGACATGCACATGACTAGTCATTAAGGTCCAAGACTTATGTCCTCCCAACACCCATGTGAGTTAAGGTCCTAAGGTAGGAATCAAATTTTTTAAAACAAGACCCATGTGATCTTAAGGTCCTAAAGCAAGAATGAAATTTTAAAACATGACCCATGTGATCTTAAGGTCTTAAGGCACGAATGGAATTACAAAATAGGACATGCATGATGTAGGAATGGAATTATAAAACAAGATGTGTAGGATGCAAGAATGAAGTTATAAAACAAGACATGCAGGATGTATGAATGAAATTATAGAACAAAACATGCAAGACTATTTATGTCTTGGAAGAAAAATGCAAATGTGTAAAGGAATCCAATTTCTGATCGTAAACAATGTGTCTTGGTGGAGGATTGCAAGTCCTAAACTTAAGGATCCAATTTCCTGCAAAGTATTGAATTGTTATGGTCTTACAAAATCAAGGAACATTGTCCCTAATCAAAGACTTCATGAAGCAATATATTCATAAAACAATCCATCCAAATCTTGGAGAAAGTATAATCTAGACTATACTTAATTCAAGGATTACAAAGGTGTTAACAAATGCCATTTATTTCCTATATGTCTTTATTAGTCCTAATCACAAAACATGAACTAAACCTTATACGTCAAGGCAGGATAGGAAAGTGACACATTTCTAAGACTCATATGCAACATGTGTCTTTTGAACTTCTATAAATTAAACTTCTTAACTAATTCAAGAACCCCCCAAAAAATTGAATTAAAAAATATTCAATGACATGTAAACCCTAAAATGTAAGAACTTAGGTTGTGTTTTAAACTTGAAAATGAAGAGGTATTTGTGGGCATCTTGAATGTTTGTAGCCTTCCTAATTTAATTTTCTTGTTCACCTTTGCTTGAGCATCTTTAGATTCTCTTCTAAAACCCCAAGCAACACACCAATTTATAGTAAAATCAGTTTCATAAAAAGAAATAACACAATTGGAAAATACCTTGGCATGTTCTACCATGCATGATGGGTGATAGGTATGTCTATAAAAGGTTGTCAAATAGTTTTAATAACTAAATCACAATCCGCACAATGGACATGCATTCAAAATGCAAGAGGTCTTTCTAGATGGGGTGCAAAAACAAAACTCCATTGTCATTTTCATTCATCTTAATAGATAGAAATTACACTGATAAAATGTGATTTTCTTGACAAACGACCTTTTCAAACATCTTTAAATGCTTACAATTCAACTTTGTGCAAAAGTCTTACAAGTCTTTGTGATCTTTCACATTCTCCTTCAACCTATCCTAAGAGAATTTCTCATCTTTTTTGTATATACTTAATTGAAACATACAACCAACCAACCTATTAGTTTGATTTTGAATGGACATTTGTAAACATGACATCTGGTTTTCTATATTTCTTGCATCCAAGTCCGATGAATTTTGGTCCAAAAAGGTTTTCACCATTTCGTTTTCTAATTGTGTTAATTCATGGGTAAAACCTTATAATTATGACCCAACCACTTTAATCACATTTTGGGCGCTCTCAATTGTATGAGGGGACATGACATGGAACTTCTACCTATCAAACATGTAGATTTCAACCACCTTCAATTTTCCCTTAGTGGTAAGCTTTTGTTTACCACATTCATCTAATGCCAATTTCAACTTTCCTAAGCTAGCTTATTTTGAAGAAACAAGATTCTTCACGCTATCTAACTCATATTCAGACCACAGTGGAAAAATAAGGAAGCTAGGGTTTGACACATAACCTCTCCCTTTGATCTTTTGCATAGGCTTTCATAATTTACAAACTAAACCTTTTTTTTAAAGTTTTGACAAACTCAAAGATAAACCCCTTAATTCCAACTCTAAGGAGACTAGAATGCCTCTTGATGACTTCGGCATTGTCAAAAAATTCTTGCTTGTCAACAACCCTTCCTAGATCTTTTTCTTTTCATTGGCTACTTTTTTTAATCTTCACTTGATCCCTTAATTTCTTGGTAGATGCAACATGATCTACCTAGTTAACCTTGATGTTTTTGTATTCCACAATGAGACCTTGTGCAAGTTAAAGTGTTAATTGTTTATTCATGATGTCTTTTTGGTTATACACTCTTTGCCAAAGCTTATTGATTTGAATAGCCACACTGGGTTTTACATATTCTTCATACTTCTAGCCATTTTTGTTTAGTTTTGGCCCAAAATAAGAACTAATCTTTGTGAATGTTGCATGTGCATTTGAGAAGGACTCCAAAGAAAACTGTTGACTGCATAAGCCTTGGTTCAAGTGGAACCAATCTACATCTTGCAAAATCTCCATCTTCTTACCACCAATAGGTCATCATTATGAAAACAAAATATTATCACAAGAGATCCCATCACAAACCTAAGCTTGGAAATTCATTTATGGCAAATGTTACAACTTTTGCAAGTTCTTGAATGGTAATTTATTTTAGTACAACAATAATAATCATTAATTGACCTAAGTTGAATGTGGAAGTAAAACAAATACATACAATGAACAAGCTCTTCCTTTGTGCCTTCAAGTTGTTTGCATAACTTTGAACCAAATATGGAATCATAGTTGCCAATATTCACGTTATCGTGAGAGGGCAACAATCAAAGAGCTCTTGAAATGATCCCACACGATCGTGCAATGACATGTTTAGTGTGGGAAGGCATGTGATGACGAAAAATGAAGTTTGAAAATGCACTAGACTAGATTGAATCCTAGCACCCAAGAAAACTACATGCTTATGTGTCAACAAATTACAATTTCAATTGTTTAGAAGGAAAAAACAAATTGTACCCACTCCTAGCAATTTTGATGTTTGGGATGGGATACCTTGATGTACTTGGACCCATATTTTATATTTGAACAAGTGTGACACATTGGTAAGGGAGAAAAAATTAATGTTGGACCGGTATCACAAATACCCTCGAACATCACATGGGCATCCTAGTTTGATTCCCTTAGGGTATCACCATGAATGATACCTTGACTGAAAATTGAACTATTGGTTCACACTTATGTGACAACCAAATGTTATAATTGGTTTTTAAAAATAAAAAAAGAAAAAATTGAAAATTGGGTAAGGTCTGACCCCTTATCAAGGTCAAGGTCTCAAAGTTTAATCGCTATCAAAAATTAATACAAGCAAGTAATGAGAAAGAAATTATGAACATCAAAACTTAATTATGTTTTTATGTAGAATGGAACAACATTTTACTTATTAAATCTTGTTCATTCATGGACCATGGGTTTGAACTTTGGAAGTAGGGTGTTAAGTCAACCTAATTTAATTAGGGCTAAAAAAAGGACACTTTCATCACTAGAATCACATCAAAATTTTCCTATTAGGTCTAATTTGCCTCGGGAGATGGGAGATCCAAAGGAGGGTTCGTATTTGGTGGTAAGTACTTATTAATGGTAGGCTAGGTTAAATGGTAATGATGTTTGGAGAGTTTATTTTGAATGATGATTTATTTTTAAAATGTTTCAAAAACCTTAAAACTAGAGGTCCTTTGATTTTGATTTTTTTCAAAAAGTTAGAGCTATTGTTAAAAAATATTCAAATCAATCATTATTTAATTTTAATTTTAAATTTAAACTAAAAAATAAAATAATAGCTGGTTTGTGAGAACTGGCAAAAGATAACCAAATGTTCTCCAATTTCCAAAAATCAACATTGTGAGAATTAGTTTATTTTTTTAAAATGTTGATACCCTTGCCCAACATTGAAATTTTTGAAATTTTTTTGGGGAAAACTAAACTCTTTTGTAAATTATTTTATGAAAACCGAACTTGCCAAGCATAATAAAATTGGGATACCCACCCAACATTTGTTTTTAAAAATATTTTACAATGGCCATTGGAAAAATATAGGCATAAACCATTAAAAAGGGCTAGAGTGAACCAATATCCACCAATACACTTGAAGGATGGATGGTAAATGGTCAGGAAATAATATTCTACTAGGTTCCAGTTCCTTAGCTAACCATAATGGTTAATATAGTTGTTTCATTTTGCTACCTACCCACTAACAACTCGCATGTGGGTAGTTAGAAGGTAGGTAGTAAGCAAAACCCTTAACTATATATTAATAATTTACTTACCTAGTAGTGACCTATTTCTTATCTACCTATACATATATACAAGATTGATTTCTTACAAAATGGGTTACCAAGTTTAAACCAAATATTAATTTAGTTGAGGTTCATTTATATTGAATCATAATAGGCATCTAGTAGATGGTGTGTTGGTGGGTGTTGGTTCACTCTATTGTTGTTGAAGGAAATTTAACAAATTCAAAAAGAAATTGCCATAAATTAATCACCATAAGTTGAATAAGACCATCATAACTATATGCAATGCAAAATGTGTGAATTGCATGAACTTTATACTTTGCTTTCATGTATCTCAAAACATTTGAAATAACCCAACAAAACTTTATTTATAAACACATAATAGATTTGGAAAATGTTCAAAGGAATAAGAAATAAGAAAAGGGATAATTTAAATGATGTCAAATTAGCACCAACTAGATGTCATAAACTCTCCATTTCAACAACTGACCGCTTATAATAGGTCGACCATGGTGATGGGGGGTGTGTCATGAAGGGGTGGAAGTTGGGAAATAGCTAGGCTTACCATTATTGCCCGACGTAAGATTGAAGATGTTTACATTCTTTGCAATGTAATTGAATTTTTTTGATGAAAAAACAACCAAGACAAAAAGAGGAGTGCCTTTAGGTCCTTTGAAGCTCCAAATGGCATTAACACAATTGTGTAAGAACACATCAGCCTGTTTGTGTAGACATCCAAATACTTCAATTGTTAAAAGGAGGAATTCATCAATGGGGTGTTGATTGTGATAACCCATTTTTTTGGCTCGAGTTGCAATGAGGGTAGTAATTCCTTGAATTGTGTAAGATTGGGAAAGTAAATCCATTCACATTGGGTTAACAAAAGCAACATTAGTTAGTGTGAATTCCATCTTTGTTGAGCACAATGTCGATTCATCAACAAAAGGAGTTAAATGTGGCTGAAGGAAACACATGTAATTGTTCTCATCCCATGTGGAAACTATCATCTTACGGAATGGTAACAAACATGTTGCAAATTGCATCATGGGTTTTTGTGCATTCGTTGCCATGGGCACAACGTAAGAGGTGGATACGCATAAAGTTGATGGGATGCATGCACATGCATTGAAGGATACTTGTAATTGAAAGATGTGGTAATCTAAGTTGTGTTTGAAATGTTGTGAAAAAAAATAGGGAAGATAATCAAAAGGTTGGGAACATTGGTCAAACTATAAGCTAAACAACCACCCCAAGGCTAGAATATGATCAAATTCGTGCATGATGGGGTTTAAATATTTTGTTAAAAAACATGTTGGAAAGGTTATGATGGTGCAAATGTTCCAAGATGGAATCCTGAAGTTGAACCATTTGTTATTTGATGAATTGTTCAAAAGGAGGAAAACACACAAGTTGGGGGCAATAGAAGGTCGCATGCCACCTTGAAGTGTTGTTGGAAAAGGAAGGTGTTGTTGACTTGTGCTAAGGTTTCAAGAAGAAAGGGATGTTGATCGACCATAAACTTAACAACTATGATTGAAACTACAAGGCCCAACCCCCTAAGTGAGCTACCAGGGTGATGGTGGTTATCGGTATGAATTTGATGCCATCAAAAGTTATTGACAGAAAAAATTATTTACAGGTTAATAGTCCTATTGGGCTATCAAAGGATCTTGGACCTAAGAGGCATCCAAACATTTGAAGGAAGGCTAAGTTAAAGCAAATAAAGGACTTTATGAAGGTGGAAAAGGGAGGTGTGCATTGTAATAAATATGATGGTCGTTGCATGAAGTAATGAGTGAAAATTCCAAAGGTTACTTGAACATCACCCATTTTAGGGAAAATGTTAACATGCTAAACATCCTATAATAAGGCATTTTTTATGAAGGATGATGTGAATGAAATGCTCAATAGATACCTCAATATTCTAATTATTTTAAATGGGGTGTTAAATTAGGATGGGGTGTCAAAGTTAGGTGATACGCCACAGGGGGACCATGTGACACATTTTAAAAGTTAGATAGAAAGATTTATCATATGAAGTTTGATTTGGAATTGTTCATACACATGATACAATTGAAGGGGGACCTATGATGTGAATGTCATCTACAATGAATGGAAATAGACAAGACGGGAAATGGCTAGTTGTAGAAAATAAAGACCTAAACTAAGCTAAAATGAATAATACCCTTCCTAGGGGTAGTTTGACTAGTTCCCATGGTAGATGGAATGATTGTGACATTGCTTTCATGCTTATGTTGACTATAAAATAGGGGAAACTCAAATGCATAGAGTACACAAACGAAGGGGATAAATTGCATGATGTTCCCACCTATTGCATGAAGTTTTTGAAATATGACCCTTGTTGTGCATTCCAAAGTCAACGCTTATAACTATCATTGTCAGCATATTCATAACACATAACATAAAAATACCCTAATTAGTACACCACATCCAAACTGGTGATTAAGGTTGTTGCATTGTGTGGTTGGGGCACCTACATTCACAAAAATATTTTACATGGCTAAACATGCATTTTGGGCCTTCACAAATGTAAAAACAACAAATGCAATTTCACCAGTCATAACTTCGGTTTCATCGCCACAACGGGTCTATCGACCATCAACTTGATCTCACCCAACAACAAAAATAAGCACCAAGTATAACTTACCCACCACTAAACCCTAATATCTATGTCAAAGCAAATCAAGTGTCAAGCATGGCCTATTTAGTAATATAGTTGGGTGGTAACCTTGTCCCATACCTAGCCATTAACCACACCAACTATAACCTTTACAAACCTTCACACTTTGTGTTGCAATTAGCACACGTGAGAATGTTCGTAACCTTTTATTTAGAGTTTACTGAATAGTATGGACAAACTTATAGGAGATCATCACACAAGATTGTGTTCGCTATGTGATATAGCCCAAAGGTACACAACTTGATATATTTCCCTACCCCCTGATAATGAATTAACAATCCCAAACATAAATATAGGAAACATGTGCAAAAACCCATAACACAAGGGGGGAGGAATTCTTTAACATAGACATGCCTTCTTCACCCCTATAAGTTTTGTTCATAAACTTACGACAATAGTTATGCAAAAATTCAAAAGTTGATGATGCGACTTGATGGGGTGGCACTCCACCACTTGCTGGTATTAGGAGTAATTATAGGTAAGTCATTCGTGTGTTGCTCTTATGTTTTGTGCCTTCTTGCGCACTTAACGCCTCCTTGCACCTTTTGTGCCACGCCACCATAAAAGGGTTAGGCAATGGCCCTTTGCCAACCTAGCTAAGGCTTCCTAAAATGATAACCTCCTTCACCATAAGAGTGATGGTGAAGATGGCACCTACAACAAGTGTTGTATGCGGGAGATATCAATTTCTAAGATTTTATGTGAAATTAATCCCAAAACTAGGAAAATTAATCTTTGGACTCCCAAAATCAGAATCTCCAAAAGTGGTTGTAAGCATGTTGTTGTGTAAAACTTGCTAAGACGAATATGATGATGTGAGAATTGTCGAAATTTGAATTAGTATGTGGAAGATATGGTTTATTGAAAATCATAAATAGATGAAAATTTTTCATCCAAGTTTGGATGAAAAATCCTACATCCAAATTATGGATGAAAAATCTCCACTTGGATGAAATATATATATTTTAAAATAAAAAAATAAAAATAATATTAACTACTTGACACGTGTTAGGTTCAAATTGGTGCCAAACCTAATTATTAAATTAAAAAAAAACTAAAAATAAACAACATGTTTTTATTAGACCTGAATTTGGCCCCTTATCTAAACCTACCCCTAGTCGCCATGTAACCTTCGAACTTCATGTTCTGAATTTTTTTTTTTTAATTAAAAAAAAAATGGTCTGGGGTAGGTTTGGATTGGACCATCTTGGCCTTATTTGCTTGGGCTTTGCCTACGCTTGGTGGGCCATCAATGTTTTGCCAAGTTGGTAAGCCCAACTTGCACCGTAGTTGAGCTAAAGCTCAGCAACAATGGCCATTAGAGCTTTGTTTGTGCACGAACACGATGGTGTAGCAACTATGTGTTTTGCTAGCAACTCGACTTGCCAAGCTCCCTCCTTCCTTTTTTTTCCCCTCCTTCTATTATTCTTCTCCTTTTTTTCCTTTACAAATTGCAATAAATTTGCTACCATGATCCTTTTTTTCTTTCCTTCTTTCTCCTTCCTTTCCTTCTCCCCCCTGCTTCTTCTTCCTTAGACTACAGGTATACATTGCAATTGTTAGTGATGGCGATGGTGGCTCAAGTTGTTGCCATTATTGTTATTCCTACAAATGAACGATGAATAGAACATGAGAGGAAAGGCGACACTATGCACTCACATTGAGTTGCAACATGTACAAACAAAACACAAAAGATCATGTCACTCAACACCTAACCAAAGCTCAAAAGAACAAACACCACAATCTTATGTAGTAACAAACAAAATAATCAAGAACTTAATGCAATCAACCACAAATCTAGCTTTAGTAATATCAAGCTAAATAAATGTAGTTTTTTTAGATTTCAAAGTTCTATTCACCTGCAAAACACATGAATCCAAATACCAACAAAACTTCAACAAACTCCTTGGATAACAAGAACACAATAAAACACAACATAGTTATGGTGTGCTTTACAATCCAAAAAATTGGATTGTGACCACACACCATTTCATTTATCTTAAACACCAAAAAGTTGGAATATTGTTCACACTAAAATTGGTTCCAAACTTACTTACCCCAAATTACCTATAGTAACTAGGATAAAAATTTGTAATTACAGTATAATTATTGACACCCCTTTTGACATCAAATTGAAGGCATTTGCTATGTTTAGTTGAAAAACAACCCAATTGGGGTGAAGGTTGAAGGTGCATTTGATGTTGTGGATTATTGCTTCACATCCACCTTTAGTTGTAACTTGAAATTGGTGTGGGGAAAAATGTGTTATAAAAAAATCATGGAATTGAAGGCATAAAACGCAACTTGTGAATTGATATAATGTTTCCCCCATTACAATGGGACAAACTCCACGTGAGGGTTTGATCATGGCTAAAAGGTAGGTTGTTCCAAGGACATGTGTAATTCGACATGGAATGTGATCTTGTGCAATATGGTAACAAAGTTGAAACAACAATGGGAATCCACTTCTAAAATCTTTTAGGTGAAAACAATCCCAAAGGTGTTCAAAAAACCATTCTAAAAGGACCACTTGCTGATAAATGCAACATTAGCTTGAATGAATTAAATGAAAGCTTGAGGTCCTAGTTTGGTTCATAGTCTTCTATAAAAAGTGGGAAGTAACCATTTGATTTAAGATGTAATGCAATGAGGGTTGAGGTGGTGTCGAAAAACAAGGGTGTAGAGGAAAATGGTGCTAGAGCGCAAGTTGCTAAAAAATATTACCTTTCACATCCAATAATTAAATTGTGAAGAAGACATTTACAAGCTCGAGGATCACATTGGGGAAAAGGCAATAAGTTCAAACTTGCTACCAAAACTTGAGCCTATAAACATAATTCCTCCTATAGGTATTCCCAATTGCTTATTCTAAAATGTTTGAGTCAAATCTATGTTTCCTTATGCTTTGTTGCCCCACCATAAGGGAGCAAAGTAAAACACCCTTGGGGTAACAAGAGGAGCAAATGCCAAGCTACCACATCATAGGGGTCATGTGCCAATTTATCCAATGGAAAATGAAATGCCACTTATACATCACGTCATAAAGTGGCATGGATGTGATTGTACAATAGAAAATGATGAAAGCCTAAATAAAAGGACCCAAGGACATTCAATGTCAAAACCCAAGCCCAAGCTAATGTAGGTGGGGTGGGAGTAAGGGATGGTATTAAGCCGAGATGGTCACATAGGTTTGAATTAAATGAATTGAATGCCTAATAGGAATGTTGGTGACATGCTACTTCGACTAATAAATCGACACCCACATGTGGGGCAAGAGACTTTAGGTGGAGGTTATGGGCATGTTGGGGAAATGGGGTAGGTTAGGGGGTTTAATCATGAGCAATTATAGGGGTTAATAGAGTGGAAGGGGGAATAGGTCCTACATGTGCATTATCAAGGAGGTTAGGGAAAGTGCAGGGTCTTACAATTATTTACTTGGATAAGTGTCAATCTTGAAATTTATAATAAACCACTAAGGTAAAACATGTCGAGATAGTTTGATAGTCAAACAAGGTAATTAAAGGTGTAACATAAGAGGAACACATAAAACATCTCCAATGGTCCATTGGAAATTGGCCTACACGCCCCTTTTGGATGGAGCAATACACCATAGTGGTGTGAAAATGGAAGCATGTACGTCAAATTGTTGCTAGATATTAAGGTTTCAAGAAACATGGGAAAACAAAAAAACATTTTTGTTCGTTGGGTGTTTGCATTTATTGCCCACACACTTATGGTTACTAATTGGCTAGTCACATTAATTGACCCATGTGTGGTCTTTATACGATTCCTCAATGTACAATGTTCAGTATTCACAATTTATGGGTGGGGAAGGAAAAACTTTTAACACAAAATTTGGATGTGAAAACATGGTGTGTAAGCCATTTTCTAGTGAACCATTGGAGATGTTCTTACCCACCCAACATAATGTTGTGTAACCTTCATTTCAAACCCCCTTTAACCCCCCCCCAAAAAAACTAGGCATTTTCCATTAATAGGCAAGGAATTTTTTTGCTCAAATTATTGTAGCACCCAAATGGATTTAGTAGTGTTGAACAACTTATTTATTTATCATAATGCATTTTAGCGTATAAAATATTCATTTAAATATTTTTGATGTAAATTGTAAAAAATATTTTTATTTTCAGCATGGATGAATGTAAGAAGAATTTTCAATGAACAAGTTGTTCAAAAGTAATCAATTGTTGACAAACTAGAGAAACATCATGTTGGTAGGCTAAGAAAGGTTGTAGCTACAATATTATCTCCACAAAAGATAAAGAGAGAGGATGAGGAACCTACTAACGATGGGAAGCTCAACAAAAAAGGAGAGGATTGCCACCCACAAAAGATGATGGGAAACAATAAAAAAAAAAGGATCCTACACAAATTGGTTTCAACTTCATTGGTGGCCTCCCATTGTTGTTGTAATATAAAAACATGGTAATAATTTGGGAGCATTACACTTATGAAAACATTGTTCAAAAGGCCCAACAAGCAAAGTCCTTATAAAAAATTTAGTAAGGCATGCTTATGGGAGTGGTTCACTACAAGTGGTGAGTTAAAACCAAACTATAAGCATGCAATGGAGGCTGGGACAACAATGAAATCCAACAAAGAATCTATGCATGCATTGGAAGACCACCCAAAAGTTTGTGACTCATTTGTTGTCATGGTATGAAAAATGAAAAAAATAGGACAATCACTTTCAATTAGCATTGTGCAACCTATTTTTCATGGAATGATAGAATTTGCAACACCTAAAATCTTATAAAAAGGCCTTGGAGGGGTTATAATAAAAAGATAATCGACCTGTCAATTCATGAAATAATAGATGAATTAGTTTTTTAGAATGGCCACAACAACAAGAAGTAAACTACCACCTAATTGGTTTGAACAAGGATGCAACATGGCTTATTGGGTAGTTTACTTAGTGAAGGCTTATAACATTCCTCTAGCCCTAGTTGTTAATAGTATCTAGACATGTGTTCATATCATCCCAACAATAAAAGAAAGGACTTGGGAGAGTAAAGGATCAAAACACATTCAAATTTTAGGGATTGAAGTTGAAAGACAAATTACAATGGTTATATCTTCAACTGCAAATGGTTTTTTGCTTCCCCCTTAAATTGTGTTCATAGGTACTCATTGATGTCTACCACCATCTAATGAGGAAAAAGACAAATGCATGAATTCAGATTAAGATCTTAGCTTTAGTGAAATTTTACTATTTTTTCCCTAGACTTGATTTAACATATAGCTACCCTACTCACCTTCCTACCCTCATAAATATTGTACCAACTATGGTACCTTACTAATTATCCCCTTTTGACATAGCTACCCTAATAACTAGTTATTATACTGACCTAGTTACTACTAACTACTTACCTTACTAACTTAGGTATCATGTTAACAACATACCCTATTGACTTAACTTGTCTACTAACCTAATCATTGTACTAATTACTTATTTTATTAACCTAGCTACCTTACTATTTAACATTTCTATATACACAACCGCCCTATTGACATAAATATTTTACAAATCTAGCCACCTTGATAAGGAAGTTTGTTTCCTATGTACTAATTTATCTACTTTGTTACCTTGCTAGAGTAACTTTCTTCCTACCTAATAACTTGCCTACCTATGTGCCTACCTATCATAGTAACCTATCTACCTTGCTCCTTGAACTTCCTTTTTACTTACTAGCCTACCTAATAACCCAACTACTTATTTATATACCTATTTATCTACCTATGCATTTTACATAGCCAAATACCTAACTAATTACCTACTCACTTTTTCCACCCCCTCGACCTTACTTATCAATTTATAAGGTTCGCCCTAATTCATGGATGATGAATATAGGTCCCCATATGTAAGTAGCAATTTATTTATGGAATGGACATTACAATACATCTTTTCATATATTTCTTATAAGTATGTACTATTGGATTATGGTTTTAGTTTAAGGTTGGGACACATAAATTAGTTAGCAATTTTTTTCACAAATTTATAATAATTAACTTAAATTAAGCTAAATTTGAGGGGAAGGTTTTAGGGTTTAAACATATGTAAAGCAATACAATTTTGTTTATATCTTTTTCAAAGAGAATGGAAAAAAATTAGCTTGGAGAAATAACACAAAGGTAAGTTTCTAAATTTTTTCCTATGTTCTTTAAAAAAAAATTGTTTTACATTATATAATTTGTATGCTTTGCATAGTTTCTTAGGTTTAGGGCATATATCACTAAGATTTTTTTTGTTAAGGTTTATATAGTTAGGGTTGTAATAGGGCTTATGGGAAAATATCATTTGGATTTTTAGGGTTATAATTATGATTTAATGTTTAAGAATTTGGTTCATATGTATTAGGGCTTAAGGTTTATACTTTAGACTTTGCTCATTATATTGGTTTTTTATCTTATCATTTGTTTAGATCTATAACATAATTATGAATCTCCTTTGTTTCCATATGTTCCTTAGTTGTTAAAGTTCAATATTTCTTAACCCATTTCTGTTTAAATGCAATACCCATATAATATTGTGATAATTCATTAACCATGAAACATATAAATATTTTTTAAATATTTGATTCCCCACCAATACATCATGAAATTCATGTTTTCAAAATTATTTGTTCACCTTATAAGATGATTTAACATGTATAAAAATGAACATAATGCAAAATTGATCACATTGATGGTGCAAATGGTTAAGGTTTAATGTAAATTTAAATGTTAGAATTAAGCTTTAGGTTTAGAGTTTGGTACATGTAAATTAATGAACTTTATAATAATTAAAATAAATCTAGGGTGCATTTGGGCAAAATTTTTAGGGTTGAACATATGTAAAACAATGCAATGTCATTATATATATAATGAAAGAACTTAGCTTGGAAATATTACCAAATGGTAAGAAACATACCTTCTTTTATGTTTTGTTACAAATTTTATTTAATTATTCACAAAATTAAAGCCAAATTTGTAATTGGTGAAAATAAATATGTGTGCATGTATTGCAAAATCATATGAATACCTAACCTTAAATGTAATACCCATATTCAAGTTCATTTCGATATAACCCATAAATGATTTAAATAACTTAAATTACAAACCCAACCCTAAACCCAATACCCACATGGAGGGTCATTTCAAAATAACCAATATGTAGTTTGGTGGCCTTTGAATGAAAACCAAGGCCTATATGCAATACATGCATTTAAGTTCATTTCGAAATAATCAAATAATCCATAGGTGATTTAAGGAACCTTAAGTGAAGGATTAACCCTAAATGCAATACCCACATGTAAGGTCATTTTAAAATAACCAATAACTGGTTTGGGTACCCAAAATGTGTTTATTTATATACTTAAATTAATTTTATGACAATTAATTATCATGAATAATTATTTAAAATAATGATTTGAATAACTTATCAACATAAAATATATAATTAAAATAATAAATTAAATTTCAAATTATCAAATTGATTTTTAGATCTAAAATTTAATTATCTAAATAATTAAGGTTCAACCAAATAATTAATTAAATTATATTTTAAAATATATGATTTTTTAAATATGATAATCAATCACATTATTTGAAATATTTTTTGTGGAATTTCTTAATTAAGACATTATTTATTGATATGTAAACTATATTATTAAATCATACGAATCTTGTAAATATTGCAATGAAGACCTATATGTGGGTATTGCACTAGATGTAAAAAAAATCGACTATTATTTATAAGACTTAGAAGCGAGTATTGCAATGAATGTAAAAAAATCAACAACTATTTATGAAACTTCTATGCGGGTATTATATATTTGAAATGGCCTTATGGAAGTTAGAATAAAAAGGATGTAGGTATTACATGTTTGGTTTCATGACAATGCTAATAAATTAATTATAATGTGGGTATTGTTTTTAAAATCTTCAAGTGATGTGAGTCTTAATACATTAGATGTAAGTATTACATAATGTTCATTTTGGTTTTTGTAAACCTTACACAAATTAATTATAAAATGTGCATATGGGACTATTTAAATTTAAATTATTACATTTAAAGCACTAAAAAAATGATTAAAAAAAGACATATATTATTAACCATATACATGTTAAAAAAAAGTGATTAGAAGAAAATATTACATTGATAAAAGATGTACAAAAATGGGTGGATCAAAAAATGCTAAAGAACCCAATGAAAAAAAAGGTTTTTTATAACATATCAAAAAATTAAAATTCAAAAAATGAGTAGTCCAAAAACTAAATTATCTAACTATATAAAGTGGAAACCTATAACCATATCACTATTTATAATGTTGTGCTTAATTTGGTAAGCAGTTGTTGCATTTATAACCTTTACTACATGGCAAGCAATGTATAAATGACAACATTGCATCTCAACATGAACTGTATTTGCAACAAACTCTTCCTTTGTTTTGCCTTGAACCTTATAAACATTTAAAAACCACCAAATTAAACCTTAAAACACCTTGGATGAAACATAATTATATATATATATATATATAACATTTATTATTATTTTTTCTTACCTTCCATGAATTGTTTTACATTCATGGAAATTCAATAGAATTGTTAACTTTTGTGTCCAATTTGTTTTAATGGACTTTTGATTCCAATTTTTTACATCCCATGACATCTTCAATTGTTGTGTATATGCAAAATGAGTGGATCGAATCATCTGTTATAATATTTGTCTTTTTCCATCCAAGATGCTACATTTGGAGGCAAGTTTCCCATGCCCTAGGCATTAAGACCCAACACCTACAATAGTTGCTTTGAAGGCAATTTGACCAAAGTTAATTTTGGTAATGGTGGTGACACACTCCCAACTCCTTAAGGGACTCAAATGTGAGTCCCAAACAAAAAACAACAAAAGAGTAAAAAGTCGGGGCATGGTCCTTGGCTCGCAACATTTTGGAAGGGTAGAGGGGCATGCTGGAGCTCTGGGATGGGACTAGGAAGAGTTGACAAGCTTTATTTACTCACACGAACCTGCATAAAACCATCACAAGGTGGTTAATGCATATTTGAAGCACCTTTGGTGCTAGGATGAGCCACGGGCAACACGGACACACAAGACTCACCATAGCCCAGACTTGGGGGAAGCCACCATCTTCCCCTTTATAGTATATTCTACACCTCTCCATGGGGCCCACATCCAAATGGCTTTTTGTCCCGGGACTCTAAAGTGGGAGTCCCGAAATTGCCAAGGTTGAAACTCCCATGACTTTGGGGTGCCATAACTTTGCATGTAAACCTCTGATTGAGATGAAGTCCAAAACAAAGTTGTAGCCCTCATTGAGAGCTTTCCAACGGTATGTCGCACGCCATCTGCACGCATGGAAATCGAGTCAATTCTTAACTTTTAGTGGCCTGGAATCAAATTGTCAATTTGACTCCCAACCCTTCTTTTGGCCATAACTTGTTTTTTAGATGTCCAAATGGGCAATGCGAGTCCATTTTAAATATCTACGTTCCAAGAGCTTTTCAATGATATAAAAAAAATTTCAAGCCATTGAGTTTTGACCTTTGTAATTTCCCTCTAAAAATTCAAGAATCCATCGAGACTATAATTCCCAAAGTGGAACTCCCTTAGGGTGTGAGGGTTCAATCCCTCACACCTTCTCACAATCCTAATAGTATGTTGTGTGACTCCCGGCTTCCTTTTTGGCTCGCAACCTTGCAAACCCTTGCTTTGGTCGCGAACCCAAGGCTAAGGTTCTAACATGTGGACATTGTTCTATAACAATTACCATCTTATCCCATTCGCATTAGGCTTTGGCACAAACTTTATTAAAAACCTTTTGATCATTTCATTTCTACATGGCTATGGCATTTTGCAAAATGCGAACGTTCATTTTAGCATGGTCTTGATGTCAAAGACCTCTTTCAAAAGTTGAAAACCTTCCAAGTTTGACCTTTTCTGCCACTAAGCCATGTACTTCCTTCAAATGTTTGGTTAACAACCATTTGGCAAAATATGCAACAATGAAAGTGCCAACTTTACACTTCCATTTCAACCTAATTTTCATCCATTCTTTGTCCTTCCAATCCATATTAAATGAACAAGGGGGTGCTAGTGGTTGAAAGGCTTGGTCAGTTTCAAGCTCCGAACCTAAACCAAAAATTATAAAAACAAATAAGTCCTTATTTTTTAATAAAAAAACCTAGAACTTCAAACATAAAAAATCACACAATAGAATGTAAGTATTATAAAACATAGGTACACATAATCAGATGCAATTACTACAAGCTTTAATTTTTTAAAAAATATTACAATAATTTTTTTTTGAAAAACAAATCCCAAACCTTCCATCAAATTATAGAAGGTGCATATATAATTAAGTTTAAATCTTTTTGTACAACTTTTTTTTTCTACATTTGATCAATGTATGTAGATTCTAAAATAATTTAACCCACCATTTTTCAATTGAAATTCTCAATCTATGTTGGAAAAGATCTCATCATTGGAATTACAAACAACCACCATTACTATTTCTAAGCCATATGGATCACTTGATTCATCAATTCTTGGTTCTGATGGAGCAACATTTTGTTCCCCAATTGTCAATTCTGATGATATAACATTTTGTTTCCGAACTTCCAAATCACCACCAACTTTCTTCAATCTCCTTCCTTTAGGCATTATAACCTTAAACATTTTAAAAAACCACCAAATCATTATTAATTGTCAATTCTAATGAATAATTAATAATTTTTTGCAACAAAAAAACTAAAAAAAATAAAATAAAATAAAAAAACAAACAAACAAACAAAAAGAAAAAAAGGTTTAACAAGCCATTATCTTCTTTGCAGCAAAACATTTGAAAAAGGCAAGGACAACTATTGTCACCTTCTTTGCATCAACACCGACAAAAAAAGCAATGATAAGCTTATTGCCATCACCCATTTTCGCTTCAAGCAAAAAGAAGAAAAAAATGGGTGACATCAACAAGATTGTTGCCATTGCCTTGTTCGTAATAACAAAAAGAGAAGAAAAAAAATTATGATGGCAACAAGCTTGTTGCCATCATCTTTTTTGCTTCAAGTAAAAAAAAGGAAAAATTAAGTGATGGCAACAAGCTTATTTATGTCGCCTTATTTGTAACAAAAACAAAAGAAGAAAAAAAAGGTGATGACACATTTGTGTCGTCACCTTTTTTGCTTCAAACATAAACGAATAAAGGAAAGAAAAAGTGGATGGTGTTTTTTTCTTCTCAAGCATAACAGAAAAATAATATCCATAGAAAAAGGAAAAAATGCAAAGAAAACAAGGAGCTTACATTTCTTCTCACTTCTACATTTGAGATGAAACACTCCTCTTACATTCTTCTCTCCACATTCTTTCAACATTGCGCTTTCCACCTTCCTCAAGCCTTGTGTCTCGCATTTCCTTGAAGTTATGTGTTGTTCAAGCTCAGGAGCTCTCCTGAGCTTTGGAGATGGACTGAGCCAGAAATGGGGTGCGAGAAGTAGGAGGGGATGGAGGTAGGTAGGAGGGAGGTAAGATGGGGGGAGGTAGGTAGGAGGGGAAAATTTTGGGGCAAAAAAGAGGGCTGAAAAATCCCTAGGCAAAGGAAGAGGATGTATTTTTGGTTCATCCCCAAAACGGCTTGAACAGCCTCATCCTGAACTGGTGCACTCAAGCCCAACTTATTGGCCTCAATATTGGTTTATGTCTAATTACCTGTTCGCGTTAAACTATGTTTGGACTGATTTATAGTGATAATGGAAAACACTCAATTTTGCAAAGTCAAAATATTGTCGGTTTTTGCTCTACTTTATAGTTTACATAATCCATAAGTCTCTTCATATCACCATCTCCAGTGTTTTCGTGCTTGTTCAATTGCCCATCCCTTCCTGGCCAACCTTCGTAGCGCCGCTTCTCCTTCGTTTTGCGCTCACATCAATACCGTGCTCACCGTTGCAACGTTTGAGACCAGTTGCCGTTACAAGGCACAAGCTGTGTAAGCTGCACTGGTCCCTAAGCTTCCAATACTCAAGATGGTCAATAGGATTCTTTCATAGGGTTTTCGCTTTTGTTAGGGTTGAGCCAAATATCCTCAGTTCTTATTTTATTCGTGTTGTTCCTTCGTGGTTCTGCCAAACTGTGACAATTCCTTTCATCTGCGTAAACCGAGGATTGTTGCTTCAAGATCTGGGGGTCAGTATTGCAAATGGGCTCGCTCTGGTTAGAGTAAGTAGCCCTGCTGCACGTCTTCACGGCAACTCAATCTTGAGAAAGGATGTGTCTCTTAACGGTCTGGAGGCGTGGCATCAAAAGAATTTGATCAATTCATCGTGCAGGGAAATTGGGTTCCTGAGCTGCATGGTTTTCTAGCCTTAAAGCTGAGATTTCCGAAAGTTCTGTATTGATTTGTAGCTGTTTTTGTGGGGTTTCGCCAAAAGGGGAACAGAAATAGGACAGTGAGAGTCGACTCCGTACGCAAACGGTGTGTGGTAAGTTGCCTGAGTCCTTCCGTTTCCTATTCTTCTTCTTTCTTGAATTGGGAATTTCAAATGTTGCTCTCCTTGTAGGAAAAGGCTTTGCAAGAACTTCCGTGCATTTAAGTCTGCTGTTTGGTGATTTTCATTCCTGTGAGATTCTGCGGAAATCTGACCCTTCCAACCAAGTTCTGTTTAACGAATTTTTACCGCTGTGTACCTGGGAGCTCAGGTCGCCTGGGCCCATGGAGTAACATAGCCATGTCTTACTGAAAATTGAGGTGGTTCAATCAATGTCTTACATAGCACCACACGTGTTCCTTTTCATCAACCAATCTCATAGTGGTTGTTTTGGAGTTATGTCAGATTATTGCTCAACTTGTCATCCTCTAGTTCATGGTTTGAGTTATATCACATTGATCTGCAAGCATTCTTGACACTAAAGTGTACAACCACACTTATACAACAGCAGACCTGTTAGTTGCACTTGTTCACCTTCTATGTCAAATTTCTCTTTTGCTGCCTGAGACCTGGTTTGTTATCCTGCTTTGTATGTGGAGTTATTATAACTTACTTGAACTTAGCTTCTACTTCAAGTGAGTTTAGAGAAATACATATCTGCAATATGTATTTGCCTTGCAGTTTTCATGGGCACATTGCCAAGAAATCTAGAAATAACATGCACATGCACCTGGTCATACTTGGTTTCACCTTCTAAATATTGTGGAGTTGCAATAGTGTGGCAAATCTTCACTGACAATGAGGGGTTGAAGATAAATGCATGTCACTTCAGTGCTAGCCAACATCATGATTGAGTCTTACTGTTGCCTCAAAAGGCAACAAAAACTCAGGACACAGATTTTGCCCAAAAGTTTGGGTGGATGATTATAAGCTTATCTACACCCACAGTTGGTAGCTGATAAAGTCAGTGGGTTAGTCATGTCAGCTTATCATTACAATTTGTGATTAAGGTGGTCTAGCACTTTGTCTCTTAGAAGGCTATGACACTCATTGTGTTAAGTTCAAATTTTTGATCTGGAGATCTCTCTCCAAATTCATAAATATCTCTTGTTAAGTACAACTGCAAGCCCAGTAAGTTTATCTCATAATTTATCTTAGAAATTTGCAGTTTAGTGTTGGCCCATTCATGTCTGCTGACTAGAGATAATTAGAGTGGAGCAATCCTTTCATACATGATGCTAAACCTATAAACAAGGTACTGCAAACTCTGAATGGCAAATTGTGTAGCACACAGTATAGAATGTTTCCTTCTTGTCAATTTTGCACAAGTCAGTTTGAGGACAAATGCATTGCAGTTTAGGATGGTGTCTAAAGTCAAGTAATACTCCTGAACCACCCTCATGTGAAAGTATTTGAATCTATAAATCTGTATTTACACCATATGTGTTATGCTTATATGTGCAGCATAATGGTGAAGACTTGTGAAGTGAAAGTAGACAAAGACACTCACACAGTAGAGTATGATGATGAAGAATATGAAAAGCTGATCTATGAGGTTACAAGATTTGCAAAGGAGGGAAGGAATGCATTCAAGTGCATCCATTGCATGGCAAAGTTTACATCAAAGCAGCGGCTAAATTATCACCGTCTCAAAGGTTGTGATTGTGCTCTTGACATCAATGGCAAACCTTTGGAGCTCAAACTATACCCATCCCTGCCATCTTGAAGAGCTGCTGAAGTCAAGGATATTTTAGAAAAGTGCGACTTGCTGGTAAGGAATGAATTCAACTGCATCTATTGCAACAAGGAGTGTGCTTCAAAGCAACAGCTAGATTATCACTGCTCTATGTGTTCCCCTGGTGTTCCTGACATCAATGGCCAACCTTCACAGCAAAAACTATTTCCATCTGTGCCATCTGTAGGAGCTGTTGAAGTCAGAAATATTTTAGAAAAGCGCAGCTTGCACAGGGTCTGTGAGCTTGAAGAAAGTGATCAGCTGGCTAGTTCTGGTGAGGATGTCCTCCATGGCAGCCCATTACAACTCCTCTGTAAGGATGGGAGTGAGCTGCCAGAGGCTCTTTGTGTAACTCCAATTGTGTACAAAGAACATCCAGAATCACATGAAGTTTCATTCCTAATGCAGGATGGACTCAGCTTCTCACCAGCATTTGTATATCAGGAGGATCTACCAAGGAAAAGGGCTGTTTGATTTTCTGCGGCGGAAGGCAAACAAGGCTTTGTGGGTAGTTTCTGTGACAAAGCTTAAAGATTGCATCCCAGCAATTGCTCGCCTTGTTTATACCCATTTGACTGCCTGCAAAAGGCTTGACTATCCAAAGATCTACTCAGTAATTGTAGACAGGATAGTTGAAAACCCTGATCTGCTGGCAGGTAATACTAGAATGGTACAAATTGAAGATGTTCCTGCAACAATTTGGGCTCCAATGGCAGGACTTGATATTGCAGGATTGAGAGTCACCAACATAATCATCATGGGCCGCCATGAGGATTGTACCATATTCCGTGAAGCTGAGGGAGAAAGATGGATAAGCTGGGGAGAGAAAGGCTTGTTGGAAGGAGACTGGAAAGGCTTGTCACTGTGGGAGCATAAGAAATATGTAGAGTGGGTACAAGATTTCCTCTGGAACTGCAACAAGCTCATCTTATCCAGAAGGGAACTGATACCCAAATCTGTAGTGCCAAGCTCAGTTTTTAACTCCCTGGATGGGTGTCAGGACATGCATAATTTGAAAGAAGTTCTTGTAACCCGGCGAGCGAAGAGCAAAGACAGCAGCGAAAGAAATAAGAAGAGTTTTGCCGATGTCCCACCTGGTGGTGGGGAAGGAAGCGAAAGGAGGTTTGGGAATAGTGGTGAAAATGAAGATGTAATCAACATCACCAAACAACAGAAGGTAAAGCTTACCTCACCTGTGCCTCAATCTCCCTGTGCAGCTGATATTTTGCCTCCAATGAAGGTCATCCCTCCAAAGCTCTTTCTACTGCTACAATTCCTGTTAATGACAGGAAATGTGAGTGCCTTGGACGGAGAACCAGTTTCCATCTGGAATCTGATGCTGGCCAAATCTTAGGAAACATCCAGTGTTGTGCAGTTCTTTAATTTTGTTCTTAATAACCTCTGGTTCTGGGTTAATTTCAGAAATGAAGAACCCTCCAGTCCAGTTTTTAAGTATTTTCTCAATCTAAAGAACCTCTGGTCCTGGGTTTTTGAAAAATTTAAAAGAGCTGGGGGTTTTCACAAAAGAGCCAGTAAAGAACTGGCAATTCAGGGAACCCAGTTCTTTAATTTTTTAAGAACCCAGGTTAAGGGTCAAAAACCAGTTGTATGATTTCTTGAAAACTGCCGGTTAGTGGTCAGAACCGGTTCTTTGATTTTTTACAACAGCCTGTCAAAGGTCGAGATATACCTGACCATCACCTACCAGTTCCAGGTTACAGGAAAGAGATAACTTCCCAACACTGGAAAGAACCCCTCAAATTTGGAAATACTTCCTTTGTGGACTTACCCATGAAGGTTCGCCTGCAACCAAGCTGGTGACCTATGCTCAGCCAGCTGCATGGTTGACAAACTGAAATGTGATCATTTGACTATGGGCTGATGTTAAATTATTGGCTGCGGGTCAATACGAACCATTTTCTAAATCACAGGGAACCATTAGCTCACTTGAGTTAGGTTGGACCTCTTGTGTCAAACATGGGCCAAAAGCAGGCTCCTCATGAAAAGTGGCTCTTAGTCTTTTCTTGCTTGAAAATGGACTTGAAAATTCTCATTCTAGAGCTGAAATTCAGTTCAAAAAGTCATAGTAAAAGCATCTGGTTTTCACTACTACTGTTTGGCCATGGCAAATTGACCCCCACATTGGGATCATAGTGAAACCCCCAAAACCCATTTAAATTGCTTATAAATATTCTAAATATCTCTAAATATCTATAAATATCATCTCTGTAGGCTAAATCAGGATCCCTGAATCCAAATCTATAATTTTTGGGGCCTAATATGGCCATTCAAATGGGTTTTGGGGTTTTTACCATGATCCTATGTGAGGGTCAATTCGCCCTGACCCTATTGTTTTGATTGTGTTACAACTGGAATTTGCATTTTACTGCAGTAATTGTATAGTCACGCCAATGTCTGTGGCACTGCTAGATACCAACCCGTCTATTTACATGACCAAATCTGAAATGTGCTAACATTGAAAATTTTGATGTGGCATGGGGAACAGTTCACCAGACTGGTCAGGCTGACCTGTGAAGAACTCCACTTGAGACTGTCCCTGGAGTGGTGGTACATGATGTCATCCAGGTGGTATGAGGATCAGGTGACCGTGGTGCAAAAGTACGTTGTCTGGCTTGATAAGACATACCCCAATTCCCCTCTGATGCGGAGATTGGATATTTTGCAACAGCCTGCACACTTCCTCAAATAGCCAGATTCCCTTGATAAGTTCCATCAGGCTTGTGAGTTCGAAATGATGGGATGTAGTCGAAAGATAGTAGCCCCATGGGTACAATGGCAGACACCACCAAGCGAGCAAAATGTCAGGGAGTGAAGGTACAAAGGTTAGTAGATACATGAAGGGTAGCCATTACCCTAGTACTCAAACGGATTAGGCATTAATTACATTATTTTTCAAATTGGCAAAAAATTTAGAAATTTATTGGTTAATGAGGTGTGAAGGGAGGGAGAGTAGTGGAGCTCTACACAGATCAGCTTGTCACTGTTGTGGAGGAGGAGCTACTTTAATGAAAAGTTTATGGTAGTAAGAGAAAAGACAGTGGCAGAATCACTTCACGAGTCACATTGGAAGTAGTTTTCTAAGTAGCATAGAAAGAGCCAGAGACATAAATTTGAGCTCTGCAAGTGGGGACTGACCAAGATCATGATGGAAGCAGCTGAATAGCAGCTTGCAGCTATGGATGTGGATCCTGGGGTTGTTGAGAGTAGCAATGCCAAGGAGCAGCAGGGGAATAACATGTGTGGAAGGAGCTTGGAAGATGAGGGTGCAGGAAGAGGAGGAGGACAAGGAGTAGCAACAGTAGATCTGGAAACATGGACTTTCTTCAGAAGCTCTGAGAGCAAAAAGAAGCAAAAGACTTTGTCACCTGCAACTGTAACAGCAGCAGGGAACACAGGAGGACATGAAGACTCTGAAGTCACTAGATCCAAGGAAGATTGTGGAAATGGACAGCAAAAGGAGCAATAGAAGCAATAGTTGGAGATCGTCAAGCAATAGTAGTAGCTGAAAAAGAGGAGGAGGAGCTTCGTTGACAATAAATTGCTTAGTAATTATTATTCTTCTATTTCCGCCTCAAATCTTGATGGAGGAGGAGAAGAAGGTGTAGCAACTGTTGTAGCTTCATCCCATGTGTGTCAGCTGTGGAAGTGCGAGTTCCTGTGAAAGAGAAATAAGGGCCAAGAGAGAAGAATTTCATGCATTCTTTTACAGATTCAAAAACATGGACCTTTTTCAGAAGCTTGGAGAGCAAAAAGAAGGGAAAGACTTTGTCAATTGCAACTATAAGAGCAACAAGGAGCACAGGAGGATGCAAAGACTTAGAAGCCACTAGATCCGGGGAAGATTATCGAAATGGGCAGTAAAGGGAGCAGCAGAAGTAACAGCTGGAGGTCATCAAGTAGTAACAGTACCTAAAACAAAAGAGGAGGAGCTTTGTTGACAATAATTTGATTGCTTCTGATTGCCACCTCAAATTTTAATGGAAGAGGAGAAGAAAAGTGTAACATTAATTGCTACAGCTTCATCCCATGTGTGCTGGCTATGGAAGCAAAAATTCCTAAAGATAGAGAAAGAAGGTCAAGAAAGAAGCATCTCATGCTTCTTTTGCTTAATTGTTTAATACATCATGGTGGGAACAAGTTGCAAATAGAAGAGAGAGAAAGAAAGGTCAAGATAGAAGCATCTCATGCATTCTTTTGCTTAATTGTTTGATACATCGTGGTGGGAACAAATTACAAATAGAAGAGAGAGAAAGAAAGGTCAAAAGAAGCATCTCATGCATTCTTTTCCTTAATTGTTTGATACATCATGGTGGGAACAAGTTGCAAATCTGATTGGGGAGCTAATGTGGTTAGCAACTAGTGGAGTAGGTGTTGGGCAACTTGAGGCAATGATTACAATTTGTGGCTTTGTGTGAGCTTTCTATAAGGGGTTCAATCAATTACCCAACACACTAGATTTTGTGTTAAAATTGCCATTGGTGGTGGTGGTGCCCATGACTATAGGTGGAATAGTTTCATCACATGGGGAATGAAGATTGAGAATTTGATCAAGAGCACTTAGATCTACGCTTCTTTTGTAGTGTAAAAATTGGGCAAACGGTGGATGCAACAATGGCAATAGCAAAGAACATTAACCTCTAGCAAGTACAACTAATACTTGCCATCAAAACCCTTCTGCAATGTGAAAGGAAAATGCACCTCATAAAGTAGTTGTGGCATGTGAAAAAAATAGCAATGAAGCTTTAATGGAATTGAAAACAAGTTTCCATACTTCCCAAAAATTGTGGATTGCAAATGTTTTTGTCACCGAGGACAGTTTATATGACCAACCAACATTAGCATGCGACTATAGCTAAAATAGTTTATGGCACATGCCAAGAATGGCTAGAGTGGAATTACCATGGTATGATCACAAAGCCATGAAACTTTTTACTTATATAAATGTTTTTTTGTTTTTGAACTAACTATTTCAATCCTCTTGTACTACCAGCAGGTGTATAACTTGTAGTTGCAATTAATGTTGTGATTGCATTTGCTTAATACAAGCATTCTTCCATTACTATCAACGTTGCTTCTATTTGATCTATCTCCATTTCTATTTCATTATGTTCTTCAATGTCTAATGTGACATTAAATAAGGAGGTGGTATTTGCCTCCATTTGCAGCAATTTGAAATTCACTTTTGAACACCCTCATGATTCTTGTTGTATCCCACCCTTTCACAATGGTTTCCTCCATGCCTTGCACTTGCTTCCATACGCAATGTAACCACTCACAAATGCAAGGCTTTAGGTTACTCAATTTGAAATCAACCTATGGATTTTGGTTGCCCTTAATCTATTGTTTGAGGACTACAATAGTCCAATAGTTGAATTGTACCTTGAATGCATGCTTTAGCAACCATTGCAAAATGACATATGCTGGCTAGAAGACACTAGTGCAATTAGCTGGAATAAATATCACAAAAATATTTGAATGTGTTTTTTTCATCCAATCCAAAAACTCATGGCCTTTATGCATAGACTAGTAATTTAGTAATCACACAATCTTTTAACCTTCCTACAATCCTAAGTGGCAAATTTGAATGTGCAGGTATGGCAGCAAGATCTTATGGACGAATTATTTAGAAAAAGTTCAATGGTCAGTAACGAAAAGAAATGGACTATGATGAGCTCATTTGGTGCTAAATGAAAAAATGCAACCCATCCAGTGGACAGAATGACCAATTAGTGCATTGGTGGCTACTAGTTCAGTCTGGCCCAAAATTTGCACTATCACAAGCCATTGAAGCAACGACCTTTCATGTTGTACATAGACTACATTCACTTAATTTTATTGTCAACCTCTATATTGTACCTACAACTGATGTTCGGCTCAAAATAATTCTCGAAAGGTCTGGCCAAAAAAGGAGAATTATTTCTATGGATATTTGCTGATATTTTTGAGAATCAAACTCTCAACTTGTAAAACAAAATTTATTGTCCCAACCATTGGGTTACTGGTAGAAATACATAGCTCAATGTGTATATTGCATACTTTTTCGTCAAGTGTTCAAATTTTGAAAATTCATTTTGAACCTGCTGAACGTTGTTTTCTAGAATACATAAATATTCAGCAAAGAAGTGCCCATAGCAAAAGTAGGTACAGTACGCAATTGCTCAATATTTATTGCAAGGAGTAATGGGAGTAAATTTTGTAAACGCAATCTTAAGCTGTGAGCTGCCTCTGTGGCCACAGACTTCCTTGGAAAATTTCCTTGTACGGTCAGATGTTCATGGTGAATTTTGTCACTGTGGCCATGTACATCCACATGACTTTTGCATGTATTGCCAATTCGTGGCAGAAGAAAAGTTAAGTATGTAGCCTAAAAGCTATACGTAATCTGACTGCTGTAGCCATTTTAAAATAATTGATCAGCAGTACTTAACTGCGGCCACCCAAGCATTTGTTTTCGAAGAGTTTTTTAAAATACTCGTGACTATCTTTTGATCTTGACTGACTTAACAAGGAATTCGTGAATCGTGAACTGCGGTGCTCCGTTTAGCACTCTGCCCGAGTCTCTCACTAGTCTCACTGTTTCACCTTCGTGCTCACCTGCCTATCTTCCACAGCCATGGGAACAAAAGGACTTTGTTGGGAACTTGATGGGAACAATAGGAATTTGATGGGAATTGATTGGGAACTTGATGAGAACAACAGGAATTGGATGAGAACTTGATGGGAACATAAAGAATTTGATGGCAATTTGATAGGAACAAGAGGAATTTGATGGGAATTGTTTGTGAACTTGATGGGAACAAAAGGATTTTGATGGGAATTTTTTGAGAACTTGATGAGAACAAAAGGATATTGATGGGTTATTGATGGGAACTTTCTGGGAACTTGATGGGAACAAAAGGATTTTGATGGGATATTGATGAGAACTGATTGGAACTTGATGGGAAATCAAGCCCCCAACCTTTAAAAAAGATATAAAACATCCCTGTGGGTATGTTGGTGCCACCCAATTGGCGCTCCTCAAATGCTTTATCCTAATGTGGTTTTTTTAGGGACAAGCTACTTGGATAGTGGCTGCCCAGGTATGGAATTTTCTTAACAAATTGCCTGTGTCAGGGAGAGAAAATTAGATGGAGCAGCTAAAAAGGTGGGCAGACAATGGGTGCATGTATGTGCACATTTTATCTGCAAGACTCCCTTTCTGCCAGCGGATTTCAAGGAGCAGGCAGGCCCCACGTTTTCACAATCATGTGGGCGACCCATCAGTGGTAGCTTCCTTCTCCTTCAAGGCTCATGCTACTGTAATCATAGTCACAGATGTCACCAAGTAAATATGACTTGCGCAATAAGATCTCTACTGGCACTGAGTGAAATCAGCAAACAGGAAACGTGTGGATGTAAAACAAGATTCCTGACAATAGTGGAGCCTGGACAATAATGCAGCCAATAAAACATGTTTACCTTTCAACGATACAGTGCAAACTCTATCGTCAATTGTGAGAAGGAAATAGACCTGTCTCCAAGATAGAGATGAATAAGGGGACAAAGCGTGGAAATTTTGGGAGCATACCACCCATCCACAGATAATATGCTTGGTCCCACGCCACAAATGTTGGACCCAACGACTGAGACAAAGCGTGGAAATTTTGGAATTATTCCACCCACCGATACTATGCCCGGTCCCACACCCTTGTACTACATACCTGGGTTGGGCATGGGACCATGCGTTTGAAATGTGTGAATCCACCTCTCCTATTCATTAGATGAGGTGCCTCCCAAGTTCAATTTTCTTTTGCTGCAATAAGCCAATTTGATTGGCCCAACACTCTAAAAAATGAAAATGCGGAGTCTCCCAACATAGAAGTTTCTAATTTGAAGTACAGAGGCCCTCATCTTTGGCCCCCCTATTTATCTAAAGGAGGACAACATTTGCCAAAGCATATAGGATAAAAGTGAGGTGCTTGGATAACCCCCCTCCCACAAAAAAAGAAAAAAAAGAAAAAAAAAGCTTGCATGCAAAGTCGACTGTCCACTGTCAAAGTGGAAAGTAAACAGTGAACAGTCCACTCTCCAAACCAAACACAACTTGAAAAAAAAAAACCCTCCCTACCTCCCACCCACAAAAAGGGAGGCCCCATCACTCCAAGACGTGCCTTCTCATTGGTTGCAAGGAATTTCTATTCCTAAAATTGGCTGCCACTATTTTTGGCCTGAACTAATAGCCCTTCCTAAGAACACCCTACCTATTAGGAGGGTAGATGCTACCCGCTTTAGAAGTCTATTCCTACTTATTTCAACTTTGGTTGTAGGCGAATCTAGAAGGCTGGCCCCCATACCAATTTGGAGGGAAGTATACCGTCATCAGTATGGGTAGAGAAAAAGCCGTCCTGAGAAGAGACCTATGACTCACTAGGGATGTACAGCATTGTTGGGCGGGTATTAGAAACTGCATCAAACCCCTACTGAGTATCACGGCCGTTCTTAAGGCTAATAATCACGGTTCTCAGAAAAATAAAACCCATTTTCAGATATATAAGCCACGGTTCACAATTTTTAGAATTAGACAAATAACCTCCGGTTCTCTGGATATGAAATGTTTGAAAAACCTGGCAGTTCTTTTTTTAAATGAAATGTGCCCCACACTGATATGGACACGACTGACACGCTGGGGGCAATGAAATAATAATGAGTGTTTCCTGGGCTTCACACGTTTACACAACAGAAATGTGTGGATGTGTTGAAAAAGCAGGCTTTGGTGGGCACAGCACGCAAGTCACTTTTAGCTGTACGAAGTTACTGGGAATCA
Source organism: Sphagnum tenellum (assembly GCA_963921925.1). Classification (NCBI taxonomy): domain Eukaryota; kingdom Viridiplantae; phylum Streptophyta; class Sphagnopsida; order Sphagnales; family Sphagnaceae; genus Sphagnum; species Sphagnum tenellum. The sequence goes on along the minus strand of OY998142.1, from coordinate 29,287,291 downwards.
ACTGCGACCCAGTCCATTGCAGACGCAGTCCGTGGGCAGGCCGGAAGGGGAGGTACACTGGCAAGCAGACGTCTGCCGGGTGCGGCAGAGGAGAAAGTCTGGATTTTCAGACTGCCAGGTTTTGTGGAAGATCTCGGGCTGATCTGCTTCTCGCGCAGCAGTCCGCCGCTTCTTCCTTCATGTGCGCGACCCATGGGCCACGGAATCGGTAAAACGAGTACGCTGCCGTCAGTGGTGGCACTTCCTTCTAGAAAGTTCTAGGGGAGGAGAAAACAAAGAATAAAAGATCTGTGACAAGAAAAGTTTACGAAGATAGGAAGTTCTAGGGGAGGAGAAACAAAGAAGGAAGATCTGTGAGAAGAAGAGTTTATGAAGAGTTGGGAGGAAAGGAGTGAGAGAAGAGTTTGGGAATTTCAGGGAGATCGTGAAGAGGAAAGGCATCAATATTTCCTGAGAGCTAGTGGAAAGATCAGGTTTTGCTAATCTGGGTTGTGATGGAGACACTTTATAATATGTGTATGCTTTTGAGAGGACAAAGGACTTCTAGCAGGTAGGTTCTAGGAGAGCAGAAAGTGAAGAGAAAAACACATAGGAGAGGAGTTGATGAATGGAATTTGAGGAGCGGGAGGTATGGAAAATTTATTCTCTCATCGTAAGAGAAAAGATGTTGGTGTTTCAGCAGGGCCAGCAAGAAAAAGAAAAGGAGATGTGATTGACACACCTCTGATCCTATCTGAAAATGCTCCTTCCAGCTCTGGACTATGCAATGATATGGTGTGTCCTCTTGATTTTATCATTGAACTTGTTTTGCAAAACTCTTTTCCTTGGCCTTTCCAAGCTACATGTTGAAGTTTGATGTTAGTTTATCAACTGCCTTCTTGAATACCAATAATTTTGCTTGCTTTTCATTGCATCATTTGGATCAATAAAAATATGAAATGAATGATATGAAAACGAACTCTTACATTTGGGACTCACTTTGCTAAAACAAGAAAAATTGGTCAAATGAAATTTTGTCAATTGACATGGACTATGTTCATATATAGAATTTGTTAGGATCATAATGTTCAATGTTGATTGTAACTCCAAAGTAGTTATCCAACAACATAATTACTAAAAAATACTTGCATGGATAAATGTTGTAATAACTTTGTGTTTGTTTGTAAAAAGTTTATGTTTCTTTTGTTTTCTCAAAGCTTAATTCACCTATTGGTGCTTATGTGGTTTCCAATCTTGCCCAATTTGATATTTTGAAATTTCATCTTTCTTTTAATAAGGTTCATAATTTTAAAGGTGTAAAGTGTGGCCCTCATCTCTTGTTTCTTTGTGCAATTTGGAGGTTTCATAAAAATTCAATTAAACCTAGATTTATTTGTGCAGCCAACTCTAGTTCTCTAACTGATGTTTCTAAGTGGCTATGTTCTTTCTTCAAAGTTATATTTCCTATGGTCAATGACCTTTGGGTGTCTAAACTCAAAAAAGCAAATGTTCTTTGTTATAGTAGTTGGATCTCAATGACTCTATAAGAGGGGTGGAGGTAATAAATAATCGTAATCAGTCGAGATTTGAAATTAATAAAGCTTTCCCACTTTTGTTGCAGTCTTTTGATTTCTCAACTCTATACATTAAAATTGACCTAGTGAATCTAAAAGTTCGCATGAAAGTTCTGATAATTAAAGTGTTTAATCGGATGTTGAGGCTTCATCATTTTCAGTTTTTGATGGTTTAAAAAACGACTTTGAACTTTAGGTTTTTATGGCTGAAAAATAAAATAGAGGTGAATTTGTTTGAAAATCTTCATAGCTTCAAAGTTGTAGGGGCTTCAGATTTGATCTCTTGGCTAGATTTCTTGTTAGACAATTTGTTTCTTTGTTTTGGTAAGAGTGTTTATAGACAATGCATTGGTATCCCTATGGGTAGAAATTGTGTAGTCTACTTGGCAAATTTCTATCTCTTCACTTATGAGTTTGATTTCATTAAATGTCTCTTGAAGAGTAACACGTCATGTTGTGCTTTGTAGTTTGTCCTTGGTTTGAAGGTTTGTGGATGATCTTTTTGTTCCTGATTTTTCAGATTTTGAAAACTTCATGTACCTTAACCAAGACTCTTTTGGTGGTGGCATATACCCAAAAACCTCTTGCAAGTTGAATTGTACATTTAAAGGCTTCTCTTCTAATTTCGTAGATCTAACTATGAGTTAGAGGCCTCAAGGTTTATCCTGTGACATTTTTGACAAACACTTTTAACTAGAGTATGCAAGTATTGATATGATTAGAATGCCTTGTGTGCATTCCAATATCTCAATGACTGCGAAGGTAGGGGTTATCAATAGTCAATTTTACTGATTCTTGAAACTTTACAGTTGTAAGAAGTTTTTTGTCTTCCAAATGGTCAGTCTTATTGTCTTATGCAGGCAAAAGGCTATCCTTTTAATTTTTTCTAAAGAGAACTAGAGGGTTGGTTCTTAAAGAAAAATTCATGTTTGGAATTTTTACTTTTGGCATTTTTAGAATGATTCTCGAGTCATGTAAGTTGGGAGCTTCCTGTAAGCCCACTTGTTCTTAGTCTTTCCATGTTCTTTTCCTTTTCTGTCTTTCTTGGTTTCTTTGTCTGGTCTTTGTTGTGGGGTATGTTGCTAGCCAGTAGTATGGTTGAGTCTTCTTGTTACTTTCAAAATTGTAGTAGAAATTTAATTCGTAGGATAGTGCTTGTCACCAGCCTTTACCCACTGTAGGGAATTGTTGAAGTTAGTGGGGAAGTTGTGATAGTTAAGTCACTATCATACATACTACTATTGATGGTCCTTGAACAAGTGTGAGACTGGCACTTTTGTTCATACCAACATTTGTTTTTTGTTTTGTTTTTTGTCTCCCCTTGTTTAGTTTTTTTTATGGCTTCCTAAGGAAATGTTAGCCTTATTGTTTTCTTCTTCATTGTGAGAATGGAGATTTCTCTATTTTTATGAAAGATATTACTAAAAAAATCTTTTAAACATTGTTCTTATGCGTGTGTCCCAATTGCTTAGATATTGTAGCCCTTGGTGGCTGATAATTTGTGGAAAAAGTTGTGAAATGAAAATGAACTAAATTAAATGGCTTTAATTGAGGAACCCCAACATTTGAAGATTTTAATTTTTAGCATCAATCTTTAAATTTATTGGCATATATTCCATCATAACATTATGTGATGATATTCAAATGTTGAATTATGTTTTCATATTTACTTTGCATGTAAATGATTTTTTTTGGTGACTCACTTGACATTTCGAGATAGAACTAACAAGCCCCAAAAAATTGCAAATGGGCATGGAATCAAAAATTAAATTTAAATGATATTGCAATATGATTATTATTATTGATAATTAATAGATAATTCTCTTCTACTTCACATTTCTAATTCACTATATGTATTTTGTCAAATATTGTGATTGTACACTTCATGAATCATGCATTTCTTTGATTTTATGTATTAATTAAATTATTTTTAAAACTTACTTGATGAATCTTGTTGACATTTCTTTTTCTTTTTCTTTTTTGCAGAAATACCCAGTGTATGATTTAAATCCCAATTGCACTTCAAACAACCCAAGTCTCACCATAATTTTTTTCCATGGGATTGTTTATGGGATTAATGATGAATGGAAGGAAACATGGACAACACACCCTGTTGATGGTAGCCAAGAATGTATATGTTGGCCACGAATGTGGATCCCAAAGGACTTGAATGACAATGTTCGAATTTTGTCACTATCGTATGATTCTAATGTTGTGGCAAATGTCCACAATGATGTCACTAAACTTGGCCGAAACTTCATTCAAAGCTTGGTTACAAATTCAAGGTGCGAACAATCTCCTTAATTATGGACATCTTACTCCTCTTTGTATATTTCAAATAAAAATAATTGCTTGCATTTTGGCATCTTTGAATAAATTGTTCATGTGGAGCATTCTTGTGGTGCACACCAAAACAAATTACTTTGTAACTTTCAATGTCATTGAAAAAAACATAAAATGGGGTTTCAATATTAATTTTCATGTTGAAGATAAATTGTAATAAAGTCCATGTTCACATTATCAAGCTATGGGAAACTAATTTGGTTGTAGTGGTAATTTGTGATGGAGTTTTTTTAAGTTTCATATTTGGCAAAGGAATTAAATTCAATAACATATAGAATTTAAACCCACTTTGTAGTTAGAATTAATTTCTATATATATATTCCAATTTCCTACATCCTATTATTTGAATAGATTTTTCAATGTAGTACATACAAGATGTTGATGCAATTTGGGTGTATTTTGAAACATTTTGTAGGTATGAAACTCTTTGGGACGGACCAATAGCAATGGTCGCTTATAGTTTTGGAGGTATTGTCCTCAAAAGCTTGGTGGTTGAAATGGACAAACATGTCTATCAAAAGCAAATGACTAATTTCGATGTTAAAACACAATATTGTTGTGAGAAATTTTTGAAAAATCTTAAAGGTGTGGTGCTTTATAGTGTGCCACATGCCAGTGGTACCCAAGATCTATCAAAGTATTTCAAGTGGCAATGTCAACAAATTGCCAAGGATAAAACCCGATCAAGTTTTTTGAAAAATATGAAATCTTTCAACCAAAAAATGGAGCAACTTTCAATAGACTTTAACAAATCTATTTGTGAAGACCTCAACATCTATGCATTTGTTGAAAAATTACCTATTGACAATAAATGGGTAAGATTTTCATTTAAACATATTGACTATCCAACTAAGTTCCATAGTTGAACATTTTTTATGTTATAGAAACTTATGTTGGTTCAACTTTTGAAATTATTATAGTTAGTTGTGAAATAAGTCTTAAGTTTCCCTTCATTGTTCACAAATCCATTACAACATGTATTGACAGTAGAAATTGCAAATTCATTGTGAATAAAATGTCAATTGAAAGCAACACCTTTGTATTTTTATTTTAAATTCATTTCTAACATGGTTAAACAAAGTTATGTGACAAATCCATTTTAATTATATAGTTTGAACGTAAAATCTAAGTAATTGTTCCAATTATCATTTGGTTATTACATTACATTTGACAAATTGAATATTAACATAAATCTAATCACATCAAGAAATTTCAACTAAAATAACTTTTGCACATGTATAGGGAATTTTAGTGCCAACGGCTTCAACTATTCAATTATCGAACAATAAATATTGCATAGTGGAAGATGCTAGTCACTTGACAATTTGCAAGCCACTTTCAAAGGACCATTTAAATTATTCCAAATTATTGGAATGTTTGAAATTTTTTATGAAGGTAAATAACATTGGTTTTAATTTTTGGAATTATGTATGTTCATATAATTTGATTGTAAACGTTACATCATTTCATTTAAATTGCGTGCTATAATTTTTAAGATATTATCCATTATTTGAAATAAATTTTATTTTTTTGGTGAACATTGACAGGAAAAAAATATGCCAACCATGCCACCTTTGCCATGTTATCAAGTGGCCTTGGAAGATAAAGCAAATGCCATATATAGTTTGTTACAAAATGAATCTATAGTTGCATTGGTTGGAATGGGTGGGATTGGGAAGACCACTTTGAGTAAAAAAGTGTATCATTTGTTTCACGACCAATATGACAAATCCAGCTTCTTAAAGGATGTAAAATCAAAACACATCAAAGATGTCCAAAAACAACTTCTACAAGATTTGTGTGATAGAAAATTACACGAACATGAAGATGTTGGTGAATACCTTGATGAAATCAAACAATGCATGATAACAAAGAAAGTTTTGGTGGTTGTGGATGATGTTGATATGACGAACAACCTTGGAGCCTTGCAACTTCTTATTGACAAGCATGCCACTAATGTAGATTATAAAAGCAAAATACTTGTAAATTGTCGAAATTGGCAAATATTGAAAAATTATGTAAAGGAGTCTGCAAAAGTAAACATGGCATTATTGGAGGAAGAACAAGCAAAGGAACTTTTCATGCTCCATGCATTCAAACACGCAAATCATGTGACAAATGATTTCAAAAACATTTCTATGAAGATTATAAAAGCTTGTGGGGGCCTCCCTTTAAGCCTTGAGATATTGGGTTGTTATTTGTGTGATATTTATGATTTGGAAATATGGAAAGATGCATTGCGCGAATTGAAAGGTGGGCGAGATATAACAGGGGGCTTTGACAATGAAATGCTTTGGAAAACTTTACAAATTTCTTATAACCAATTGGTTAAAATAGATCAAGACATGTTTTTGGATATTGCTTGTTTTTTCATTGGTTTCAAAAAAACAACATTTTGTCGAGTGTATTGGAATGCAGATGGTTTATCGAACCCCATGTTTAGATTAAAAATCTTGAAAGATAGATCTTTAATCAAATGGGCAGAAGATGATAGCTTATACATGCATGAACAATTACAAGACATGGGTCAGAATATCGCAACGGAAGTTACAATGAGTCGATTTATATGGAAACAAAATATATCTTTGCAAAAGAATCAGGTTTGAACAACACATGTTAATTTAATCCTATGATATATATATTGTGTCAAGATTCCAAATGAAACCATAAGTTTTAGCTTCAAAAGAATATGTACTATTTATTTCATAAAAACCATGGCATTATATTGAAATTTTATTTTTGTTCATGTTGACAATTGTTTGTATTTTGTTTGATGTGATAGGTGGTGGAAAATTTAGAAGGCATTTCTTTAAAAAAATGTGAAGATTTGCCTTCATTATTCCAAAATGACCCAAAGGAATTTCACAACCTTAGGTTGCTTGACCTAACAAAAGCCTCACCAACTATGGTGGAAAATTTCATCCGAGGTCGATCTTTGAATAACCTTCGATGGTTGTGTCTCCACGAATGCATGATCCAAAAGTTGCCAACTAATTTATTTAAATGTTGTCACTTACAAGTGCTCCATTTAACAAAATGCAATCATTTACAATTTCTTTTTGATTATTCAGTCCACAACTTAAATTTGTCCATAAATGTCGATATGAAAAAATTATCTAGATCTATTGGCCAACTAAATGCACTCCAAGAGCTTGATTTATTGGGGTGTTCAACCTTACAAGAATTACCTACATCTATTGGCCAATTAAATGCACTACAAAAGCTTAATCTATCCGGGTGTTCAAGCTTACAAGAATTACCTACATCTATTGGCCAATTGACTGCACTACAAGAGTTTCATCTATCTGGGTGTTCAAGTTTACAAGAATTACCTACATCTATTGGCCAATTGAATGCACTCCAAGAGTTTGATCTATCAGGGTGTCCAAAATTCCAACAAATACCTATATCTATTGGCCAATTAAATGCACTACAAAAATTTGATCTATCGGGGTGTTCAAATTTACAACAAATACCTACATCTATTGGCCAATTGAATGCACTAAAAACGTTTGACATATCGGGGTGTTCAAACTTACAACAAATACCTACATCTATTGGGCTATTGAATGCATTGCAAAAGCTTGATCTATCGGGGTGTTCAAACTTACAACAAATACCTACATCTATTGGCCAATTAAATGCATTGCAAAAGTTTGACCTATCGGGGTGTTCAAGCTTACAAAAAATACCTACATCTATTGGCCAATTGAATGCACTCCAAAACCTTCATTTGAATCATTGTTCAAGTTTGCAAGAATTACCTACATCTATTGGTCGATTGAGTGCACTCCAAAACCTTCGTTTCAATCATTGTTCAAGATTGCAAGAATTACCTACATCTATTGGCCAATTGAGTGCACTCCAAAACCTTCATTTGAATCATTGTTCAAGTTTGCAAGAATTACCTACATCTATTGGCCAATTGAATGCACTCCAAGAATTTGATCTATCATGGTGTTCAAGCTTACAAGAATTACCTACATCTATTGGCCAATTGAATGCATTACAAAAGCTTGATGTATCGGGGTGTTCAAATTTACAAGAATTGCCTACATCTATTGGCCAATTAAATGCATTCCAAAACCTTCGTTTGAATGAACGTTTAAACGTGCAAGATTTACCTACATTTATTAGTCAATTTCATGACCTCCAAAACCTTCATTTGAATGATTATTCAAGCTTACAAAAAATACCTACATCTATTGGCCAATTGACTGCACTCCAAAACCTTCATTTGAATTATTGTTCAAGTTTGCAAGAATTACCTATGTCTATTGGGCATTTGAGTGCATTCCAAAACCTTCATTTGAATGATTGTTCAAACTTGCAAAAATTACCTACATCTATTGGCCAATTGAGTGCACTCCAAAACCTTCATTTGAATCATTGTTCAAGCTTGCAAAAATTACCTATATCTATTGGCCAATTGCATACACTCCAAAACCTTCACTTGAATGATTGTTCAAGCTTGCAAGAATTACCTACATCTATTGGCCATTTGAATGCACTCCAAAACCTTCATTTGAATCATTGTTCAAGTTTGCAAGAATTACCTACATCTACTGGCCAATTGAGTGCACTCCAAAACCTTCATTTGTGCGGGTGTTCAAGGTTGCAAGAATTACCTACATCTATTGGTAAATTAAATGCACTCCAAAAGCTTGATCTATCTGAATGTTCAAACTTGCAAGAATTACCTACATCTATTGGCCAATTGAGTGCACTCCAAAACCTTCATTTGAATCATTGTTCAAGTTTGCAAGAATTACCTACATCTATTGGCCAATTGAGTGCACTCCAAAACCTTCATTTCAATCATTGTTCAAGTTTGCAAGAATTACCTACATCTATTGGCCAATTGACTGCACTCCAAAACCTTCATTTGTGGGGGTGTTCAAGGTTGCAAGAATTACCTACATCTATTGGTCGATTACATGCACTCCAAAAGCTTGATCTATCTGAATGTTCAAACTTGCAAGAATTACCTACATCTATTGGCCAATTGAGTGCACTCCAAAACCTTCATTTGAATCATTGTTCAAGTTTACAAAACTTACCTACATCTATTGGCCAATTGAGTGCACTCCAAAACCTTCATTTCAATCATTGTTCAAATTTGCAAGAATTACCTACATCTATTGGCCAATTGACTGCACTCCAAAACCTTCAGTTCAATCATTGTTCAAGTTTGCAAGAATTACCTACATCTATTGGCCAATTGAGTGCACTCCAAAACCTTCATTTGTGGGGGTGTTCAAAGTTGCAAGAATTACCTACATCTATTGGCCAATTGAGTGCACTCGAAAACCTTCATTTGAATCATTGTTCAAGTTTACAAAACTTACCTACATCTATTGGCCAATTGAGTGCACTCCAAAACCTTCATTTCAATCATTGTTCAAGTTTGCAAGAATTACCTACATCTATTGACCAATTGAGTGCACTCCAAAACCTTCATTTGTGCGGGTGTTCAAGGTTGCAAGAATTACCTACATCTATTGGTCAATTAAATGCACTCCAAAAGCTTGATCTATCTGAATGTTCAAACTTGCAAGAATTACCTACATCTATTGGCCAATTGAGTACACTCCAAAACCTTCATTTGAATCATTGTTCAAGTTTGCAAGAATTACCTACATCTATTGCCCATTTGAAAGTACTCCAAAACCTTCATTTGTGGGGGTGTTCAAGGTTGCAAGAATTACCTACATCTATTGGTCAATTAAATGCACTCCAAAAGCTTGATCTATCAGAATGTTCAACTTTGCAAGAATTACCTACATCTATTGGCCAATTGAGTGCACTCCAAAACCTTCATTTGAATCATTGTTCAAGCTTGCAAAAATTACCTACATCTATTGGTCAATTAAATGCACTCCAAAAGCTTGATCTATCTGAATGTTCAAACTTGCAAGTATTACCTACATCTATTGGCCAATTGAGTGCACTCCAAAACCTTCATTTGAATCATTGTTCAAGTTTGCAAGAATTACCTACATCTATTGGCCATTTGAATGTACTCCAAAACCTTCATTTGTGGGGGTGTTCAAGGTTACAAGCATTACCTACATCTATTGGTCAATTAAAAGTACTCCAAAAGCTTGATCTATCTGAATGTTCAAACTTGCAAAAATTACCTACATCTATTGGTCAATTGACTACACTCCAAAACCTTCATTTATGGGGGTGTTGGAGCTTGCAAAAATTACCTACATCTATTGGCCAATTGAGTGCACTTCAAAACCTTCATTTGAATGATTGTGCAAGTTTGCAAGAATTACCTACATCTATTGGCCATTTGAGTGCACTCCAAAACCTTCATTTGAATGATTGTGCAAGTTTGCAAAAATTACCTTCATCTATTGGCCAATTGACTGCACTCCAAAACCTTCATTTGAACCATTGTGGAAGTTGGCAACAATTACCTACATCTATTGGCCATTTGAGTGCACTCCAAAACCTTCATTTGAATGATTGTGCAAGTTTGCAAGAATTACCTACATCTATTGGCCATTTGAGTGCACTCCAAAACCTTCATTTGAATGATTGTGCAAGTTTGCAAGAATTACCTACATCTATTGGCCAATTGAGTGCACTCCAAAACCTTCATTTGAATCATTGTTCAAGCTTGCAAAAATTACCTACATCTATTGGTCAATTAAATGCACTCCAAAAGCTTGATCTATCTGAATGTTCAAACTTGCAAGTATTACCTACATCTATTGGCCAATTGAATGCACTCCAAAACCTTGATTTGAATGATTGTTCAAGCTTACAAGAATTACCTACATCTATTGGTCAATTACATGCACTCCAAAAACTTCATTTGAATAATTGTTGGAGCTTGCAAGAATTACCTACATCTATTGGCCAACTACATGCACTCGAAAACCTTGATTTGTCAAAGTGTTCAAGGTTGCAAGGACTACCTACATCTATTGGCCAATTGAGTGCACTTCGAAACCTTCATTTGAATGATTGTTCAAGCTTGCAAGAATTACCTACATCTATTGGTCGATTACATGCACTCCAAAACCTTCATTTGAATAATTGTTGGAGCTTGCAAGAATTACCTACATCTATTGGCCAACTACATGCACTCGAAAACCTTGATTTGTCAAAGTGTTCAAGGTTGCAAGGACTACCTACATCTATTGGCCAATTAAGTGCACTCCAAAACCTTCATTTGAATCATTGTTCAAGCTTGCAAGAATTACCTACATCTATTGGTCGATTACATGCACTCCAAAACCTTCATTTGAATAATTGTTGGAGCTTGGAAGAATTACCTGCATCTATTGGCCAACTACATGCACTCAAAACCCTTGATTTGTCAAATTGTTCAAGGTTGCAAGAATTACCTATATCTATTGGCCAATTGAGTGCACTCCAAAACCTTCATTTGAATGATTGTTGGAGCTTGCAAGAATTACCTACATCTATTGGCCATTTGAATGCACTCCAAAATCTTCATTTGTGGGGGTGTTCAAGGTTGCAAGAACTACCTACATCTATTGGCCAATTAAATGCACTCCAAAACCTTGATTTGTCAAAATGTTCAAGTTTACAAAACTTACCTACATCTATTGGCCAATTAAATGCACTCCAAGAGCTTGATCTATCAGGATGTTCAAACATACAAGAATTACCTTTCTCTATCGGCCAATTGAATGTACTCCAAAACCTTCATTTGAACAATTGTTGGAGCTTGCAAGAACTACCTACATCTATTGGCCAATTGCATGCAATCCAAAACCTTCATTTGCAGGGGTGTTCGAGGTTAGAAGAATTACCTGCATCTATTGGCCAATTATATGCACTCCAAAACCTTCATTTATGGGGTTGTTCGAGGTTGCAAGGACTACCTACATCTATCGGTGAATTGACTTCACTCCAAGACCTTCATTTGTCAAAGTGTTTAAGCTTACAAGAACTACCTACATCGATTGGCCAATTACATGCACTCCAAAAATTTCATTTGGAAGAATGTTTGAGGCTAAAAGAATTACCTGCATCGATTGGCCAATTACATGCACTCCAAGAGCTTAATTTATCGAGGTGTTCAAGCTTACAAAAATTACCTACATCTATTGGCCAATTGAGTGCACTTAAAAAGCTTGATTTATCAAGGTGTTCAAGCTTACAAGAATTACCTATAGTTAGTGGCCAATTAAATGCACTCCAAGAGCTTGATTTATCAATGTGTTCAAGCTTACAAGAATTACCTACATTTAGTGGCCAATTGAATGCACTCTAAAAGCTTGATCTCTCAGGGTGTTCAAAATTTCAATAATCACGTATATATATTAACTAATTGATTGCACTCCAAAAGCTTCATTTGTCGAGGTGTTCAAACTTGCAAAAACTACCTATGTATATTGGTCAATTGAATGCATTCCAAAGCTTCAATTATTGAATGAATGTAAATTATAGTCTATAAGATTTTAGGCAAAACTATAATTATATATTGTGTCAATGAGATTCATCCATTTTGAATTATTGTACAAATCCCATAAAAATGATTTAGGTTGCAAAACTAAAATATGTTATAAGAACCATGAATATTCAATTTACTCATAATTGTGTCCCTATGTTGTAAATGTACAATGTACACTGATAATTTTATCAAGGTTTCTTAAAAACTTATGTTAGACAACATTTTTAATTAATTTTGAAAATCTAATTTATCATTATCAAATGATTAAAAATGTATTTAACCCAAGTACATCTTTAATGGAAGAAAAATTTATAAAGTTCATAATCATCAAGGTTGTTAGAACATAATGTAATAGTGAACAATGTTTTGAAGTCATGATTTGAACCCCATTACTTCAAGAGATTTTGAAATTTTGATGGGGAAGATTTTTCCTTATGGTTGCATTTTTATATGTCTAAAATCTCATGGACAAATTTTCATTAAAACTAGTACTTTGTAATATTGTTATTATAATTATAGTGATATTTAAAGGTCTTACAAATCAAAATGATATATTGTTAAATCATTGATATGTGCACCAATTCCACAACATAATGATAGCTAGGTCAAGATGCAAACCATCACCTATTGCCCATTCACAATTAAGGTTCCAAAAAGGGATCTTTAATTTTTAAAAGACTTTGAAATCCACTTTGAAATTTTGTTTTATTTCAATGATAAAAATTGCAATGAATTTTTGTATGCTAATAAATAAAATGATGTTTTATTATATTAATAAAAATATTTTAAAATAGTTTGGATATTATGTAAATGTCTTTTTGAGATATTTAAGCAAATATATTAATTGTTTTAATTTCATTCTTTTAGGAGTAAAAAGGAATGTATGGAATCATGCAAATTGATTTCAAATATTTTGTGCAAGAAAAACATGTTTATTTTAAAGCAAGTACATGTCCATTGGTTAAACTTGATGAAAAAAATCATATCAAAATTTGAAAGGCTTGAAATTATCAACCAAATGGTTGCAAGGGAAAATATTCATTTTTTATACCAATTTGCAAGTTGTTTGTATTCATTAAACTCAAAAAAATTAGCTCCAAGCACATGCCATACATGTAGGAAATAATCATGCAAGAAAACATGTTTAGTTGTCCACAAAAGTTCATTTTGGCATTTGTTTTGCATTTTTACTTATAAACCAAAATATTAATGCACAATTATGTATGCATGTGAAAAGTCACCAACACCACATCATGAATTATATTATCTTGGACTAGTGAAATTTTTTCACTCAAATTTATTCCATGTAAATATTATTTTAAAAAGTAGGCCTAAAAAGATGTTGGAGTTTCTATCTCTTTTTTTGAAACACAAATTGTGAATGAACCTTTCATTAAAAAATATCTTCCAAATATCCATCGTCATGCATCAAACTTGGACAAGTGTTGAAAATTGTCAAATTGTGATAGTTTTTTGTCGACATTGTATACATAACTTGCATTCACCTTGTCTAAATGTTTGAGCTTGTAAAAACTACCTACGTCTATTGGCTAATTAAATCCATTCAAAATTTTCATTTGCCCATATATTTGAGCTTGTAAGAAATAAATATACGTCTATTGACCAATTGAATGCAATCCAAAATCCTCATTTGTGGGGGTGTTTGAACTTGCAAGAATTAAATGTATGTCTATTTCCCAATTGAATGCATAAAAAGAACTTCAATTGTGAGGGTGTTTGAATTCAAGTGCAAGAATTAGATGTACGTTTATTATTCAATTGAGTGCACTCTAAAATCTTCATTCGCGAGGGTGTTTGAGCTTACAATAATTAGATGTATGTCTATTTGCCAATTGAATGCACTTGAAAAACTTCAATTGTGGGGGTATTTGAATTCAAGTGTAAGAATTAGATGTATGTCTATTGGCCAATTGACTGCACACCAAGAGTTCATTTGTGAAGGTGTTCAAATTTGGAAAAATTAATTGTACATCTATTGGCCAATCAAATTGTTGAAAGTAGAATTTTACCAAAACCACTTACTAGTTTTCTGATTACCAAAAAACATGTTACTAGATTTTCATTAACGAAACTAGTTATTGAAAAACTTGTTACTGATTTATTTATTGAAATTGATTTTATTATTACATTAAACTAAGTTTTTTAAAACCAATTCTTTTGAAATATGGCTAATTGCTTGTTCCATCGTTTTTTGTTTTCCTTCTTAAAAGTACTTAAAAGTACTTAAGGTTTTGTACCTTTGAGGATTGTAAAAGGGGAATAATTTCTAGATTAAATTAAATTTTTATGTGATACTTTTGTATGTAGAAGCTTTATGATTTGTTTTTTCCTTTGTATGTTGCAAATATTTAGTTTTTTGTATGCAAGGTTTTTTTCCTTGTATTTGCTTCATGTTTGTTTATGTAGAAAGTTTATTAAGCTATCTTATTAAATATCAACAATCCCTTTTTTGTTTAAGTTTTTTATTTATCTAAGGAGAGTAAAAATATTTTATCTTCTGCTCCCTTATTTTATTCCTTTCAAAGCCAGGTAGTTCACTAGGTGCCTTTAACATTTGGTGACCATATTGCAAATATTGAATCCAAAATCTTTGGTTCATTATTGTTCCTATTTGGACAAAAATTGATTGGAATTATTTAACTTTACCAAAACAAACAACAAATTTATTATTTTTATTTGACAAATATTTTTTGTAAACAAAATAACCAATAGATTACAACTTTTAAAAGTTATTTACAGTATGACAACAATGTTGATAAGAAGTATGAAGAAAAAAATAAAACATGTTTTGTAAAAAAATGTTGATTGTAAGGCATGCAAATAACCTAGAATGATTCAACTAACCAAAGATCAACATAAAGGAGGCTGCAACTTTTCATAGTGGGGAACATAATCAATTGGGGGTATTACCAAAAATACTAAACCAAAAATTATATGATCTACTAAAAACCATCCACTAGAATTACAACGTATTAAAATTGAATTAAAAAACTTCACGTGAATCAATTTGGCACCCTATCAAAAATATAACTTTTTGGTATCATGTGTTAAAGGAATATATAGATTACATTGTTTTTGGATGTATAAGGTGTTATGGATAGGGATTGATCATTGAACATTGGCAATTTTAATTTTAATTTCTTGTTTAGTTTTTATTCTTGTTGATGGTGACTCGGGGACAACCTAAAGGATGGAGTTCTAGGAAAGTGAAAAACATTTTTAAACACAAAATTTTGGAATAAGGAAATAAATGCAAGTGCTTTGTAGCAGAAACTACAAATTTTGGTTTGGAATACCACACATTTAATTTTACTATTTGATTATATTTCAATAAAACATGGATTTTTTTTTGTATTTTGATTGAAATTTTCAGTAAACCAGGGAAATACAAACTTCTACAATGATTTCCATATTCAAATTATTGTGCAAATTATCTATAGTATCAAAAAATCATGAAATAAATTGTAATTTTACTTTAGTTTTTACATTATATTCTAAAGTATAGATTATGGTGTTTTAATGGACTACAAACACATGTGTGTTTAGAATCAATGCAAAAATTAGGAATGTGTGAATATTGTAGTGCAAATTTGTTGTTTTAACAAGTGTGGAATAGCTCTAGAGGAATTTAATCTGCATCTACCATTTAGCGACCACCTTTTGGGGAAATTTTATTTTTTATAGGACAAAAAGGTTTTCTACATTTTCCATTGTTTATATTATATATGAGGGTGTTCATAAAAATGGTTTAATTTTCAATTCAAATTTAGAAGGGGTATGTTAAAAAACACCAAAGGTCTAAACGATTGATAATGTAAAGACCACATAACAATTTATAGACTCTGAAAAAGCAAGATTGTGAAACAAGATGAATTAGATGGTGACCTAGAGTTTATAATGGTAATTAGATTTGGAAGCAAATTGTCAAGGTCCTAAAAGATAAACAAAATACATTACTAGGAAATGCGTCCTAGTTCATTATAGGTTTTACTAGATTTTGAGTGAATTTGGACATTTTCACCTACTAAAATTGTTTAACCCCATAGTGAACAGGGACTAGTTGCTACAGAATGAATTGTTGCACTAGTACTTAGTGAAATAATGTTACTTTCTAATGAAATCCAAATTTACCAAACCATTCACTTGTTAGTTAATTAATTAACCATCATGGAGATCAAGTAAATTTTAATTATATAATATATAACATTATTGATAATTTCATGATTTTTTAACCTATGATTATTGACATGTGTCACTATTTAGGCTAAGTTATAAAGCTAGGTTAGATAGGTCATATAATCAACTTAGGCACCTATTATAAGAATTTAATAGGGGTATATTTAATCAACATGTCATTGTTGACCTCACACAACACTACTCATGAGGTTTGATCCCTCGACCTTTGGAATGGAAGTAAACACCCTTACCATCAAGCCACCCAACTTGTTGTGGTAATAGGTAATATTACATTCTATTTATCAAATACTTCATTTAAAACATTACAAAAACATAATCTTTAAAAATTCATATCTTATTGAGATTTTGTTCAAATGAAATGATTTGAGTTTATTTTTAAAAAAATTTCAATAATGTACATATTACATTTATTTCCTTTTGAAAGCTTAAAATCATTTGAACAAAAAAAAAAGGTTGAATATCATTATTCAATAACATTTCAATGACCATTCTTTTGAGAAAAATAATTAAATAAATGGATTTTTTGTTAATATAATAATATTACTGATGTTGAACTACTTTTATTTATTATATGATTATTTTTCATTAATTTAAACTATTTCACCCTAAGCTACTTTTGGTTATTGTAAATTATTTCAATTGAAGGTATTTGCAGTTATTATAAGTTACTTTTAGCTATTAAAGGTTATTTCACCTTATGTTATTATTGGTAATTCTAAGTTATTATAAGTTATTTCACCTTAAGTTATTTTTGTCTATTATAAATTATTTCACCCTGGATTAATTTTAGTAATCATAAGCAATTCTAATATATGGATATTGGTTTTTTTTATTAAGGCTATTGGTGGTTATTAATGGCTATTGATACCTATTATATTGGTGGTTATTAATGCCTATTAATGGTTATTTTAATAATAGTTATTTTAATAATAGTTATTGGTGGTTATTCTATTTGTGTACATTAATAGTTATTTTATTGGTGGCTATTGTCAGTTATTTTATTAATGCGTATTGGTGCTTATTTTATTGGTGGCTATTGTCGGTTATTCTATTAATGGATATTGGTGGTTATTTTATTGTCGGTTATTCTATTAATGCGTATTGGTGGTTAATATTTATTGTGCTTATTTTATTAATGGTTATTATGGTTATTTTATTAATGGTTATTGATGGTTACTCTATTAATGGTTATTGGTGGTTATTTTATTAATGACTATTATGGCTATTGGTGGTTATTCTATTAATGGCTATTGATGGTTGTTTGATTAATGGCTATTGATGGTCTTTGTATTAATGGCTATTGATGGTCATTGTATTAATGGCTATTGGTGGTTATTTTATTAATGGCTATTGATGGTCGTTTGATTAATGGCTATTGATGGTCTTTGTATTAATGGCTATTGATGGTCATTGTATTAATGGCTATTGGTGGTTATTCTATTAATGGTTATTGATGGTCGTTTGATTAATGGCTATTGATGGTCTTTGTATTAATGGCTATTGATGGTCATTGTATTAATGGCTATCGGTGGTTATTTTATTAATGGATATTGTGGCTATTTTATTGGTGGTTATTGATGGTTATTCTATTAATGGCTATTGGTGGTTATTTTATTAATGAATATTGTGGGTATTTTATTGGTGGTTATTGATGGTTATTCTATTAATGGCTATTGGTGGTTATTTTATTGGTGGATATTGGTGCTTATTATTGGTTATTATATTAATGCCTATTAGTGTTTATTTTATTGGTGGCTATTGGTTGTTATTCTATTGATGGATGTTGGTGGATATTCTATCAATGGTTATCGATGGTTATTCTATTAATGGTTATTGGTGGATATTTTGTTATTAGATATTAGTGGCTATTAATGGTTATTACATTAGTGGCTATTGATGGCTATTATATTAATGGTTATTGATGGATATTTTGTTATTGGATATTGATGGTTATTACATTAGTGGCTATGGATGGCTATTATATTAATGGTTATTGGTGGATATTTTGTTATTAGATATTGGTGGTTATTAATGGTTATTACATTAGTGGCTATTAATGGTTATTATATTAATGGTTATTACATTAGTGGTTATTGATGATTATTATATTAATGGTTATTGGTGGATATTTTGTTATTGGACCTTTGTGGTTATTAATGGGTATTACATTTATGGCTATTGGTGAATATTTTGTTATTGGATATTGGTGGTTATTAATGGTTATTGATGGTTATTTTATTAATGATTATTAATGATTATTATATTATAAGCTATTATTGGTTACTATAATTAGATTATAATTATTGGTGATTATTGTATTACAAATTATTGTTGGATATTCTATGATATAATATCATAGGCTATTGGCAGTTATTATATTGTAGAGTATTTAAAATTATTTTTATCTTTGGTCATTATATTTTAATGTAAATTATTTTAAATTATTATACTTATGATAAAATAATTTATAATAACTTAAAGTAGAATGACCTTGAATGAATTAAAGTATAACTTGAAATAACATAAATTAATTTTAAATAAAATAACCTAAGGTATAGCCTAAAGGTAGTTGAATAATTTAATTTAGAATAACTTAAAAACTTATAATAAACTAATTAATATACCTTAAGGTAAAATAATGTATAATAATTTAGGGTACGATAATTTATAATAACCTATAATAACATAATATATAAGTTAAAATAACTAAAGTAGCTTAAAATAATGTCGAGTATATCATAGAGTAGCATAGAGAATTTTTTTTTTAAAACATAGAAATAAACTTATTTACTATAGTAAAATCTAACAATGAATTATGTTAATTAATAATGAAACATGATATCTACATAGTGATATTATAGTGAAATAATTTTCACTAGAGTGAATTAGTAAAATGCAATGAAGTTATTTCACTTTTAAGGTTGTATAGTGATTTAAGTTAGTAAATTGCACCCCACTTTTGTAATAATGATATAATCTTGAAAATGGAAAAAAATATGCAAGAATTATAGAAACTTCATATCAGAATCCAATATTGGATAGACAAGTTTTGAGAACAAAACAAAGACCTGCAAGACACATGTCATTTCTACCACAAGACGTGGTAAGGTGTGAAGTATGGACTAGTGGTCTTAAGAGAAGGCATAATTATAACTGACGATCTCCATGGAAAAAGATGTAGTCAAATTTTCACCCAAATGAATGGGCGTGGTATACTTCTTAGTTGTAATCTATGGTTTAGAGTTGTAAAGATCAAGATGGAGCAGGGACTTTTGTAGTACCTGATTAATTGTATATTATGTGCTTGACCACGGGATCAATAACCAAATGTCATTTTGTCCCGGGACTCCCAACTCGCACTACTAGGAGATGTGGGCCAAGTTCACCTTGTATTTCACTAGGATTTTGAGTGAACCAAGACAGATTCATTGTATGAAATCATGGTAAAACATGTTAACCCCTAGTGATCGGGGACCGGTCGAGAGGACAGGTCAATTAAGCTAGTGAAACAAGATGACAAAAAGAGATGCCCAAATTTAGGTGGAAATTACACCTATTAGTTAAATCAACCTACAACACTAGTCAATTAAGAGGGTTTTTTCACCAAGCGTGGTTAGTTAATTTAAATTGTTTTTTCATATTGTATTTAGTTAATTTAGGAGAGTTTTTTCACAAATTATGGTTGGTGAATTAACCATTAAATATTTGTTAACCATTAAATATGGGTGATTAACTCCATAGTATTTTCATCTTGTAATTTCCATGTGTCCATCTAAGAACTCAAGATGACAAGTAAAGAAACATGCATATAAACTTGTAAGGTTTGATGATCCTTGTTTGAACTTTTAGTGTGCTTGCAATTTATACAAATGAAGAGTCATCGGTACCCTTGGATGACATTTTGTTGCCCTAGACTACCTAGACACACCACATCAATAAATTTATGACAATGGAGAATTTGAGTGAAACAAATTTGGTGAAACACAATAATCGAGAGAAGATAGGTGGATAAGAAGAAAGTTAATAGAAATTGAAATTATAGTCTCCACCAAGCTAAATTCCATACAATTGTCTTGTTTCAACATCTAAGCGGCTTATTTCAAAGTGGGTTTTAATGTGCCAATGGGTCTTCTGAATCAAATTTTGTTCAATACTAATGGTAAACTAATGTTTGGGATCTCACAATCATGCCCTCATTTGATGCTTGGAGACCACCAACTACCATGAGGTGCAAGCATTCAATCGAAGAAAATCAATGCCATAACATGTTAATAACTGACTAGATAAAAACATGAATTACCAATGAAGTGTATTGAATGCATTTGCAAAAACTAAAAAACAATCTGAACAAACAATTGAGCATCACCATGATTATAATTAATGAACAAGGTTTTTTCAATTTTGTACTGGCAGGTTTTTAATGGGGTTGTGTAGAACCAGGCAGCCAATTTTCTTAATAATAATTAGCATGATGAACACAATATCAATCTACACTACTAGGAAAATATCTTCTACACAATTCCCAAGACTTGGCTTAAGAGAACTCTCACAAGGTGATTTTGCTAGCAAGTAGATATTTTGTCCACTACCCATAAATTGCCTTCCATCTTGTTCGCTCAATTTTATTTTTGAAACTCTATCTTGTTGTCTTGTAAGTGTGTTGTTGTCCATGTTAATGGTCTCACCACCTGCCAAAACATTCATAACATGTAAATTCACATCAATAGGCTGCCTCATGTGCTTTCTAGTGCCATAGTGTGTGCAGTATATGGAAAAGCCTACTTTTGTGATTCATATATGACATTTAGTGGATCTAGAACCTATACCAACATGCATGATATTGCACTCACTATGTGTTCAATACTGTAAAGTTGCAACAATGGCATGTTTGCTAATTCACTATGCACACCACTTTGATGTTTCTCTGTTTATAAACAAGGTTCTACCTTAGAAGAATGCATGGCAACGTTGTCCTCCTCTTCTCTAGTACCATCCTCCTCCATGGTCTCATTTGAGGATACCCTGGCGACAAGATTTGACAATAATACCATCCACAAACTATTTTGAGGACAATGTACATCCCAAGACACTTCCTTCACATGATAAGGGATATCTCTCTATGTATTCATGACATTGACAAATGAATGGAGGTTAAACTGACCTGAAACATGATAGCAATTCGGTGATAGTCCTAGAGGTCTTTGAAAAGAAAGTCCAGAACAATCACAACAATAGGAAACTTGAGGATGAAATAATCATAAATTAGGTCTTAACCATATTGCAATTGAGGCCTAACTTTGTCAAGATTCCCATAGTTGATTGGTGGTTGAAGGTCATACTTTATAAAGAGCTGCACAACTTGGGCTATAATTTCATTGGTTATCAAAGTTGTAAGCTAAAAAACCATATCAAATCTAGAGGATACACCCACTACTGTGATGATTTTGCCCTAAAAAATTAGAGCACCCAAATCCCACACAATAACGTCAATAGTTCCAAAACTAGTCTTAAAAAACTAATTTTGCAATTTTTATAAATTGTGTGAAGTTATAGGGCAGCTTCATAGTTGCAACATGGACAACACAAATGGCACACAAACACACAAATTGAAAATGCTAGCAAGCAATGCCACACAATTGCTTCAGGATATGAAGGGAAGATCTCAAATATCCAACACCACAATTGTTCAACATGCTTGAATTTCTACAAGTTCACAAGTGACCAAAAAGGACAATATGCAAAACAAGCAAACATGTGGGATACATATGTCAAGATGTGAAGATTATTACTTACCTACGTTGAATCTGTAAAAGCAGGGTGCGCATGATCTCAAACATTGGTGAGTCTTGTAGCCCTAATGATGTCAACACATCCATATATACAAGGTATGCACTTGGAAGCTCAAACACGAATGGCACCAAATCCATTCCTAGCCTTGCAAACAACGACGCTACCATTGCCAAACGTGTGCCATTTGCAACAGGTATGAAATGAACTCTCTGCAATGCCTCCTTATCTGGAAAACACCATCTGCATATATAAGAGAAAAAACCCAATTGCACCTCCATCAAAAAGACAAACAATGCTAGTGAAGAAAATCAGTAGTGTCGGGATTAGAGAGAAGTGCACACACCAAAACTAGAAAGACCATTCCAAGCATTAGTGAGGTACTTGAGCACATCACCAAATGTATCCTCTACAGATCCATAGTAGTGACATACTCTCAATTCGATTCAAACATACGCGTATTTTACGTATTTTTGGGCTTTTAAAAAAATATTTTATACAAAGGCCAATTTTCAAACCTTTGTATTTTTATAATGTTTTTTTTAAAATACTTGAAAATACTTCTTTTTGAGCACCTTCGAAAAATACTCGTATTTCGTATGTCACTACTATGTACAGATCTCATTCATCTCACATTAGGCCAACATGCAAGTACATCCTCTCCTCTATTCTTTCCCACCATCTGCACACATAGCAAATGCACATCAGGATTGCTAATCACTGAGTAACACATACCCCACCCATCAGAGCCCAATGCACTTCTTTCTTATATCAAAGGGCGAATGAGAATCTATACCTCAAGATGCGCAAGAACAGTAGGAAATGCGGGTGGACTACGCAGGCGGAAAGCACCCCAGGAGAACTCAGGTGGAACTACACTAGACGTGGCTAGTATTGGGGCAGAAGTCCAAGCCAATGGCCAGTCTTTGAGAAGCACTGCTTCACTATATGCAGCCAATACTTTCCTGGTGCCACCAGGAGCACCACCCACATTGGGTATGCCCCTCTCAACAGGCACAAAAGCAATACGCCCAAGAGCTTCACAGAAATTTGTCCCATAAACTGATGCAAAGTTGCTCAACAATGCTTCCATGAGCATGCCTGCTGTGGTCCACACCTCTGTTGAAACACTACCACTGTCAGTGACCACCTTAGACACATCAAATGCATTTCCTAGTTCTGATGTTTGTGAGCTTTGTTGGCCAAGCTCCTCCACCTTGACTACACAATCCAGCAATAAGGATGCATCCATGACTGACCGTAAGCCTGCAACTCGCAGAATGGAAAGCCACCCAGGAGTGGCAAACTGCCCACTTGGGAACTTGGCCACTTTTGCAGAAAACACACGTTTTAAGAGCGGGTTTTGAGGATCCAAAAGATCAGGAGGTGCAAACAATGTCAGACTTCTAGTGCTCCCATCATCAATGACACCACCATCGCCTGATCTAATAAATTTAGTAGCTCTCATTGCTGAGACAACAGCTTCATTCTATCTCATAGTTGCCCAGTTCATGTGGAGATACGCTAGTATGCGCTTTTGCTCCCGCTCTGTTTGAGCACTGAATCAAGGCAAAGCAAATATTGCCATCACTTCGTGATCTGTGAGCTCTGGAATGCCCAGAGTCGAATAGAGAAGGCCACCCTCCTCTGGCACCTGATACTCCAGACACAACTCATCATCTGGCTGCAGAAACACATTCGGAAGAACAACACAATGGAGTTGTGGATCTACCAATACATAGACTCCTCTCCTTGTCTTATAGATAGGAAGGGATCTAAGCAACTCAAGCTCATCAAAGTTGTAAGCCAGAGATGTAGAACTGGACATGGATATGCTAATGTGATGTGTACTGGCAGCGAAAAAAGAGAAGAGAGCATCACAGTTGGTGGGTTGAAGGGTGAGTTTTGATGGTGAGAGGCACCCATCTTGCTGCAATGCTAGGAACTTTGACACCACAATTTGTGCAAGTGAGAAACCTTCAGGAGGTGAACAAAGCTCTGCAACCTGGCAGTCCAAAAAGCGGTGATCAAACACAGGTACGTTACAGTCCCGCAACAATGGTAGCAACCATGGATGCTGTGGCTCCAATTCCAAGAAACCTCTTGTAAGCCTATCAAAATCACTGCTACTTAGAATGGTAGAAGAAGAATCCTCTCCACTGGAGTTTGGAGTCTGCTCTCTCTGTGTTGGCGGCATGAAAACTAGCTGTGATATTTAGTATCCTAGGCTTGAACCCTAAAATGTCCATTGGCCCCTAGCTTCTAGTAAATAACATCCTAGATAATTCCCCCCCTTCAATAGGAAAAGATGAGCTTATAGCACTAGATATACTGGATTCCATAGCGCCCAGCGCTTAGGTTGCCCGTCATGTGGACAGGAGCTAGCACAGTTGCAACAGCAGAAAGGCAGAGACAGAAACGTGCGTGCAAACATGTCATGCCACGATTGCTCCTTTTTGAAAGCTATGTGAACCAGATAAAAGGAGAAGAATACCTTGTTGTGCATCAAAATAGCACAGCCTGGCTCCAGTTGGTCCTTTTCCACGAACGATAGGATGTTGACATAGTACTCAGGCCCCACCGACGAGGACACAATGGCGTGATTCTCGTCAATTTTGTACTCCAAATTGCCTACGCTCATGGGAGATCCCCTCAGGTCGTCCACCTTGGACCGATCCTCTTCGTTTTTATCATCCTGCGGCTTCAAGCGCTCTTGACCCGCCAAACTCCTCCTCCATCAATAGGTAATCCTTCACGCGATCCAGCTTTAGAAGCCGAAGCTTGCACTTGGTGGAAAGCGTGAACCACGGGCAAGCGAGCGGCTGGTTTGAGTCCCTTTTGCTTCCGTTGCTTCTTGTCGACGCGGGTCAGTGATGCCGCATGCTCGTACTTCTTCTCCTTCTTATTGTTAGGATCGCCTTTCCAATCCCATGTACCTCCTTGCTTGCTTGGCAACCCGCCCGACTGTCCTTGACCCATTGCTCCTCCTCCTCCTACTTAGTCCGTTTGCTCTATTCCAATTTTCAATAACTACAATTCAGTCACAAACTTGTGAACGCAACCCCAGAACACAAAGTCTCTCGGAGAAAACACCATGAAACATGAGCGAAGTGGCGGAAAGAGGTTGAAGAGGAAGAAGAATGGACTTTGCGCGCGTTGCTTCAGTCGCCCTAAAAATGAAGGCCACGTTCCCAATGCGTTCTGAGCTAACGAAATTCCCATCGCTACAAAAACCCTCCTCGTGCTGGCCATTCTCTACGTTCTAATGTGAACGATTTCCATGTTCCCTATGCCCGTGTAGCCCGCTTTGAACCAACCAGATTGTGAAGCTCAATTGGAGTTTGAATTTGGGCACAATTGAAGTAGACCGATTAATGATGTTTGGAAATAATGCTATGTTTTCACCAGACAAGTTTTGGGTTTGAAATGTGGTAAACAATCTAACGTTAAAGAAATAAACCTAGTAAACAAACTTCACCCTTAGTAAACATGTACACCATATAGTGAACCATTTTCACCAATGAAGGTAAAAGCAGTGAATTATAGTGAACTTAATTAACTTTTATGGTTCCACAATTAAATAGTCTAGTGAATTACACCCCACTTTCCTAGTAGTGTTGGGAGTCTCGAAATTCCCACAAATGGGACCTTCACAACTTTGGGGGCCCATAACTTTGTATGCAGACCTCCGATTGAGATGAGGTCTATAGCAAAGTTATAGTCCTTGTCAAGAGCTTTTCAACAGTATGTGACACGCCATCTACACACAAGGAAATTGAAGCAATTCCCAACTTTTAGTGGTCATAACTTGTGTTTTAAGTGTCCAAATGGGTCATACGAGCCCATTTCAAACATTTAATTTCTAAGAGATTTTCAATGGCATAAAGAACACCTCGATCTAATGGGTTTTGACCCTTGAAATTACTTTTTGAAGATTCGGGACTCCATTGGGACTCCAACTTCCAAAGTGTGCATTCACTTGGGAGTGTGAGGGTTCGTTCTGTCACACTCCCACACTCTCGAAAGCATGAAATGTGACTTTCAACTTTCACACTTGGCTTGCAGCTTTGCAAGCCCTTGCTTTGGTTGCAAGCCCAAGGTTAGGGTTGCAACACCAATGGACTGATGGAAATGTGTTATCTATTACAACTTTAATTACCTTGTCCAATTATCAAATTATCTCAACATGTTCTACCCTGTTGATTTAGTATAAAAATTTCAAGATTGATGTTTATCCAACTAAATAATTGTAAGACCTTACACTTTCTCTAACCTCCTTGATAACCCTATCATATTTGTGGTGATTCGCTCCCAACTCCTTGAGGGACTCAAATTTGAATCCAAATTAAAAACAACGAAAGAACAAGGAGTTGGGGCACATTCCCTGGCTTGCAGCACTTTGGAGGGGTAAAGGGGTGTGCTAGAGCTCCAGGATGGGACTAGGAAGAATGACAAGCATCAATTACTCACATGGGCCTGCATAAAATCAACACAAAGTGATTAGTCCATAGTTGGAACACTGTTGGTGCTAGGACAAGCCACAGGCAAACTCAGACTCACAAGACTCAGCACGGCCCGAACTTGAAGGAAGTCACCACCTTCCCTCTTATATTATACTATGTGCCTCTCCACGAGGCCCACATCCAAATGGCATTTTTACCCAAGACTCCATAATGGGAGTCCCGAAATTGCCAAAGTTGGGACCCCTACAACTTTGGGCCCCCATAACTTTGTGTGAAGACCTCTAATTGAGATGAGGTCTAAAACAAAGCTATAGCCTTCGTTAAGAGCTTTCAACGGTATGTTGCACGCCACCTGCGCACAAGCAAATCGGATTGATTCTTGACTTTTAGTGGTCGGGAGTCAAATTGTCAATTTGACTCTCGGCCCTTCTTTTAGCCATAACTTGTGTTTTAAATGTCCAAATGGGTCATGTCGAGCCCATTTTAAACATCTACTTTTTAATAGCTTTTCAATGGTATAAATAACTCTTCAATCCATTGGGTTTTGACGCTTGAAATTACTCTCTAAACATTTGAGAGTCCATTAGGACTCCAACTCCCAAAGTCCAAAGTGGAAGTTCCTTTGGGAGGGTGAGGGTCCTTCACACTCTCTTGCACTCTCAAGAGCATGCAGCATGACTCCCGGGCTTTCTTCTTGGCCCGCAACCTTGTAACCCCTTGCCTTGGTCGCAAGCCCAAGGCTAAGGTTGTGATAATAAGACTTTCTAAGGTTTTTTAGCTAATATAATTTTACTAATTTGTGGGTACTAATAAATTGTTTATGGCCTTTACTTCATAAATTATTTCTTCACAAACCAAAGTTACTTCTTTATGTTATTACAAAGTTTTTCTCTTCATACCTATTATTACTACATGCAAATATGGTTGTAATCCAAATTTGAAAATAATAATTAAGAAATTATTTGTTGTCTTGTGTTGAATACTGTTGGCCAACTTTAATAATCTCTCATAATAGACTTCCACTCTTTCATTTTTCTCATGCTTCATGTTTTTCAACTACATGTAAACTTGTTCATCATCCTAAACTTTTCTATACCTTTTACAAAAAATCAATTACAATTTTGCAAAAATACAATTTGGTAAATCTCCCATATAATTGTTATGCCAATCAAACACAATATTGTTGAGGGTAAAAATGAGCATATTAATAGTTTCTGCATCATCTATTTCACTATATGCTATAATGGCAACTTTAAATACTCTAACATGAACATATGGGTCAAATCCTTGAAATATTTAAGATAGTTAAATGGCAAACGATAAGGCTTGTTTGGCGATAATGGTGGCCTACCTAGATTCACCATTGCCAATCCAAAGCATTTTGAAGGTTTTAGAGGTCTTAGTGGTCCTAATGGATTTGAACCACCTCTTCTTAAATCTGATGGCTAACTAACAACAACTTTGTTCACCTCTTTAGGCATGCAAACTTGCAAATTTTGTTCCCCTTGGAGTTTGTGGTTTAGATTTAACACCATCAATAATATAAACTAGTGTTGATACAAATGGAGTTTTTATAATTATAAATTGAGGCATTACCTTAGAATATAATGGCACAAATCTTATTGGTTCCACTTTGAAATTTGAAATTCATGCATAGGTAACTTCAATATCTTTTAATGTAATAGATTTGGTATAGGAATTATGAAATTAGGTACATATTACATCTGCCATAATCTTAACTCTTGTTTCCATTTTGTTTCTCTCTAGGTTTATTCTTTGAATCTATTTGGAATTTTGACCTTCTTTGGTATGTATCCTATGGTTCAATATGTCCATGATTCCCTACTCTTTTAGATTTTGGATTTAGATTGTGGAAATGCTTAGCAAATCCTTGCCTCGCATTATTTTCAATAAATGGACATTCATTGATTTGGTGTCCAATTTGATGGCAATATGTGCAATGTGAAAATTTTGGTCTTGGAACTTTATTCACATTGTGAATCCTTTTACTTCAATCCCTTGGAACTCCTTTAACTATGCTTCCATTATGTTGATTAAATATGGGTTCACTATATTTCACTCGTATAGCCACAAGAACACCTTCTACTATTGTTCGTTCTGCTTTTGGTAAGACCATAATTTCTTGTCTAATTACAAGTATCGACTCAATTCCTTTGGACATTTTGATACCCGAGTTGTGACTTCTTGTTCAATGACATAACGAATCAGTGGTTCAAAATTTTGAGCTCTTTGTTCAAATTCTTCATTCTCCTAACCATCTTGATAATAAAGAGGTGAAGCAAATTTGTACCTTGGTATTACTTCCTCCCTTTTTAACTTATTGAATTTTTGTTCTTCTTCTTGAATCAAAGTATCAGAGTTATGTTGTTGCATCAAATTAGTTGATCCCACCTTTATCGAGGTTCAAATTTTGGACTCTTTATTTAAGCTCAAGCTATGAATTTGCATCTTCAATTTTCCTTCTTGGAATTTTCCAACAAATTGTTGGTGCACCTCTATGCTTCACTAGTTTACACTTCATGAAAAATAATCGGTGTTGCCTAGGGCGTTATGTGGCAAGCAAGTTTCTATTTTATCCACGAATATGTTTGTTTTGTTTGAGAAACTCCTCTAGGTGCTTCAAATTGTTGATCTACCCGATTTACACTCAAATTGTTTATAATAGAAATGCCATTTTCCATTTGTTCATGTAATATAACTTGATTAATTATTTCCTGAAACTTCTAGTTACAATTCTATTTTCCATCTGTAGAAATAAAACTTTCAACAAGAAGACATAGAGAACATTATGAAATTCACTATGAATTTAGACCCCAGGATGGTCGCCAAATGGTAAATACAAATTTTTTAATCCTATATTATGGTTTTAAATTTGGAATAAAATGCAATAAAATTAATATTAACAAAGTTAGTTCATTAAGATCTATTTAGAATTAGTTTCAAAATTAAAAATTCAATAATGAAAACATGATAAAAACATCAAAACAACAAACTTTGACTAAAGAAACAAAGCTTTTCTAGAAGTCAAAATATTCTTATTTCATACTCCATTAAAACTCCATATTCTACAATGATACAATGGTTTTCATCTCTTCCTCTTCTCCAAAGATATTCCGCAACAAAACTAATCCTATATTCTATTCAAATGGTGATAAAAATTATGTAACCTAGTTAGTAATTCCTAAATTAATAACTAGGTAAATAGGAATATACTAATTGATAATTACCACAAGTATCTATTCATTTAACATATATCTACCTAATGGCTTAATTGGCCCCACGAAATAGATCCTCATTTCATAAACAGTTCCTATGGAATATTCGTGATCAACTTTGCAAGACTTTGAGTCACCAATCCTCTTGTTTTTTTAGCATGCATCACAAGATCTATAGTAATCAATCACATTTTTGTACATAATTGGCCACTAATATCCCACATATAATGTTTTCCTTTGTGTGATTTTAGTTGCAAAATGACCTCATGATGGTCCTTCATGAAGTTTTGTCATCACCATTTGAGCTTTTGTAGTTGTCAAACATCTTTGTAGGTTGTTATCTTGGCCAATTCTATACAATTCAACATTTTTTAGTGTGGAAGGTTTTGCTCTCCTAACTAGTTTCTGCTTCTATTATACAAATAATGTTCTTTCAATCTGGCATGTTTCAAAATTTCTTTTACATCATTTATCCATTTAGGCTCTGTGTAAAATAGACTTACATCTATGGTTTATCAAGCACACATGTGGGTTCTGTAATGTCTAGTAGTTTTGACAATCCATCAGTAACTACATGAATTTTGTTTGGTTTATACATTATTGTGAAATCATATTCTAGGAACAATAACAACCACCTAGCTATTCTCCTTGAAACCTATGGTTTGTTGACCAAATAGACTAATGCCATATGATTAACATAAAAGAGAAATTTATTACCCAACAAATTATTTATGAACTTGTGCAAAGTAAAAACCATTGCAAAAGCCTCTTTCTTTGTTGTGTTATAATTTTGTTCTAATCTATTTAAAAGTCTAAAAGCATACACCATCAATTGATCACTTTACCTTGTCAAATTATGAGATAGCATAATTCGTGCAACTAATAACAATGCATTTGTAAGAACATGAAACTCCACCTGTTAGTTTGGTGATATTAATATCGGTGCTCCAATATACTTTTGTTTGATCAATTCCTAAGCCTTCTGACATTCCTCCATCTAAAGAAAAGTCTTTGTTTTTTTGGTTAGTTTAGTAATAGGTGCCATAATAACAACAAAGTTTGTGATAAAACATTTATAACACTATGCCATAGCACTGAATACTTGATATGGATTCTTAGGAGGTGGCATGTTTATTATTTTTTGTATTTTCTTTGGATCTTGTAGTTTCCCATATTTGGAAACAATAAAACCCAAAATCATCCCTGAAAATACCATGAATGCACATTTGTCTAGATTCATATTAATGCCATATTTTTTACACTTTTGAAAACATAATTTGAACTTCTACAAATGACTATCCATGTCACTATACACTATAAAGTCATCCAAAACTATTTTCGTAAAATTGTCCAAATAATTTTTGAATGTTTTGGTAACAGCTCTTTAATATGTTCGAGGTCCATTTTTAACTCCAAACAACATCACCTTCCATATGAAAGGTCCCAATCTATGGCAATTGCACTCTTGTATTTATCTTTTGGAGCTATAGAAATGTGATGATATCATGAATACCCATCTAAGAAGGAATACGTTTCATATCTTGTTATTATGTTTAGAACTTCATCTATGAAAGGTAATGGGCATGGATCCTTCTTTGTGGTTGCATTTAATTTTCTAAAATTTATACAATTTTTTTGTTTGCCATTCTTCTTTAACACTACCATTATGGGTGACACCCATGTAGCCTCCTCTATAAATTGGATGAATCCAGCTACTAACAATTTATTAACTTGTTTAATTGTTATAACATAGTTTGGATTTAATCTATACTTAGCTTGATGTGTTAGTGTAGAGTAGTGTCCAGTTCAATTATATGTTGTGCTAGCTTTGGTGGAATCCCTTTCAAATCTTTGTATGTCCACATAAATACATCTTTCAACTCCTTCAATAGTTGTTTCCACTTCCAACACTTTGTTTATTTCCAAATATGCATTGATTTTCACCAATTGTGGTTTTGCATCAGTTTTTAGGTTGAGTTTCATTAATTGTTGATATTTAATTAACATCCATCTAACCATCTACAATTATTTTGCTTTGAATTTTTTTGGGGGTTTTGTCCATTGCAACACTCCCTGGTTGATGACTATAGTATGTGTCAAAATACATCTTATTTTCCAAAACTACTTATAGCTCATATTTGTTACTAGTTTTCTTTTGTTCCATGATTTGTACCCCTGATTTTAGTTCTGAATTATTAGTTTTCACACTAGTATACATGATTTCCACATCTATGGTTTTCACAAATTGAATTGTTTTTGGCTAATTAATTGTTCTTATTGAGAATAACTCTGATTTTTGTAACAAAGATGATATCCTTTTCTTCATTTGTGATACCATTTTGATAGTCATATAAGCACAATAACATTTATGCTCTTCTTATTTCACCTCCCAAACATTTAGTGACTGTAATTATTTTAATTGTCGTCTTCCCTTGTATGGTAACATTATTACTCCCCCAATCATGTGCCACTTTAACATCCCTCAACCATGGTCTCCCCAACAACATGGAATAACTAGAATCTACCACGTTGTTTTGAAGTACAATAAACATAGTATGTGAAGAATGTCGTGAACATATATCCTCAAATGTTTAATCAAACCCAATAGTTTTGTGGTTGTTTGATCTGCCATCCTTAGATTATATGGTGCAAGTATAGGCTTTGGAAGCCCCAACCTTAATCTCAATTGTTTTGTGATGATATTAACTCTAGAACCTTCATCCAATAACACATCATGTATTCTTCCCAATGTATATTTGGATAATTGCCATATGATTATCGATTGTTACAATAATTGTCCCTACCTTTGAAATAACTTGTTTATTTATGGTTGTTATGCTCAAATTCTAAGTTTTATCTAGTTTTAGCTTTTGCCAAAAATACCTCTTTAATTTAGGAGCTATTTTAAGTAATTGTCCCAAATTTAAAGCATAACTTCTTTCTAGCATCTACTTATGAGTGTCCTAAAAGCATTCTTCTCCTATAATCATAATTTCTTGTGAATCAACTACCTCTTGAAATTTTTGTGCTTTTATAAAAGTAGTAATTAATATATTCGACTAGGTTGTGTTCCATCCCTCCATGATGTGGATGGCCCTTTCGTCTAGGTTTGTGTTTTTTGAATTTGTTGAATTGTCTCCACCATTGATTTCTTCAATCGTTCTTCCTCCCAGTCAACAATATTTTTTACTTTCCTTAGCTCTCTATCCTTGAACACATGTTCTTCAATTGCTTTACTTCATGTTGTTACATTAACATCCACCACATTCACATTTATAATGGTTGTTTGTATCTCAACAACATGTTGAACTTTTGCTACTGTCATAGACTTCCCATGGAACATCTTTTGCATCTTAGTAAACTTTGGACATTCTATCATTTTATGTCCATTCAAACTATAAATGTGGCATGTATATGAAAATGTTTTCTATGATTTTTGAATATGTTGTGCTATTTTTGTAGCTGCCACTATGGTCTACTCCTTTTTCTTTTTGTATGTTTCCACATTGTGATTAGTCATTCCATAATTTGTGGAATGTTTGTTAATTTTCCCTGTATTATTCTGTGTCTTCGGTGATGCTACTTGTTTAGTACTTTGTAGTATTGAAAGTGTGCTCCTTACTTTGACAATAGTCATTTCTTTTTAAAACAACATCGTCGCCTCCTTATGTTGTCATAATGTTGATTGCTTCATCCCTTAAATTGCAATTATGAGGTATGATTGCAAACATGCCTTAAACACAATAGTTAAAAAACTATTTGTGGTTGGTACTTGTAAACCATGAAACAACTTTTGAATTCACTCATAATAAACCTCCACCCTCTTAGTCTCTTCCTACTTCATGTTCTTGAGCTCCATGTATATTTGCTTGTCATTTTGAATCTTCCGATCATGTTTACAAAATGCTTGTGTAAACTTCGAAAAAATATAATTAGGAAAGTCTAACACATAATTATGGCATTAGTTCAATGTTATATTTCTTAACATATAGCTAAACACATTGATGACATATTCTTCAAAAGTTTTCACCTTTGCTTTCATTATAAAATTGAACACTTTGACATGAGCATGTAGGTCAACATTTTTTTTGAGGTTAGGTTGCTTAAGAGCTACCTTATTTGCCCTCACAAAATGGCCAATTTTGTGATTAGAGATTCATGTAGTTATGACGGATGATTCTTGATATCCTCCTTTGGATTTTTAGCATTGTACTTTTGTACCTTCCAATAATTATTGAGCTCATCGGTGGTCGATCTACAATCGTGTTTATAGGAGTAATCATTATCGAATTAGTAAACACCATCTGGGGTGTCCCGACAACTCTAGTGATTGTTGTTTGTAGTCATGAACTCCTATTTAAATTCCTTCCTTCTAAAACCTCGTTCGATCCATGACCCAAGTTTGTTACAAATCCAATTAGTATTCCACCTTTTATAAAATTTACATTGGGTTCAACAACAATTTACATTCTTGTGGTTGGTATTACAACATTAAGTGGTTGAATAACTTCTATTCACCAAGTTATCTCCTAATCTCTGCAATTGTTGTTGAATTGACACTCTTAGTGAAGCTAAATTAATTTGATGATGCCCCATTATGTGGTTACCCATTGGTATCCTCTATGTTGCAAAATGTGGATGTGAATACACCTTTAGTATTCTACTCCTAAATTAAATGGATGGATGGATGGATGAATTTGCTGATTCTATGGTCCCAATTAACCTCCCAACTCCATGCCTTTCAAGCTATTATAGACTACATGAATTCTTGGTTTTTATTCATGTGATTGATCCGTTAAAGCTCCTACCATATTCTATAATTTCACATGTCTAGCAATACTTACTTTGATGTGAAAAGGCACAAGAGGATAATCCATGATTGCAAGTCTTTATTCTTCACAGAATGCACAAGTTCTTGAAAGTAATTTGACTACCTCTAAATCCACATATTCATGATCCCTGGTTTTGGTTGTATACCTTGTTTGATCCAATTTTGGACTTCTTTGATGTGAGTATGATTTGTGGTACTTCATCTCACAAATTCACCTTTACTTTTACATATTTAGATGATTTTAAATAGTCTCCTCAAGCACATTGATATTGTTGTTTTCTTCCACCTCCCAATTTTCCATTGGTTCATAATAATTTGGAAATGCAAATTGGTACATAAACATATATTATATACCTTTTGTATTATCCCTTCTTTGATTAGTCATCAATTTTGGACGATATTTCTTACAATTAATCAGGTACTACAAAAGTCCCTGCTCCATCTTGATCTTTACAACTCTAAACCATAGATTACAACTAAGAAGTATACCACGCCCATTCATTTGGGTGAAAATTTGACTACATCTTTTTCCATGGAGATCGTCAGTTGTAATTATGCCTTCTCTTAAGACCACCAGTCCATACTTCACACCTTACCACGTCTTGTGGTA
Source organism: Sphagnum tenellum (assembly GCA_963921925.1). Classification (NCBI taxonomy): domain Eukaryota; kingdom Viridiplantae; phylum Streptophyta; class Sphagnopsida; order Sphagnales; family Sphagnaceae; genus Sphagnum; species Sphagnum tenellum. The sequence continues at coordinate 29,251,810 of OY998142.1, read as the reverse complement.
GAAATGACATGTGTCTTGCAGGTCTTTGTTTTGTTCTCAAAACTTGTCTATCCAATATTGGATTCTGATATGAAGTTTCTATAATTCTTGCATATTTTTTTCCATTTTCAAGATTATATCATTATTACAAAAGTGGGGTGCAATTTACTAACTTAAATCACTATACAACCTTAAAAGTGAAATAACTTCATTGCATTTTACTAATTCACTCTAGTGAAAATTATTTCACTATAATATCACTATGTAGATATCATGTTTCATTATTAATTAACATAATTCATTGTTAGATTTTACTATAGTAAATAAGTTTATTTCTATGTTTTAAAAAAAAAATTCTCTATGCTACTCTATGATATACTCGACATTATTTTAAGCTACTTTAGTTATTTTAACTTATATATTATGTTATTATAGGTTATTATAAATTATCGTACCCTAAATTATTATACATTATTTTACCTTAAGGTATATTAATTAGTTTATTATAAGTTTTTAAGTTATTCTAAATTAAATTATTCAACTACCTTTAGGCTATACCTTAGGTTATTTTATTTAAAATTAATTTATGTTATTTCAAGTTATACTTTAATTCATTCAAGGTCATTCTACTTTAAGTTATTATAAATTATTTTATCATAAGTATAATAATTTAAAATAATTTACATTAAAATATAATGACCAAAGATAAAAATAATTTTAAATACTCTACAATATAATAACTGCCAATAGCCTATGATATTATATCATAGAATATCCAACAATAATTTGTAATACAATAATCACCAATAATTATAATCTAATTATAGTAACCAATAATAGCTTATAATATAATAATCATTAATAATCATTAATAAAATAACCATCAATAACCATTAATAACCACCAATATCCAATAACAAAATATTCACCAATAGCCATAAATGTAATACCCATTAATAACCACAAAGGTCCAATAACAAAATATCCACCAATAACCATTAATATAATAATCATCAATAACCACTAATGTAATAACCATTAATATAATAACCATTAATAGCCACTAATGTAATAACCATTAATAACCACCAATATCTAATAACAAAATATCCACCAATAACCATTAATATAATAGCCATCCATAGCCACTAATGTAATAACCATCAATATCCAATAACAAAATATCCATCAATAACCATTAATATAATAGCCATCAATAGCCACTAATGTAATAACCATTAATAGCCACTAATATCTAATAACAAAATATCCACCAATAACCATTAATAGAATAACCATCGATAACCATTGATAGAATATCCACCAACATCCATCAATAGAATAACAACCAATAGCCACCAATAAAATAAACACTAATAGGCATTAATATAATAACCAATAATAAGCACCAATATCCACCAATAAAATAACCACCAATAGCCATTAATAGAATAACCATCAATAACCACCAATAAAATACCCACAATATTCATTAATAAAATAACCACCAATAGCCATTAATAGAATAACCATCAATAACCACCAATAAAATAGCCACAATATCCATTAATAAAATAACCACCGATAGCCATTAATACAATGACCATCAATAGCCATTAATACAAAGACCATCAATAGCCATTAATCAAACGACCATCAATAACCATTAATAGAATAACCACCAATAGCCATTAATACAATGACCATCAATAGCCATTAATACAAAGACCATCAATAGCCATTAATCAAACGACCATCAATAGCCATTAATAAAATAACCACCAATAGCCATTAATACAATGACCATCAATAGCCATTAATACAAAGACCATCAATAGCCATTAATCAAACAACCATCAATAGCCATTAATAGAATAACCACCAATAGCCATAATAGTCATTAATAAAATAACCACCAATAACCATTAATAGAGTAACCATCAATAACCATTAATAAAATAACCATAATAACCATTAATAAAATAAGCACAATAAATATTAACCACCAATACGCATTAATAGAATAACCGACAATAAAATAACCACCAATATCCATTAATAGAATAACCGACAATAGCCACCAATAAAATAAGCACCAATACGCATTAATAAAATAACTGACAATAGCCACCAATAAAATAACTATTAATGTACACAAATAGAATAACCACCAATAACTATTATTAAAATAACTATTATTAAAATAACCATTAATAGGCATTAATAACCACCAATATAATAGGTATCAATAGCCATTAATAACCACCAATAGCCTTAATAAAAAAAACCAATATCCATATATTAGAATTGCTTATGATTACTAAAATTAATCCAGGGTGAAATAATTTATAATAGACAAAAATAACTTAAGGTGAAATAACTTATAATAACTTAGAATTACCAATAATAACATAAGGTGAAATAACCTTTAATAGCTAAAAGTAACTTATAATAACTGCAAATACCTTCAATTGAAATAATTTACAATAACCAAAAGTAGCTTAGGGTGAAATAGTTTAAATTAATGAAAAATAATCATATAATAAATAAAAGTAGTTCAACATCAGTAATATTATTATATTAACAAAAAATCCATTTATTTAATTATTTTTCTCAAAAGAATGGTCATTGAAATGTTATTGAATAATGATATTCAACCTTTTTTTTTTGTTCAAATGATTTTAAGCTTTCAAAAGGAAATAAATGTAATATGTACATTATTGAAATTTTTTTAAAAATAAACTCAAATCATTTCATTTGAACAAAATCTCAATAAGATATGAATTTTTAAAGATTATGTTTTTGTAATGTTTTAAATGAAGTATTTGATAAATAGAATGTAATATTACCTATTACCACAACAAGTTGGGTGGCTTGATGGTAAGGGTGTTTACTTCCATTCCAAAGGTCGAGGGATCAAACCTCATGAGTAGTGTTGTGTGAGGTCAACAATGACATGTTGATTAAATATACCCCTATTAAATTCTTATAATAGGTGCCTAAGTTGATTATATGACCTATCTAACCTAGCTTTATAACTTAGCCTAAATAGTGACACATGTCAATAATCATAGGTTAAAAAATCATGAAATTATCAATAATGTTATATATTATATAATTAAAATTTACTTGATCTCCATGATGGTTAATTAATTAACTAACAAGTGAATGGTTTGGTAAATTTGGATTTCATTAGAAAGTAACATTATTTCACTAAGTACTAGTGCAACAATTCATTCTGTAGCAACTAGTCCCTGTTCACTATGGGGTTAAACAATTTTAGTAGGTGAAAATGTCCAAATTCACTCAAAATCTAGTAAAACCTATAATGAACTAGGACGCATTTCCTAGTAATGTATTTTGTTTATCTTTTAGGACCTTGACAATTTGCTTCCAAATCTAATTACCATTATAAACTCTAGGTCACCATCTAATTCATCTTGTTTCACAATCTTGCTTTTTCAGAGTCTATAAATTGTTATGTGGTCTTTACATTATCAATCGTTTAGACCTTTGGTGTTTTTTAACATACCCCTTCTAAATTTGAATTGAAAATTAAACCATTTTTATGAACACCCTCATATATAATATAAACAATGGAAAATGTAGAAAACCTTTTTGTCCTATAAAAAATAAAATTTCCCCAAAAGGTGGTCGCTAAATGGTAGATGCAGATTAAATTCCTCTAGAGCTATTCCACACTTGTTAAAACAACAAATTTGCACTACAATATTCACACATTCCTAATTTTTGCATTGATTCTAAACACACATGTGTTTGTAGTCCATTAAAACACCATAATCTATACTTTAGAATATAATGTAAAAACTAAAGTAAAATTACAATTTATTTCATGATTTTTTGATACTATAGATAATTTGCACAATAATTTGAATATGGAAATCATTGTAGAAGTTTGTATTTCCCTGGTTTACTGAAAATTTCAATCAAAATACAAAAAAAAATCCATGTTTTATTGAAATATAATCAAATAGTAAAATTAAATGTGTGGTATTCCAAACCAAAATTTGTAGTTTCTGCTACAAAGCACTTGCATTTATTTCCTTATTCCAAAATTTTGTGTTTAAAAATGTTTTTCACTTTCCTAGAACTCCATCCTTTAGGTTGTCCCCGAGTCACCATCAACAAGAATAAAAACTAAACAAGAAATTAAAATTAAAATTGCCAATGTTCAATGATCAATCCCTATCCATAACACCTTATACATCCAAAAACAATGTAATCTATATATTCCTTTAACACATGATACCAAAAAGTTATATTTTTGATAGGGTGCCAAATTGATTCACGTGAAGTTTTTTAATTCAATTTTAATACGTTGTAATTCTAGTGGATGGTTTTTAGTAGATCATATAATTTTTGGTTTAGTATTTTTGGTAATACCCCCAATTGATTATGTTCCCCACTATGAAAAGTTGCAGCCTCCTTTATGTTGATCTTTGGTTAGTTGAATCATTCTAGGTTATTTGCATGCCTTACAATCAACATTTTTTTACAAAACATGTTTTATTTTTTTCTTCATACTTCTTATCAACATTGTTGTCATACTGTAAATAACTTTTAAAAGTTGTAATCTATTGGTTATTTTGTTTACAAAAAATATTTGTCAAATAAAAATAATAAATTTGTTGTTTGTTTTGGTAAAGTTAAATAATTCCAATCAATTTTTGTCCAAATAGGAACAATAATGAACCAAAGATTTTGGATTCAATATTTGCAATATGGTCACCAAATGTTAAAGGCACCTAGTGAACTACCTGGCTTTGAAAGGAATAAAATAAGGGAGCAGAAGATAAAATATTTTTACTCTCCTTAGATAAATAAAAAACTTAAACAAAAAAGGGATTGTTGATATTTAATAAGATAGCTTAATAAACTTTCTACATAAACAAACATGAAGCAAATACAAGGAAAAAAACCTTGCATACAAAAAACTAAATATTTGCAACATACAAAGGAAAAAACAAATCATAAAGCTTCTACATACAAAAGTATCACATAAAAATTTAATTTAATCTAGAAATTATTCCCCTTTTACAATCCTCAAAGGTACAAAACCTTAAGTACTTTTAAGTACTTTTAAGAAGGAAAACAAAAAACGATGGAACAAGCAATTAGCCATATTTCAAAAGAATTGGTTTTAAAAAACTTAGTTTAATGTAATAATAAAATCAATTTCAATAAATAAATCAGTAACAAGTTTTTCAATAACTAGTTTCGTTAATGAAAATCTAGTAACATGTTTTTTGGTAATCAGAAAACTAGTAAGTGGTTTTGGTAAAATTCTACTTTCAACAATTTGATTGGCCAATAGATGTACAATTAATTTTTCCAAATTTGAACACCTTCACAAATGAACTCTTGGTGTGCAGTCAATTGGCCAATAGACATACATCTAATTCTTACACTTGAATTCAAATACCCCCACAATTGAAGTTTTTCAAGTGCATTCAATTGGCAAATAGACATACATCTAATTATTGTAAGCTCAAACACCCTCGCGAATGAAGATTTTAGAGTGCACTCAATTGAATAATAAACGTACATCTAATTCTTGCACTTGAATTCAAACACCCTCACAATTGAAGTTCTTTTTATGCATTCAATTGGGAAATAGACATACATTTAATTCTTGCAAGTTCAAACACCCCCACAAATGAGGATTTTGGATTGCATTCAATTGGTCAATAGACGTATATTTATTTCTTACAAGCTCAAATATATGGGCAAATGAAAATTTTGAATGGATTTAATTAGCCAATAGACGTAGGTAGTTTTTACAAGCTCAAACATTTAGACAAGGTGAATGCAAGTTATGTATACAATGTCGACAAAAAACTATCACAATTTGACAATTTTCAACACTTGTCCAAGTTTGATGCATGACGATGGATATTTGGAAGATATTTTTTAATGAAAGGTTCATTCACAATTTGTGTTTCAAAAAAAGAGATAGAAACTCCAACATCTTTTTAGGCCTACTTTTTAAAATAATATTTACATGGAATAAATTTGAGTGAAAAAATTTCACTAGTCCAAGATAATATAATTCATGATGTGGTGTTGGTGACTTTTCACATGCATACATAATTGTGCATTAATATTTTGGTTTATAAGTAAAAATGCAAAACAAATGCCAAAATGAACTTTTGTGGACAACTAAACATGTTTTCTTGCATGATTATTTCCTACATGTATGGCATGTGCTTGGAGCTAATTTTTTTGAGTTTAATGAATACAAACAACTTGCAAATTGGTATAAAAAATGAATATTTTCCCTTGCAACCATTTGGTTGATAATTTCAAGCCTTTCAAATTTTGATATGATTTTTTTCATCAAGTTTAACCAATGGACATGTACTTGCTTTAAAATAAACATGTTTTTCTTGCACAAAATATTTGAAATCAATTTGCATGATTCCATACATTCCTTTTTACTCCTAAAAGAATGAAATTAAAACAATTAATATATTTGCTTAAATATCTCAAAAAGACATTTACATAATATCCAAACTATTTTAAAATATTTTTATTAATATAATAAAACATCATTTTATTTATTAGCATACAAAAATTCATTGCAATTTTTATCATTGAAATAAAACAAAATTTCAAAGTGGATTTCAAAGTCTTTTAAAAATTAAAGATCCCTTTTTGGAACCTTAATTGTGAATGGGCAATAGGTGATGGTTTGCATCTTGACCTAGCTATCATTATGTTGTGGAATTGGTGCACATATCAATGATTTAACAATATATCATTTTGATTTGTAAGACCTTTAAATATCACTATAATTATAATAACAATATTACAAAGTACTAGTTTTAATGAAAATTTGTCCATGAGATTTTAGACATATAAAAATGCAACCATAAGGAAAAATCTTCCCCATCAAAATTTCAAAATCTCTTGAAGTAATGGGGTTCAAATCATGACTTCAAAACATTGTTCACTATTACATTATGTTCTAACAACCTTGATGATTATGAACTTTATAAATTTTTCTTCCATTAAAGATGTACTTGGGTTAAATACATTTTTAATCATTTGATAATGATAAATTAGATTTTCAAAATTAATTAAAAATGTTGTCTAACATAAGTTTTTAAGAAACCTTGATAAAATTATCAGTGTACATTGTACATTTACAACATAGGGACACAATTATGAGTAAATTGAATATTCATGGTTCTTATAACATATTTTAGTTTTGCAACCTAAATCATTTTTATGGGATTTGTACAATAATTCAAAATGGATGAATCTCATTGACACAATATATAATTATAGTTTTGCCTAAAATCTTATAGACTATAATTTACATTCATTCAATAATTGAAGCTTTGGAATGCATTCAATTGACCAATATACATAGGTAGTTTTTGCAAGTTTGAACACCTCGACAAATGAAGCTTTTGGAGTGCAATCAATTAGTTAATATATATACGTGATTATTGAAATTTTGAACACCCTGAGAGATCAAGCTTTTAGAGTGCATTCAATTGGCCACTAAATGTAGGTAATTCTTGTAAGCTTGAACACATTGATAAATCAAGCTCTTGGAGTGCATTTAATTGGCCACTAACTATAGGTAATTCTTGTAAGCTTGAACACCTTGATAAATCAAGCTTTTTAAGTGCACTCAATTGGCCAATAGATGTAGGTAATTTTTGTAAGCTTGAACACCTCGATAAATTAAGCTCTTGGAGTGCATGTAATTGGCCAATCGATGCAGGTAATTCTTTTAGCCTCAAACATTCTTCCAAATGAAATTTTTGGAGTGCATGTAATTGGCCAATCGATGTAGGTAGTTCTTGTAAGCTTAAACACTTTGACAAATGAAGGTCTTGGAGTGAAGTCAATTCACCGATAGATGTAGGTAGTCCTTGCAACCTCGAACAACCCCATAAATGAAGGTTTTGGAGTGCATATAATTGGCCAATAGATGCAGGTAATTCTTCTAACCTCGAACACCCCTGCAAATGAAGGTTTTGGATTGCATGCAATTGGCCAATAGATGTAGGTAGTTCTTGCAAGCTCCAACAATTGTTCAAATGAAGGTTTTGGAGTACATTCAATTGGCCGATAGAGAAAGGTAATTCTTATATGTTTGAACATCCTGATAGATCAAGCTCTTGGAGTGCATTTAATTGGCCAATAGATGTAGGTAAGTTTTGTAAACTTGAACATTTTGACAAATCAAGGTTTTGGAGTGCATTTAATTGGCCAATAGATGTAGGTAAGTTTTGTAAACTTGAACATTTTGACAAATCAAGGTTTTGGAGTGCATTTAATTGGCCAATAGATGTAAGTAGTTATTGCAACCTTGAACACCCCCACAAATGAAGATTTTGGAGTGCATTCAAATGGCCAATAGATGTAGGTAATTCTTGCAAGCTCCAACAATCATTCAAATGAAGGTTTTGGAGTGCACTCAATTGGCCAATAGATATAGGTAATTCTTGCAACCTTGAACAATTTGACAAATCAAGGTTTTCGAGTGCATGTAGTTGGCCAATAGATGCAGGTAATTCTTCCAAGCTCCAAAAATTATTCAAATGAAGGTTTTGGAGTGCATGTAATCGACCAATAGATGTAGGTAATTCTTGCAAGCTTGAACAATGATTCAAATGAAGGTTTTGGAGTGCACTCAATTGGCCAATAGATGTAGGTAGTCCTTGCAACCTTGAACACTTTGACAAATCAAGGTTTTCGAGTGCATGTAGTTGGCCAATAGATGTAGGTAATTCTTGCAAGCTCCAACAATTATTCAAATGAAGGTTTTGGAGTGCATGTAATCGACCAATAGATGTAGGTAATTCTTGCAAGTTTGAAGAATCATTCAAATGAAGGTTTCGAAGTGCACTCAATTGGCCAATATATGTAGGTAGTCCTTGCAACCTTGAACACTTTGACAAATCAAGGTTTTCGAGTGCATGTAGTTGGCCAATAGATGTAGGTAATTCTTGCAAGCTCCAACAATTATTCAAATGAAGGTTTTGGAGTGCATGTAATTGACCAATAGATGTAGGTAATTCTTGCAAGTTTGAACATTCAGATAGATCAAGCTTTTGGAGTGCATTTAATTGACCAATAGATGTAGGTAATTCTTGCAACCTTGAACACCCCCACAAATGAAGGTTTTGGAGTATATTCAAATGGCCAATAGATGTAGGTAATTTTTGCAAGTTTGAACATTCAAATAGATCAAGCTTTTGGAGTGCATTTAATTGACCAATAGATGTAGGTAATTCTTGCAACCTTGAACACCCCCACAAATGAAGGTTTTGGAGTGCATTCAAATGGCCAATAGATGTAGGTAATTCTTGGAAACTTGAACAATGATTCAAATGAAGGTTTTGGAGTGCACTCAATTGGCCAATAGATGTAAGTAATTCTTGCAAACTTGAACAATCAATGGGACTCCCACAACTTTGGAGGCCCATATTTTTGTGTGAAAACGTCTGATTAAGGCGAGGTTTGAAGTAATGTTGTAGTTCTCGTTGAGATCTTCTCAATGGTATGTGGCATGCCACTTGAACAGAAGGAAATCAGGGCAATGTTTGACTTTTACTGGTCGGGAGTCAAATTGATAATTTGACTCTCGGGCCTTCTTTTGGTCGTAACTTATGTTTTAAGTGCCCAAATGGGTCATGCGAGCTCATTTTAGGCATATACGTTTTAAAAGTTTTTTCAATAATATAATGAATTTTTCAATCCAATGAATTTTGAATTCTACAATCACCTTTTGAAGATTTGGGAGTCCATTGGGAATCCAATTCCCAAAGTGAGAGTTCACTTGGGAGTGTGGGGGTTCATTCCCTTACATTTTCCTAAACTCCCAGGAACATGAAAATGTGATTCCTAAGCTTCACTCTTGGCCCACACCTTTGTAAGCCCTTGCCTTGATTATAAGCCTAAGGCTAGGGTTGCAACATTTAGAATAACCACAATAAGAACAAGTAAACTACCACCTAACTAATTGGAATAAGGATGCAACATGGCTTATTAGGTAGTTTACTTAATGAAAGATTATAACATTCTTCCAACCCTAGTTGTTAATAGTAAATAGATAAGTGTTCATATCACCCCAACAATAAGAGAAAGGACTTGAAATAGTAAAAGATCAAAACAAATTCAAATTTTAGGGGTTGAAGATGAATTTTTTTTTACAATGGTTATATTTTTAATTGTAAATGGTTTTTTGCTTCCCCCTTAGATTGTGTTCAAAGGTACTACTCATTGTTGTTTACTAGCATTCAATGAAGGAAAAAACAAATGCATGAATAAATTAGTGTCATAACTTTAGCTTTGGGTTCGCGACCAAAGCAAGGGCTTGTAAGGTTGCGGGCCAAGATGGAAGTCTAGGAGTGAAGGAAAGTGTGAGGGAATGAACCTTCACACTCCTAAGGGAGCTTCCACTATGGGAGTTGGAGTCTTAATGAACTCCCAAATCTTCAGAAAACAATTTCAGGGGTCAAAACCCAATGGATTGAATTCTTTATATCATTGAAAAGCTCTTAGAACATAGTTGTCTAAAATGGGCTTGCATGACCCATTTGGACATTTGAAACACAAGTTATGGCCAAAAGAAGGGTCGGGAGTTAAATTGGCAATTTGACTCTCAACCAGTAAAAGTCAAGAATCGCCTCGATTCCCTTGTGTGCAGGTGGCATGCCACATATTGTTGGAAAAATTTCGACGAAGGTTAAAACTTTGCTTTAGACCTCATCCGAATTGGAAGCCTACATGCAAAGTTATGGGCCCCATAGTTGCGAAAGTCCTAGTTATGAGAATTTCAGGACTCCCAATTGGGAGTTCCTAGGAATTTCGGCTCGGGACAAAATGAAATTTGGGTGTTGGTCTTGTGACCAACCAGAGAGTATACTATAAGGGGGAAGGTGGTGGCTTCCCCCAAGTTTGGGTCGTGGTGAGTCTTGTGAGTTTGTTTTTGCCCATGGTTCGTCTTAACACCAAATGACGCGCTCCCAAGTCACGGGGATGAAACCCACTTGAGGGTCTCACCAAAGTCAAGTTGCGGAATTGAGACTTGGTAGCACGCTCCCGGCTTCCAACTCTAGAAAGGGGTAGAGGGTCGAGTTGGGAGCCCCGGGATTAGACTAGGAAGAGATCAAGCTTTTAGATCACACGAACCTGCATCACAAACCAACACGGGTTGGTTAGAATCCATTTGCACTCTTTTGGTGTTGGGACAAGCCACGGGGACCCGGACTCACTTGGACTCACCACATCCTTGGCTCGGGAGTATGCCACCACCATACTCCCTATAGTATACTCTGCGCCACGTTGTGGGGGCTACACCCAAATGGCACAAATTCCCGGGACTCCCGAAATGGAGTCTCGGAGTTGTCCCGAAATCGTCCCGGCGGGACTCCCGGAACTTTGAACGGCCATAACTCCCGACTGCGGAGTTGGATCGCGACGAGGTCTGAACCATAGTTGTAGCCCTCGTCAAGATCTTTCCAACGACGTATCGCACTCCCAATTCGGACTTCGGGAAGGGGTCCATTCCCGACTTTTAATGGTCGGGAGTCAAACTGCCAGTTCGACTCCCGGCCTTTTTTTTGCCCATAACTTGGGCAACAGATGTCCAAATGGCCAATGCGAGGCCATTTTCGATATCTACGCTTCAAGACCTTTTCAATGACACCAAGAACACCCCGATGCGAGGTGTTTTGGGTCCTGCTGTCGAGCTCTAAACATTCGGGAGTCCCGGAGGACTCCAAATCCCAACTTTTCCAAGTGTTGGGCTTCACCCCCACACTTGGCCAAAGTAGGGTTGCGACACCAAAGGTGCTCCAACTATGCACTAACCAACTTGTTGTTTTGTTTTAGGTACATTTGTGTGAGTGAGTGATTGCTTGTCATTCTTCCTAGTCCCATTTCGGAGCTCCAACACACCTTTCTACTCGCAAAATGTTGTGAACCATGGAACGTTCCCCAACTCCTTATTTTTTCATTGTTTTCACTTCAAATTCACATTTGAGTCGATCAAGGAACTTGGGAGTGTGTCAATTGGGATCATACCTTTAGTGAAAATCATTGGTCAACATTGGAAATAACAAAATAATTTATCCATAAGATCTTGTTGTCATATTTACACATTCAATTCCACTTAGGATTGTAGGGAAGTTAAAAGATTATGTGGTTGCTAAATTACTAGTCTATGCATTAAGGCCATGAGTTTTTAGATTGGATGAAAAAAACACACCCAAATATTTTGGTGATTTTTATTCCAACTAACTACACTTGTGTCCTTTAACCAACATATGTCATTTTGTAATGGTCGCTACAACATGCATTCAAGGTATAATTCATCTCTTGGACTAAGTTTTCAAATAATATATTAAGGGCAACCAAAATCCATAGGTTGATTTCAAATTGAGTAACTTTCACATTTGTGATTGGTTACATTGTGCATGGAAGCAAGTGTAAGGCATGGAGGAAACCATTGTGAAAGGGTGGGATACAATAAGAATCATGAAGGCATTCAAAAATAAATTTCAACTTGTTACAATGGAGGCAAATACCACCTTTTTATTTAATGTTGTGAGGTAACTTTTTATCCCTCTAATCCCAGTTGTATGAGGTGATTATACTTGAAAGTACATATGTTATCGGTGAAATAAAAATGCAAGTGTATTTTTAGATGTTAAATTGCGTTTGTAGTTGAAACCAAGTAGCTTGCCTCCTATGCATCATTTACAATTTCAAATTGATAAATATACTTTTGAAGCTCAAGCATTCCAAATCCTAAAATTTTATGTTAAATTGTCATTCATTTAAACCACTTTAAGGGTTTAACACCATGTTCAACTTGATTACAAACCACCAATCACTTAAAATATTATTCCTAACACATATGTTATTCAAATATGGGTTGCCTTAGCTCATTAGAAAGGTAATTACAAGGTGCATCTACCTACTAAATTCCAAGTTTTATAGTTAAACTAGTATTATGTTATGCTATCAAACCTGAGAGGGTTTTATGAAGGTAAGAAGTTTAACTTGGTAGATCACAAGTCATTTGAAATATTATTTTCAACACATATGTTATTCAAATTTGGCTTGCCATAATTCATTAGAATGGTAACTACAAGGCGCACCTTTCTATCAAATCTTAAGCTCTACACCCAAACTAGTAAGAAGTTGTGCTACCAAACTCGAGAGAGTTTGTAAAAATTCTTTAAGATTTCAAGCTCTTAACACTATCCTTACTCACTTCCATTCTTTCAAAACTACTACAAACATCCAATTTATTTTCTTTCTTTCTACCATTTACCAAAACAATCATTCTTCTCCTATTAAAGAAGGTTGTGGGAATAAGTCTTTTCAAGATTTGAATCGAAAATAATGTTTAGAAAGAGAGCCTTAAATGATTTAAATTCGCCTTTTTAAAGAGAAGGAGAAGGAAGAAGGTGAAAGAAGATCCCAACTTGGTGACCAATGGAAGGTTCCAATGTTTGGTGACCAATGGAAGGAGAAGCAAAAACACCTTTTCACCTTTCTTCACTTTCCCCTTAAAAAATTCTACTTAAATTTTCATTTTTTCCTTTGATCTTAAGGTTTTATTTTACCATGGTTTTAGGCCGTTACTTATGCATTTCCTTCCTTTTCCTTGACTTATAAATTATGAATGCACATTTCGATGTAACAAATTTTCCTCACATTCATTGCTGATTTGATTTTGATTGAAGATATTTTATCTTTTCCTTGAAATTATGGTATCGAGTATGGCCACGTCTTACAGGTTTCAAGTTGCACAAATGAATGAAGAATTGATTCTGAAGTCATTTTTAGATTTGACATTGATGCAACATCCTTGTGATGAAGATCTTGAATCGCGAGAGGTGCACGTTCGTTTTGAAGTTGATTCCCTTTAAGCTTGATACTATTGCATATTTCTAAATTCTCGCAACTTGGTGATTTTGTTGTAAGTCGACCTCACTTTTGGTGATGAATTTAATATCGTTAATGAAGGTTGTTACAAAATTGAAAACACATTTATCTTCGCATGGTCTTCAATTTCCGGCATTGGACACTATTATTGGTTGCACGGTTTGATTTGCTGACTGCCTCCTAATAACGAGGCATATTATTTAATTTTAATGTGCTCCCAATTCCTTGAGGGATTCAAATGTGAATCCTAAATAAAAAAACAACGAAAGAGTAAGGAGTTAGGGCACGCTCCTTGGCTTATAGCACTTTGGAGGGGTAGAGAGCATGCTAGAGCTCCGGGATGGGACTAGGAAGAATTGACAAGCTTCAACTACTCACATAGATTTGCACAAAACCAACACAAGGTGGTAAGTGCATAGTTGGTGCACATTTGGTGCTAAGAATAATCATGGGCAAATTTGGACTCACAAGACTCATTATGGCTTGAACTTGGGGGAAGCCACCACCTTCCCCCTTATAGTATATTCTGTGACATTTTGTTTCGGGACTCCCAAATGGGAGTTTCGAAATTGTCAAAGTTGGGACTCCCGCAACTTTGGGGCACCATAACTTTGTGTGTAGATCTTTGATTGAAATGAGGTTTGAAGAAAAATTGTAACCCTCGTTGAGAGTTTTCCAAGGGTATGTTGCACACCATCTTGACGCATGGAAATTGGGTAGAATCCTGACTTTTAATGGTTGGGAGTTAAATTGCCAATTTGACTATTAGCTCTTTTTTTGGCCATAACTTATGTTTTAGATATGCAAACGGGTCATGCAAGCCCATTTTAGACATCTACTTTCCAAGAGCTTTTCAATTATATAAATAATTATTGAATCCATTGGGTTTTGACCCCTGCAATCGCCCTCTGAAGATTCGAGAGTCCACCGGGACTTTAATTTCCCAAAGTGGGAGTTCCCTTTGGGAGGGTGAGGGTCTATTCCCTCACACTTTCCTTCACTCCAAGGCTTCTTTTTGGCCCACTACATTGTAACCCCTTGCTTTGGTTGCGAGCCTAAGGCTAAGGTTGCGATAAGTTCGCACCATTCGATGTATCCTAGATTTCTTGCAATTATGAACTATCATTGTGGCATAGCTCAAGACTCAACATGTAATTGTAGCTCTTCGTTGAACTTATCCACAATCTAAATAAATGTTTCATTCATTATGAAACTGATGTTGCCATTGCCACCCTATCACTTTGTTTATTTAATTATTAAGTTGTTTTGAATTAATCTTATGTTTATAAGGCTTGAAGATTATTTTATCTCTATTGAAATTTTCATTGACACTCCATCAATTGCTTCATGAATTTCAAACATCCTTACTATTCACTAAATACTATAATAAGATTAATGTTTTGTTGCACGCTATAAATTTTGGTGTCTGTTTTTACCCCAACCTTCTAGAGATTTTTCACCCCTAATAATGCAATTGAGGTTCTAAAACTATGGTTATTAAGCTTTTGTTGAAGAAAAGAACTAACCCAACACCTTATTCACCAATATCCTATTTCAAAAAAGAAAGTAACCCCCCACCCCCTTCCACACAACCATGCGCATTCATCATCCCTTATTATAACATGAAGTCATTGAAAACCCCTAATAACATTACCACACTTGAATATCCTTGATGAAACTTTTAAAAGTTGAGACTATCAAACATGGCTATGTTGGTATGGCTCATAAATGTCACATTACACATTGAAAAACATAATGAAATATAAATGGAGATATATTAAGTAGAAACAACATTGATAGTAATGGAAGAATGCATGTAATAATAAAATGCAATCACAACATTAATTGCAAGTACAAGTTGTACATTTGCTAGTAGCACAAAAGGATTGAAATAGTTAGTTCGAAAACAAAAAAAATTTATATAAGTAAAAAATTTCATGGTTTTGTGATCATACCATGGTAATTCCATTCTAGCCATTATTGGCATGTCCTATAAACTATTTTAGTTATAGTTGCATGTTAATGTTGGTTGGTCATATAAATTGTCCTAGGTGACAAAAACATTAACAATCCACAATTTTTTGGAAGTATGGAAACCTACTTTCAATTCCATTAAAGTTTCATTGTTATTTTTTTCACATGCCACAATTATTGTATGAGGTGCATCTTCCTTTCACATTGTTCCATTTTGGCTTGATAGGATTTGCAATGTTTTGGAATGGTCATTAGAATGATGATTTTTGCAATGCAAAATTAGGAAAGCCAATAATGATTATAGACTCAACATACTAGTGGTGAAAGATGGTAGAAACATACAAGTTGTTAAACCTACCTTTCAACATTGGTTTTTTTTGTTGAAGTAACATTACTTTTTCATGTTATTCTTTTCCAAGTTTGATTGATTGAAAAACCTATCCTAGTTAATCATGTGTATTGAATAATTGTGATGAATATTAATAAATCTCCATACACATGATTAACTAAGATGAAGCAAAAGAAAATTCTCTTTCAACTTTAAAAAAAGTTGAACTTTACATTAAAAAAAGTTTTGATGGCAAGTCTTAGTTGTACTTGCTAGAGGTCAATGTTCTTTGCTATTGCCATTGTTACATACACCGTTTGCCAAGTTTTACAATGCAAAACAAACATAGATTTAGGTGTTCTTAATCAAATTCTCAATCTGCATTCCCCATGTGATGAAACTATTCCACCTATAGCCATGGGCACCACCACCACCACTAATGACAATTTTAACATAAAATCTAGTGTGTTGGGTAATAGATTGAACCCCTTATAAAAAGCTCACACAAAGTCAAATTGTAATTGTTGCCTCACGTTGCCCAATACCTACTCCATTAGTTGCTAACTAGATTAACTCCCCAATCAAATATGCAACTTGTTCCCACCATGATGTATCAAACTATAGAGGAAAAGAATTCATGAGATGTTTCTCTCTTGACCTATCTTTCTTTCTCTTCTATTTGCAATTTGCTCCCACCTTGATGTATCAAACAATTGAGCAAAAGAATGCATGAGATGCTTCTCTCTTGACCTTTCTTTCTCTCTCTTCTATTTGCAACTTGTTTCCACCATGATGTATTAAACAATTGAGCAAAAGAATGTATGAGATGCTTCTCTCTTGACCTTTCTTTCTCTCTCTTCTATTTGTAACTTGTTTCCACCATGATGTATTAAACAATTAAGCAAAAGAATGCATGAGATGCTTCTCTCTTGACCTTTCTTTCTTTCTTTTTAAGAATTTTGTTTCCATAGTTGGCACACATGGGATGAAGTTGTAGCAACTAATGTTACACTTTCTTCTCCTCTTCCATTAAAATTTGAGGCGGCAAACAGAGGCAATCAAATTATTGTCAACAAAGCTCCTCCTCTTTTGTTTTGGCTACTGTTACTACTACTTGATGACCTTTAGCTGTTACTTCTGCTACTCCCTTTACTGCCCATTTCCATAATCTTCCCGGATCTAGTGGGTTCGAAGTCTTTGCATCCTCTTGTGCTCCTCGTTGCGGTTATAGTTGCAATTGACAAAGTCTTTCCCTTCTTTTTGCTCTCCAAGCTTTTGAAAAAGGTCCATGTTTTCAGATCTGCAAAAGAATGCATGAAATTCTTCTCTCTTGGCCCTTATTTCTCTTTCACCAAGAACTCTCACTTCCACAGCTGATACGCATGGGATGAAGCGTGTCAGCTGCAACAGTTGCTACACCTTCTCCTCCTCCATCAAGATTTGAGGCGGAAATAGAAGAATAATTAATAAGCAATTATTGTCAACGAAGCTCCTCCTCCTCTTTTTCAGCTACTACTACTATTTTATTGCTCGACGAGCTCCAACTATTGCTTCTATTGCTCCTTTTGCTGTCCATTTCCACAATCTTCCTTGGATCTAGTGACTTGTTCCCTGCTGCTGTTACAGTTGCAGGTGAGAAAGTCTTTCGCTTCTTTTAGCTCTCCCGGATTCTGAAGAAAGTCCATGTTTCCAGATCTACTGTTGCTACTCCATGTCCTCCTCTTCCTGCACCCACATCTTCCAATCTCTTTCCACACATGCTATTCCCTGCTGCTCCTTGGCATCACTACTCTCAACAACCCCAGGATCCACATCCATAGCTGCGAGCTCCTATCCAGCCACTTCCATCATGATCTTGGTCAGTCCCCACGTGCAGAGCTCAAATTTATGTCTCTGGCTCTTTCTATGCTATTTAGAAAACTACTTCCAATGTGACTTGCGAAGTGATTCTGCCACTGTCTTTTCTCTTGCTACCACGAACATTTCCATGTAGCAGCTCCTCCTCCACAACGGCGACAAGCTGATCTGTGTAGAGCTCCACTACTCTCCCTCCCTTCACACCTCATTAATTACCAACGTCCTCACGAATTGCACCCAAAAGCTAGGAAAACAATAAATCCGAACAGAAGATAGCCACAATCCCCAAAACTCTAGCAACAAGATTGCTTGCTACGAAAGCTAAAGCAAATCGGGGTGGTCCACGGCGATCCCGTTAGGTTCCCAAAACATTCGGCAAAGCACATTTTGAATTTTCCCCAAATTTCGGCATTTGAACCAAATTTCTAAATTTTTTGCGAATTTGAAAAAATAAAATTAATGCCTAATCCGTTCGAGTACTAGGGTAACGGCTACCCTTCATCTATCTATTAACGTCTGTACCTTCACTCCCTGACATTTTGCTCGATCGGTGCTGTCTGCCATTGTACCCATGGGGCTGCTATCTTTTGACTACATCCCATCATTTGGAACTCACAAGCCTGATGGAACTTAACAAGGGAATCTGGCCATTTGAGCAAGTGTGGAGGTCGTCGCAGAATATCCAATCTCGGCGTCAGAGGGGAATTGGGGTATGTCTTATCAAGCCAGACAACGTACTTTTGCGCCACGGTCACCTGATCCTCGTACCACCTGGACGACATCGTGTACCACCACTCCAGGGACAGTCTCAAGTGGAGTTCTTCACAGGTCAGTCTGGTGAACTGTTCCCCATGCCACATCAAAATTTTCAATGTTAGCACATTTCAGATTTGGTAATGTAAATAGACAGGGGTTGGTATCTAGCAGTGCCACAGATATTGGCGTGACTATACAACTACTGCAGTAAAATGCAAATTCCAGTTGTAACACAATCAAAACAATAGGGTCAGGGCGAATTGACCCCTCACATAGAAATCATGGTAAAAACCCCAAAATCCATTTAAATGGCCATATTAGGCCCCAAAAATTATAGATTTGGATTCAGGGACCCTGATTTAGTCTATGGAGATAATATTTATAGATATTTAGAATATTTATAAGCAATTTAAACAAGTTTTGGGGTTTTCACTATGATCTCAATGTGCCATGGCCAAACAGCAGTGCTGAAAACCGGATGCTTTCACAATGACTTTTTAGAATTGAATTTCTAGAGCGTCCATTTTCAAGCAAGAAAAGACTAAGAACCAATTTTTTCATGAGGAGCCTGCTTTGGCCCATGTTTTACACAACAGGTCCAACCTAACTCAAGTGAGCTAATGGTTCCCTGTAATTTAGAAAATGGTTTGTATTGACCCCCAGCCAATAATTTAACATCAGCCCATAGTCAAATGATCACATTTCAGTTTGTCAAGGCTGGCTGAGCATAGGTCACCAGCTTCGTTGCAGGCCAACCTTCATGGGTAGGTCCACAAAGGAAGTATTTCCAAATTTGGGGGGTTCTTTCCAGTGTTGGGAAGTTATCTCTTTTCTGTAACCTGGAACTGGTAGGTGATGGTCAGGTATATCTCGACCTTCGACAGGCCGTTCTAAAAAATCAAAGAACCGGTTCTGACTACTAACCAGCAGTTTTCAAGAAATCATACAACTGGTTTTTTGACCCTTAACCTGGGTTCTAAAAAATCAAATAACTGGGTTCCCTGAATTGCCAGTTCTTTACTGGCCCTTTTGTGAAAACCCCCAGCTCTTTTAATTTTTTCAAAACCCAGGACCGGAGGTTCTTTAGATTGTGAAAATACTTCAAAACTGGAACTGGAGGGTTCTTCATTTCTGAAATTAACCCAGAACCAGAGGTTATTAAGAACAAAATTAAAGGACTGCACGACAGTAGATGTTTCCTAAGATTTAGCCAGCATCAGACTCCAGATGGAAACTGGTTCTCCGTCCAAGGCATTCACATTTCGATTTCCTGTCATTAACAGGAATTGTAGCAGTAGAAAGGGCTTTGGAGGGATGACCTTCATTGGAGGCAAAATATCAGCTGCACCGGGAGATTGAGGCGCAGGTGAGGTAAGCTTTACCTGCTGTCGTTTGGTGATGTTGATTACATCTTCATTTCCACCACTATGCCCAAACCTCCTTTCGCTTCCTTCCCCACCACCAGATGGGACATTGGCAAAACTCTTCTTATTTCTTTCGCTGCTGTCTTTGCTCTTCGCTCGCCGGGTTACAAGAACTTCTTTCAAATTATGCATGTCCTGACACCCATCCAGGGAGTTAAAAACTGAGCTTGGCACTACAGATTTGGGTATCAGTTCCCTTCTGGATAAGATGAGCTTGTTGCAGTTCCAGAGGAGATCTTGTACCCACCTTACATATTTCTTCTGATCCCACAGTGACAAGCCTTTCCAGTCTTCTTCCAGGCAGTCTTTCTGTCCCCAGCTTATCCATCTTTCTTCCTTAGCTTCAAGGAATATGGTACAATCCTCATGGCGGCCCATGATGATTATGTTGGTGACTCTCAGCCCTGCAATATCAAGTCCTGTCATTGGAGCCCAAATTGTTGCAGGAACATCTTCAATTTGTACCATTCTAGTATTACCTGCCAGCAGATCAGGGTTTTCAACTATCCTGTCTACAATTACTGAGTAGATCTTTGGATAGTCAAGCCTTTTGCAGGCAGTCAAATGGGTATAGGCAATGGGAGCAATTGTTGGGATGCAATCTTCAAGCTTTGTCACAGAAACTACCCCCAAAGCCTTGTTTGCCTTCTGCCGCAGGAAATCAAACAGCCCTTTTCCTTGGTAGATGCTCAAACCCTCTTTGTCAAGTTCCTCCTGATATACAAATGCTGGTGAGAAGCTGAGTCCATCCATTACCAGGAATGAAACTTCATGTGATTCTGGATGTTCTTTGTACACAATTGGAGTTACACAAAGAGCCTCGGGCAGCTCACTCCCATCCTTACAGAGGAGTTGTAATGGGCTGCCATGGAGGACATCACCAAAACTAGCCAGCTGATCGCTTTCTTCAGGCTCACAGACCCTGTGCAAGTTGTGCTTTTCTGAAATATCCCTGACTTCAGCAGCTCCTACAGATGGCACAGATGGAAATGGTTTTTGTTGCGAAGGTTGGCCATTGATGTCAGGAACACCAGGGGAACACATAGAGTGGTGATAATCTAGCTGTTGCTGTGATGCACACTCCTTGTTGCAATGGATGCAGTTGAATGCATTCCTTACCAGCAAGTTGTGCTTTTCTAAAATATCCTTGACTTCAGCAGCTCCTCCAGATGGCATGGATGGGTATAGTTTGAGCTCCAAAGGTTTGCCATTGATGTCAAGAGCACAATCACAACCTTCGAGACGGTGATAATTTAGCCGCTGCTTTGATGTAAACTTTGCCATGCAATGGATGCACTTGAATGCATTCCTTCCCTCCTTTGCAGACACACTTACCTCATAGATCAGCTTTTCATATTCATCAGTGTCATAATCTACTGTGTAAGTCTTTTTGTCTACTTTCACTTCACAAGTCTTCACCATTATGCTGCACATATAAAACATAAAACATATGTTATAAATACAGATTCATACATTCCTTGCTCCCTTCAAATTATCTTGAGTCAGAAGACATGGATGGGCCAACACTAAACTGCAAATTTCTAACAATTGTGAGACACACTTACTGGGATTTCAGTTGTACTTAACAACACATATCTATGAAATTGGAGAGAGATCTCCAGATCAACAATTTGAACTTAACAGAATGAGTGTCATAGCCTTCTGAGAGACAAAGTGCTATACCACCTTAATCACAAATTGTAATGATAATCTGGCATGACTAACCCACTGACTTTTATCAGCTACCAACAGTGGGTGTAGATAAGCATATAATCATCCACCCAAAATTTTGGGCAAAATCTGTGTCCTGAGTTTTTGTTGCCTTTTGAAAGGCAACAGTAAGACTCAATCATGATGTTGGCTAGCACTGAAGTGACATACATTTATCTTCAACCCCTCATTGTCAGTGAAGATTTGCCACACTATTGCAACTCCATGATATTTAGAAGGTGAAACCAAGTATGACCAGGTGCATGTGCATGTTAAATATTTCTAGATTTCTTGGCAATGTGCCCATGAAAACTGCAAGGCAAATACATATTACAGATATGTATTTCTCTAAACTCACTTGAAGTAGAAGCTAAGTTCAAGTAAGTTATAATATCTCCACATACAAAGTGGGATAACAAACTAGGTCTCAGGCAGCAAAAGACACGTTATAATTTGACATAGAAAGTGAACAAGTGCAACTAACAGGTCTGCTGTTGTGTGGTTGTACACTGTAGTGTCAAGAATACTTGCAGATCAATGTGATATAACTCAAACCATGAACTAGAGGATGACAAGTTGAGCAATAATCTGACATAACTCCAAAACAACCACTATGAGATTGGTTGATGAAAACGAACACGTGTGGTGCTATGTAAGACATATTGATTTAACCACCTCAATTTTCAGTAAGACATGGCTATGTTACTCCATGGGCCTAGGAGACCTGAGCTCCCAGGTACTTGAGGATCTGGAACTAAAAGGCAGGTGTGGCGACCTGTGCAATGCAAGGTTTGTACCTAGCAGCAACACAGCGGTAAAAATTCGTTGAACAGAACTTGCTTGGAAGGGTCAGATTTCCGCTGAATTTCACAGAAATGAAAATTACCAAACAGCAGACTTAAATGCACGGAAGTTCTTGCAAAGCCTTTTCCTACAGGGGGAGTGTATTTGAAATTCCCAATTCAAGAAGAGAAGAAGAATAGGAAACGGAAGGACTCAGGCAGCTTACCACATACCATTTGCTTACGGAGTCGACTCTCAGTATCCTATTTCTGTTCCCCTTTTGGCGAAACCCCACAAAGACATCCACAAATCAATACAGAACTTTCGGAAATCTCAGCTTTCAGGCTAGAAAACCATGCAGCTCAGGAACCCAATTTCCCTGCACGATGAATTGATCAAATTCTTTTGATGCCACGCCTCCAGACCGTTAAGAGACACGTCCTTTCTCAAGATTGAGTTGCCGTGAAGACGTGCAGCAGGGCTACTTATTGTAACCAGAGCGAGCCCATTTGCGATACTTACCGACAGATCTTGAAGCAACAATCCTCGGTTTACGCAGATGAAAGGAATTGTCACAGTTTGGCAGAAGCACGAAGGAAAACCACGATTAAAATGAGAACTGAGGATATTTGGCTCAACCCTAACAAAGGCGAAAACCCTATGAAAGAATCCTATTAACCATCTTGAGTATTGGAAGCTTAGAGACAAGTGCAGCTTACACAGCTTGTGCCTTGTAACGGCAACTGGGCTCAAACGTTGCAACGGTGAGCACGGTATTGATGTGAGCGCAAAACGGAAGAGAAGCGGCACTACGAAGGTTGGCCAGGAAGGGATGGGCAATTGAACAAGCATGAAAACATTGGAGATGGTGGGATGAAGAGACTTATGGATTATGTAAACTATAAAGTGGAGCAAAAACCGACAATCTTTTGACTTTGCAAAATTGAGTGTTTTCCATTATCACTATAAATCAGTCCAAACATAGTTTAACGCGAACGAATAATTAGACGTAAACCAGTATTGAGCCAACAAGTTGCTGTCAATCACGGTATAAAACTAGAGATCAATGACCTTTTAGTCGCTGTCGGGCGGTGGGACCACCTTCCAAGGCACTGCTTTGAAGAATTGCTTTCCTGGGTAGATGGTGCAGATATGATCCTAAAATGCAGGCCACAAATTGCATCATGTCAGCCTCCTCTCCGAGTGGCCTAAAGTACTAGGAGCTGTTAATCAACCGACAGTTAGCTTACATAAAAAATTCGCCTCCAGTTTGTGCAACATGGTCTTTATCACAAAAGGGCCCTTTGAAAGGGGTATTAGCTAGAATTCTTAGTACTCTGGAGGTGTTAATTACACTACGATGCATGTGACATGATCCTTGTTTACTTACTAGTGGGTGCCCGTGGCCGAAGGCCATTGTGAAGTCCTTTCCTTGATCTTTGGACTCACCGTCTCCAATCCCACACCCAATCTCTCTCTCACTCTCACAATCAAATCTCTCTCTCATGCGCTCGCTACCTGGTTCTTTCGGGGGTGCCAGGCCGGGCCCGGTCGCCTGTCTATGATGGACCCGAGCTCCCACTCTCTCCCAAAACCACAATCTACCTACCTACCGACCCACCTACCTATGTGCTTCTTTTCCTACCTCTCAGGCTCTTGTACCTACTTTCTCATTTCCTGCTTTCTCATTGCCCACCTTACTTACCTTCTCACTATTTCTCTCAAAAACCACCCCTTAAAAGTGGATAGTATGCTCTCTTCCCTGACTCCGGACGGACACTGTAGCCAATCACTACTCGCCACGCGGACCACGTGCTATCCGTCCGGAGTCAGAGGAAAGAACTTCCTTCCTTTACATTATACTAGTGTGTGCCCCGTGCCTAAGGCACAGGTGTGTGTATGGGAGGAGAAGCAAATTTCCTTTTGATTTTCTCACCTTCCCTCCTTTCCCTCTTCCTTTATGTTTTTCCTTTCCACCTTCCTTGGTATGTTTTATGTTCCCATATGTTCCCAAATAATTCCCAATAGTCCGATTCTTCCTCGTCTGTCCCCCCCCCCACCCGGTCCTTCCCCGCTCGTGCCCCCCCTCCGTTCCCCCCGCTGCTGGCCCTCCCCACCCCTGCTGCCCCCCCTGCTCCCCCCCCCTGCCGCTCAGTAAAAAGTAACTTAGGTAAATTAGATAAAGGAAGGTAATTTTGAAAAGGTAAAAACGGACAGACAGACACACACATAGTCACGAAGTAGACTGTCCGTCAATGGTACTCCCAGAGTACATTACTATGTGAAGAGAATAGTATGAAAGAGGAGAGTGGCCGTCCGGCTTCACGGGCGTCTTCATCGTTCCTTTACTATGTGTAATAATTAGCAGATTCCGTTTTGCCGGGCCGAGCCCGGTCGTCCGTCACCCGAGCTCAGTCACGGATGGACGGACAGACGGACTACCTGAATTTATATATAAAATAAACCCCAATCCAAAAGGAGTAATAGTAGATGTGTATCGGATGGCTCATGGAGTACTGGATACACAGTAACATTTGAAATTTACATGATGTTTGTAAAATTACCCCACAGCCACTTGCAGATTGTGGAGATCTAGTAGCTCCTAAATTGCTGTCTACACGGCCACACCACAGAGCGGTCTTTGTCTAGAAAACCATATCAAAAAGGCCTACTGGGGTGAGAATTAGTGGTCTCTAAATTGAGGAATTAGTTCATTGCTGGTAATTCTTACATTTTACCCACACAAGGTGCCACATGCTCATCCTCAAGGCTGACAGTTACTACGACAAGGTGGAAAACCCTTGGTGTGTTACTTTTGAGGCTACAGTGTACGTTACATCTCTGTCGTGGAAAACCACATACAAACATGCGTGGCAATTTCCTGGTGGAAACTCCCAGCCCAATATTTCTGGAAGTGTGTAGATTCCATGACTACTGTGCATGTTAAATCTTTGTGGCAACGATCCACACAAATGCAAACACAAACATCAGCCTATGCAAATTGCCATGCCATGGTTTCCTGAAGTGGGAGAATTCCAAGAACATGTTACTTAGACTACAGTACATGTTACATGTTTGGCTGTGAAGCCCCATCCAAAGGGATGGATGGTGGATATCATAGGGTAAATAAAATTGGTGATGCCTGCCAATCTGAACCCATGCATATATAACAGACGTTTCCTAGAAAGTGGGATTTCCACCAACATCCTGTTACTTGCTCTACAGTGCACAGGAGCTTCGTCT
Organism: Sphagnum tenellum; assembly: GCA_963921925.1. NCBI lineage: Eukaryota > Viridiplantae > Streptophyta > Sphagnopsida > Sphagnales > Sphagnaceae > Sphagnum > Sphagnum tenellum. The sequence continues at coordinate 29,225,815 of OY998142.1, read as the reverse complement.
TCCTCTTGGCCTTGCAAGAAAAGGTAAATGTCCTGAGATGATTGGGAGAATGCGAGCTGTGAGTTTTGCCATCTTGCTACAGTATGTGTTACATTTTTGTTTGCTGAGCTCTGTGACTGTCCACACTTTCTCTCCCCTAAAACAGGTCCACCCTAAATGGTAGACTGTTTCACCTGTAGTAAGTGAGAGCCATCAACCTCCTACTGCTTCTGCTACAGTTCATGTTACATCTTGAAGCGTGTGGCTCTGTTCGACTTTCTCAATGAAACAAACAAATAATACTATTCCTCAGTTGGACTTCTTGGGTGGTGGGTCTGATGGTAAATGTGAGTAAGTGTGGACTGGGGAGTTCCATGACGGTCTTGCTCCTTATACTACTGAACTATTTGAATATTCGAATTCAAATGGTGTACCACATTGGCGTACCCAACCTAATGAATTGTATTGAAGGTACCTATTCTGCAATGCGTTTTGCCTTTCAAGTTTTGAGCTCTCTTCAGTGTCCACCTTGCATCTTGTTCCCAGTTATCTTTATGTTCCCAGGTGTTCTTCAGCTGGTTTATTGGGTGTGCACATTGTCACCATTTCTTCTTTGTCTTTTTAAGTCTTGGAGAACTTGTGTTCTAATACTCTAAGTACCCAAGGCATTAAATTAGCTGCTACCCATTAGCAATCCCAATTGACTGTGCCATTTGTTAAGTTGGCTTCAGGCATAACATCAACCTTCACCATAGCTTGTTTCCTTTGAACAAGTTGGACCAGCACCTACAGTGACACTCATGAGTGCGGTGTCTTATAAGCTATATGTAACCCAGGAGTTTGGAAATTATAAATTTGGACTTGGGGACCCTGATTTAGTGTATACGTATGCAGGTATTTGTAATGTTTAGAAATAACCCAAAAAACTTTGGGATAATTACTTGTTACCACTGTACCAGTGTGGGTGCTGGTTCACCAAATGCTGCACGCTGTTCTCAGCCAAATGCCTCTGTGTCTACACTTTACAGTGTTCGATTCCTCCCCTATTTTGCATGTTATCAATTTCTGGGCACACTCTTTTGTACTTACGATTCTTGCTGTATTCTTTTTTCTCCAATTAAAGACTTTCAATTCCTCATCTAGGTGACCTTTTGCCTACAGTTTTCCATTTGTTTGTCCGCTGCAACCCATGTACTTTCCTGTTTTCCCACTTGTCTCACCATTTCTCTCTTGGGGTAGATAGGTCGGTGTCTGACCACTTAAACTCTTTATTTTTTTTAACATAGCTTGGTCCTGTTTGGAATTGAAAGAAGTATCATTCACCTTAACCATCCTGATGAGGATAACTCAAAATGGACAAAAAATTGAGGAAGATATGAGATTTAAAAGTAGTGTTAGGCTTGAAATATTTTTTTCACACCTTGAGTGAACCAGCACCAGCTAGACTGGTACCATGGTAAGAATCCCAATGGTTTTGGGGCAGCTTCTAAACATTGTGGATACTAGTGGGTGCCTGTGGCCGAAGGCCACTGTGAAGCCCCTGTGTGAAATCCAGGTCTCAAAATTAAGATCCCACATCCTGAAAATCACGTCCTAAAAGTTTTCAGGTTTCGATCTTGGAAATCACGAGTGTGAAAATCCAGGCCCCAAAGTTGAGATCCCAAGTCTTGAAAACCATATCCTGAAAACCATATCCTAAAATTTCTCAGGCCCCAAAGTTGAGATCCCAAGTCTCGAAAACCATGTCCTGAAAACCATAATAAGTCCTGGGCAGTTTAGGGCGGGAAAAAAAAAAAAAAAAACCCTCCCTGGCCCCCCCTACCCCTTCCCCGCCCGCCCCCCTCCCGCCCCCCTCTCCCCCCCTCCACCCCTGCTGGCTCCAAACCCAAAAAAAAAAAAAAAACACCTCCCTGGCCCCCCCCCACCCCTGCTCCCCCCCGCCCCACCCCTGCTGAGTTATACCCATTACCCTTTTCGGAATCGGACTGTCCGGGCCGGTTCCCGTTCTCGGAATCCGACCGTCCGGGCCGGACGACGGAATCCCGTTCTCGGAATCCGACTGTCCGGGCCGGACGCCGGAATCCCGTTCTCGGAATCCGACTGTCCGGGCCGGTTCTGTCCGGGCCGATTCCACCGCATCAATTAAACCGCGGAACCGTCGCGTCGGACGCACGCACGCACGTAGTGCCTTTATATATAAGATATGGTCTGTAGACGCAATCAGGGTTTCTGAATTCAAATTGAACATTTCCCTGGACAAATATAGCCTCTAAGAGGCCTCACTTAATAAGGTGAAGGTACCTGTGTAGGTGCCGGGTCACCCTGGAGGTTGGCATTCTCTTCAGTACTCACTATATTTTTCTCAGCCTTTTCTTTTCCTCTGACCATATACTCTTAATTTTTCATCTAGGTTGCTGATATTTTTGCCACCCCTTTTACAGTTGTTCATCCTTCCATGGTCGTATTAAATTTCATCACTTCTTTCTTCAGGGTCAAAGCATAGCAAGCCTTCTTCTGCTTAGCACAGCAACAAGGTGTGGTTGGTTGTCTGACTACCAAGAAAAAAAAAAGAGAGAATTCAGTCAATTGAAATGACAATGAGTTAAGTGGTGAAGGATACCCCACTACAGTGCATGTTACATAGATTTTTGTTGTGTCACTCTGGCCCTAAATCCTTGGTACATAGCCATTTCGGATTTTCTTTCTCAGAAGTTGCTGGCAACACTCATTATACAAACATGTGAAGTAAAGTGTGGGGGTAAATGTATCCAGCTTTTTTTTTTCCTTTGCGTGAATTTTTGCATTGTGGCAACAAAGAAACTGGGAAGTTTTTTTTCCTTAGCATAAATTCAGAAAAATATGCAAAAAAATTGGAAAATTTATCCAAACTTCAAAAACCACAAAATTGAAAAAATAGAAAAAAAATTATCTTGATTTGTAATAGGTGTGGACTTGCAAACATTCCACACTGATAGGGGATCTTTGGGAGGAGTATTGTTTGCACTAGTTAAGCTTTATACTTTTCATCCTACTGCAACTCACTTTACTTGTGTTTTTCTTTTGTTAATAGATAATACATACATAGTTGGTCATGTCTTGGGTGTGTTACTTGTTTTTTTTTATTATAGGAGGAGTTTAGAGTAGTGGGACTTTTAGTGTAGTTGATGAAGTGTGTAGCTTGGTCTCCATAGGGGTTAGACCAATGTACATCTTGTAGGTTTTTGTACATTTGAATTCGATTTTTGTATTTTAGGTGTTTTAGTGGGTTCTTTGCCATTTATGGAACCCTTCATATTAGAAGCTTAACACAATTGTTAGCCTTTCTATGTTTGTAGATCCTCAAGTAATTTTTGCAATGTTTCCACTTTGTTATGCATAATGGCCAAGCTATTTACAATGTATTATATTTCCATCACCAAATATTTTGTAATGTTATACCGAGTTTGATGTTTGTACCATAGCTATGTTAAACAATCTATTAAGGTTAGGATCTTTTGGTACCACAGTGGGGCATTTGATTTGTTGTCAGGTCACTTTTCTTGCTTCTTCAAGGGGTTAAGGCTTTCTTTAGTGATCTGACATGTTGGCCTTGCCTTTTTAGGATGTTGGGCTTTGATTGTTCTTACATTAGTTTTTTGTTTCCAATTGGATGATCACCTTATTCTTCTCAATGAGATAGCACATGTAAAGATTGGTACTTATCCTTTTTAGGTCGCACTATAAGATATTTGTGTGATGTTACCTGAGGTCATCCGATCACATGTCTTGCCTTTCAAAAGTCTAGTTGCATAATCTTATTTTCAAATGCAATCTTCTTTGAAGGACCAATTACATGAACATGAATTTACTTCATTTTTAGCAATTGTTCCTTCGAATGTTGTGCGAGCATGTTGTTGCTCTTGTGTAGGTTTAACAACAGGGGTTTGGTTATTATTTCGTTTCATTCAATTTATCCCTTACCCATTTTCTTACAACATTTCGTATTCATCTAAGTAAAGATATTTTTTCACAATGCATAATTATATGCAATCTTGATCGCAATTCGTTACCATGTTACCACAACGGCGGTGATAGAAGATTTAGTCCTAGGCTTTAATTTTTCTTGATGCCATAAGTTGTACAAGCACTTGTTGAATGGATATGTCATGACAAATTGACTATCGGTTGGCTTGTTTATCCCCCCCCCATGTAGTAGCCTAAGTAGTATTCAGTTTTTTGGGCAGCTTGGTCTACAACGTTAAAGACCTATAGTCTGTTAGGATCTTGTAAATAGTCCAACTCTTCCAAATTAATACTGTTCTTTTTTCCAAGTCTCATATTGTGATTAGCAACGTTAGAGAACTACAATCTGTTAAGATCCTGTAAATAGTCCAACTCTTCCAAATTAATATTGTTCTTTTTTCCAAGTCTCATACTGTGACTAGCAATCATTTACTGTGTTTCTAGTTGTTGGAAACAATGGGCTATGTGAAATTTTCAAAGTCCTCACCTCTTCTTAATAGCTAATGAACTAGGTAATATTGCAGAGGAAAAGTGTAATATCATCATCCGTTCTATTTGTGTCGACTTTCTTTAGTGACCCAAGCTGACAATGTTTAGGTTAGTCTGCAGGAGTAGTGCTACTCTACTTGAGAAAGAGACCGACGTAGTCAATAAAAGATGGTGTTAGGCCTACCTCCATTCCAAGTTCCACAAGGGACCAATTAGTTAGTGGAGGTAGGCTTGAAGGCTCAAAATGCAATCTAAATTTTCAGGGCGACATGTGGCATCATTTTTAAGACCTCCAAAGTAAAGATAATTTTTCACAATCCATAATTATATGCAAGTTCGATCACAATCATTACCATGTTATCGCAATAGCACTGGTAGCAGCAGAAGATTTAGTGATCACCAAAACTATGTTTGCTACATTTCCTAACAATGTCCAGTGTTCACATGAAGGACTTTATAAGAAAAGTGTTCTAATATCAAAGAATTACAGCATCATGTAATGTGGTCTGCTGACATTGAATGCTGTGAAACTGTTCCCATTAACTCAACCGAAGCAGAATAGTTTCACCTGTGTTATTTTTCTAGTGAAATGTCACCATTGTTTGACAAAGAAATTGGGAATTTTTTTTTTTCTTGTGTAATTTTGACTAAATTTGCTATTTTATGTTAAATTTGGCCAAAATTTTGATACCAAGAAAATTAGACGAAATACCCTGTTTCACTGGTATTTACTGAAGTCAAATTATACACTCCTTTATCCAATCCAAAGATATTTAAACCACCAGACTGAACCAACTGCCACTTGTGCAGCATCCATTGGAAGCCTATCATGGCCATGTTGTGGCTAAAACCCCAAAAACTTGACATCAGGTTTCATCTTCAAAAGTAGCCAGAAATATAGAAGGCTAATGTTTTTACTATCATTTTTTTAATTGCCAGATTTGGCTAACTTGTCTTATGGATGATGGCCATTTTAGTTACATCACAAAATTGAAAAAAAAGGAACTTCATAACCACACTAAATCTAGGAACTACAGTATCATGTAATGTTTCCTCCTGACGTAATGCTGTGAATTTTTTTTCATAAACTCAACCAAAACAAAGCAAAATTCTCTGGTACTTACAGAAGTCTTGAAACCTAGAGTATTCATTATCCAATCATAGTTATATAACTTGCCAGAATTAACCAACAGCGACTCATGTGCCATCCATTGGAAGCCTGTGGGGAGTAGTTTTTCTTTCAGCAACTTTTGTTTGTAGCCAGAATGGCAATCATCCATAAGAAGATGTAGAAAACATTGTGATCATCCCTCAGAAGATTTAGCCAATTTTGGTTATAATCCACACATGAAGTACAGATCTTTAATCATCATTTTATAATTTGGGCTACACACTAGAAACCAAATATAGATATCTGGTGAGCTTTGTTACTTTCACTTTTACTGATTGAAAACCTTGAAAAGCATGTAAATATATATGATGAACCCTAGCATTGCAAGAAAGTGGAACTTTATGGTCAGACATATCTCATCCTCCTACAATACTCATCTGATGTGTCTTAAATCAAAAGTCACACTGGGTGATTCAAAATTATACTGTCCACTGGGAAGTTTATGGTACATTTAAAAAAAGTTTCTAAACTTCAGTACTGACTCTGTTTGCTTACTCCACGTGGAGAGACACAGCACACATGCACCAGTGGAGTTTCCTCTACAATCTCATAGATATAAATGCACCTCACTGGTCTTGGAATTGCAACCTCCATGCCGGTTCTCACTAGCAGCAATATTTATTTTGGAAAAAAACAAAGGTGAGCTAGAGTTGCACAAGAAGTCCAAGCTTGATGGACCATATAATTCATAGGGCTCTTGTGAAAATCCCCTCTGATCTCATTTGTATCATTGAATCCATCAGAGACGTGTCTGTGGACATCAGCTGCAGAAAGCGTCCCAGGTGCTGGAGAAGACTTATGTATGCCAATGATTTTGCAGCTGGTGCTGGCTTGTTTATAATCCCCCCCCCCCCCCCCCCCCCCACCCCCAATATAGTAGGCTAAGTAGTAGACAACATTTAGGTTAGTGCTGCACGAGCAGTACTACTCTACTTGAGAGAGAGACGGATGTAGTTCAATAAAAGATGGCGTTAGGCCTACCTCCACTCCAGGTCCCAAGACCAACTAGTTTGGGTATCCATTTGCTACATTTGCTACATTGCGTGTGCTAGAATGAGCACATCACAACCTATGATACATTTCAAGATACCTTTGTAATTATTGCATTGAAAGTAGAGCTCATGTATAGAGAGAGATTTTTCACCTTTTCCCTTGCCACACACAAAGATGAATGGATAATATCATCATCAAAGACAATTTTTGAACTTGGTGGATATTGTCAATTTTGATTTAACACATACAGATTTGATGCAATATCTTTTGATGACAACACATCCAACAATAGTTGCAGTTCAAGACAATGTATGATCTTACATAGAGCGAATGTCAAGAGATGATTTCATTCCCCTTGTCACAGAGACCTATGGTTGTGTCCATCTTCGTTTTGCTTTCTTTTTAATTTCTTATGTAACTTATATGGCTTGTCGTCAATAAACTTCCTTGGTACCCTTGATGCTTGTATCTCTTTATAAGTAATGAGTGTTAATAATCTTACAACATGCACAAGCCATTGTGATTCTTCAACAAGTTACCACATTAAGTCACAATTCTTCATCTCTTCCACACATACCACACTTAATCATAGTTCTTCATCTCTTCCACACATACCAGGTAACAAACCTCCATCACTGGTTGATTTATGATAGAGGATGCCCTTTTAACATTACATCTTCCACTTCATTACTACTGTTTTCATGTTCTTGGTTTTCCTTTCACTTGTTTACATTTGTTTCAACATGCCTTCTACTTTTTGTGGATAGATTTCCATCCTTGTTTATATATATACAGGGTTTCTCTCATGTTACACAAAGATGTAATGTGCACTGTAGGGAAAACTCTTTTGAGGATTATTGATCAGAAACGCTACAGTGCATATTACATCCCTACAGTGCATGTTACATAAGCAACCGATTCTGCTGTTGACTCTGGAACTTTCTCTACTTGTAAGTTACAGATTCTGCTGTGGGGCTTTCTCTACAGTGCACATTACATCTCAAACCAATGCCTGGGAGAGTTTTTTCTACAGTGTATGTAACATCACAAGGCGCGGATTCTGTAGGGAAATCTGTACAAAAAGACATGTACCATGCGCTGTAGAGATAACTTTCGAGTGTCCGGCTAGGCATTTAGTTTGAGCTGTAACACGCACTGTAGACAAAGCTTCCGATCAAAATTGGGCTTGTGGTGTATAACATGCACTGTAGCGTGGCTGTGTGGAAGGTGAGCAGGAGACTGAAGAAACCGATTTTGAGCTTTCTCTTCAGTGCATGTTTACATATACGCCAGAAGCTTCGTCCTTCCTCTCCACAAGTTTTTCTTCGTTCTACTTGCCAATCACACACTACGCGCCATTTTCTTTCTTTTCCAGTATTGTTCAGGGTCAGCTGTAACGACCCAGTTCACTAGCTGCGAGCCAAATGGATCTCGCTGTATTTCTTCATGCGGATATCCTCGTGATTCTCGCCATTCTCACCGGCCTTTTACAGACAGCAAAGCTTTTAGGGTGCCTTCTGCTGTTGATCCGAGAGTGCAGGGCAGCACTTCGCGACGCGTCGAGATCTCGGGGGCTGGCGATAGCAGAATCCTTCACCAACGTGTTGAGAGCTGTGCTTGCGATGCAGGGTACGGGTTTTTTACTACCAAAATTTGAGGAATTTCTTTTGGGTGCCAATTTGTTTGGAAATTGTCTGGTTGGAGCTTTTGCATATCGGGGCAATAAAATTGCCTTCTGCTGCTTCTTGTCCGAGCAGTGTGTACCCGACCATGATGAAAGACGTTGACGAAGTTTCTGCTGGATGGTGGGACTGCAGGAAATGCACAAGGTGATGATGCTGGCGACCAGGGAAATGAGCTCCAAGAAATCATAGTGCACGATACTTCTGATTCTGCGAATTGATTTGATTCAATTCACAAAATTCCTGTGCAGCACCATGTGGTTTGAATTGTGTGTGTATGAGCGAGATGTGTACCCAAGGACACAGAATGCAGGGATCTCCTCATATCATTTTCTAGTGTCATTCCCCTTCTACTGTCTAGAAAAGGGAGATTGAGGATTTGAGTTTGGAGGACCAGGAATCTTATTTTCTTGTGATTTAACTAATTTGTGGAGATAATTACTAATAATTACCAACATCTATTGTTATTATTGATTGGTCTTGATGATTTTTTATTAGTGGTACCCAACCTTTTCCAGTGTCAATTTCATGTTTCTGGGTGAGGCATGGCAAACAATAACCCAAGCATCTTGGATGTAAGATTTACTGTTGAAGAGCCGCATGCTGGGTGCAGGTGGAGTTGTCTTAGTTGGGTCAAGAGAGCACCAAAATCTGATTGAGACCAGGATTAGTAAATTAACTTTCTGTGATTTATTATGCAATAGCTAACTAATATCATGTGTTGCTATCAGTAGGTTTCAGGAAGAAGCTTGAAAAAGCACTAGAGTACAATTGTGGGTTATCATTCATAAATCTGCTATATATTAGAAACTATGGGAATTGCATCCAATCCTTGTATGTGAATTGTGCTCAGGGGTAAAGGCAAACATATGTTGAAATCTTGAAATTATCTATGGGCAAGAGGTGTGGAAAAAGAGATTTGGGATGAACTTGTAAAGTGTGTTTCATTTGCCCTGTAGTATTCTTGTCTAATTCCTGCAAAATCCAGGGGTGCTTAAGGATTTGTTGTGGTTACTCTTGGACAACTCTACAGGAGCTTGAGGAACTCAGGTACTGGAAGCAAAAGTTTCCTTATAACAAACTTGAGGAGTCTTGGACAGGAAAGAGGAGACAACTAAATTATTCTCAATAGTTTGCAGGTTATTGCTCATTTATGTATTTGAACACATGTCTTCCTTCATTTAAAATTTATTACTAGCTGTTGTGACCATGTACTGCTTGGGTCCCTTGTTTGTCTCTGCCCTATTTCAATAATATGATCAATGGTCTCATCACTCCTCTACTTCAGCCAGAAGAGTCAATGGTGGAGATCTGAAGGCTGATATAATACAGGACACAGATTGGATGTGGTAATGGCCTCACTTCTGAGGGTCCTAAAATACTAGGATCTCCTCATCTCAGGGACGTTCTTTAAGTGGGAGTTAGCAATCAATAAGGCCTTACTACAGTTTATGTTACAGGTTCTGTCGATAAAACCCCACCAAACCGCATAAGGTAGCTGACCCTATTATTTCACATTTAGGAAGAGGTTTTAAAATATTCTCCAGTAACAAAAAATACTTTCTGAAATTTGGTATGTAACACCTATCCTACATTGGCCACAAAAACCCAATTTTTAGAATTTGCAAATTATAATAGTTATGTGAAAATATGTGACCTGCAGGTAATCAACGCAATTTGAGTTCACTGTTTTCCATTTACCCCATAATTGCACACTTCCACACCTCATTGTACAGAGGAATCCCTATTACTGCACTTGGCATGCACACCAAGACCCTACCATAGCACACATCATATTCACCAGGATTGCTATTTCATTTACCCAAGTGCTCCAGTGCAAGGATAGGAAACAGGAGTGTGCAAGAGTTTTAATTTGTGTTGCAAGGATAGGGAACAACAGAGTATGAGAATGGGGAGAAATGGTGTGAGATAAAGAGGGGATTAGCGATAATAGGCCCCTTTACCCTAGTAGGTGGTACACATCAGATAATGAAATTAGATGAGGTCTCATAAAATGCTGCATACACTACAGTGCATGTTACATGATCGTTGTCTAGAAAACCCAATCCAGGAGTGTCCGTCGTCTATAAAGTGCTTATCATAGTATCATCGTCTACAAAACCTGATTTAAAAGGGTGATAGTGTGGACATCTGAGGGCTTATGAAATAGGTTAAATCATGCACCACCCTCCAGTTGGACCCTAGTAAAATAGGAGTGCTGATCAGTGAGGCGACGTTTGAAAATGATAAGTGGGAGATAGACCTCCTGCACTACACTACAGTGCATGTTACATCTTTGTGCACAAAAAACTTGGCAAAACGTGGGTCCTGTGGAACCTGCTAGCTTGATAGGGAATTTCATGTTTGATGTAGTTTTCATCAGAAAATTAGAATTTCGTATTTTGAAGTATTTTTCACAGGTGCTCTTTTTTCTACTCTCATCGAATCCGGAGCTGCACAGATATTTTGCAAGAATAGGTGCACTAAAGATATAGCTATTGATAACATTTCATATTGCTGTGAATTTGTACTGACTGGTAAAGAGAAGTACCTAAAAAGATGGAGTGGGTTCTTGCACAAAACAGAGACTATGGCCCCCTAGTATTACAAGTCCATTGGTCTACATAGCATTGCTAGATGCTGAAATATGCTTTTTGATTCAGTAGCTGACACGGGTGCCTCCATATCTTAAGTGGGCATTAAAAAAAAAACATGATAGATGTGAAATTTCCTGCCTGCCCACCGAGTTCCATCAACCTCCTGCTACTGAACACGACAGTTCATGTTACATCTTTCACTGGCTGCCTTGGTGCTTGCTTATTAAATTTCTGAAAAGAAGACTCACAAGGTAGACAGTTTCACACTATTAGATGGACGAGTAGGATTTCTATGGACCGATTCCCCCTACTTACACTACAGTTGATGTTACATCTTTGTCTGTTTACCTCCCAAGGAAACAGAAAAACACACCCACCCAAAGGTGTAGATCATTGTTCAGATCAGCTGGGTCATGGCCATCACCCACTTTTCATGCATCCATGGCAGGAATGCTAGGGTAGATAGGCTGATTGAGTAACACTTATCAGCTCCAAGAGTTGGGATTCAGTGATGGTGCATTTGATAGCCTTAGCATTCAAAAACTTTTCAGCAATGCACAAGTTTAGCCACTAATAGTGCATTGCAGAACAAATTTGATAAGAAATGCAAGAGTTAGGGCCTCCCAAAGAAGGTGGGGTCTTTGTTTTAAAAACTCGTCACAAAACACACTCCAACCTTGTAATATTGTGGTCACTCTACACCCTACAGTAAAACCTTCCTATAAGGTACAACCTATATAAAGTACAACTCCGCAAATACTACTGAAATTTTAAAATAGTGCAAACCTCTTTATTTATCTATATTCAAACCTCTCTACAAGAACTACACCTCCATTAGGTATTGAAAGTACACCAACTTGAGGCCATGGAGTGGTCACACAGTTTTGTATAAGGTACATTTATATCTCTTTGGCACTAATTGTTCTTGCCAGCAATGGAGCCTAAGAAGAAGAAGCGGAAGGTGGTGGATATAATATGAAACTAGCCATTGTCAAGCATTTTGATGAGGGACATAACATCAGAGCTATTGTTGATAAGTTCAACATTTCCAAAAAACTAGTCTAGGCTATTAAGGAGAACAAAGACTTGATACTAAAGGAAGCAGAAAGTAATCGTTCCTTATCAAAAGCTAGAATTGTCAAGTAGAGCGACGTTAATGTTAATGGTTCGCAACAACTCATGCGAGAGGATATCTGTAAGCGCACCAATCTTGTAGGGGAAGGTTAAGCAAATTACTAATGAATTGGGAGTCAAAGGTGGTGACTTTTCAGGTTCGGAAAGGTGGCTGCAGAATTGGAAACAATGTAACAATGTCCGATCATATAATATCAACGGAGAATTTGAAAATGTTGACCTTGAGCATGTTGAAGAATGGAAATCATCTTTTTAAAAACTCTTCTAATTGGATATGATTTGAAAACATGTTCAATATGGATGAAACAAGTTTCTTCTTTCATGCCCTACCAGATTCAACTTTAAGTCATGTCAAGTAGTCATGCAAGGGTGGAAACCAAGGAAAGGATTGGATCACAGTGGTCATGACGTGTTCTGTACTGGGAGAAAAATTGTCGTGATGGATAATTAGCAAATCCAAGAACCCAAGAGCATTTCACGGACAAGACATGAGCAAATTGAAAGTAAAGTATATAAATAGTGTAAAAGCTTGGATGACAAATCCGATCTTCAATCAGTACCTGAAGGAGCTTGATGAATACTTCAAGAAAAAAGGGCACAAGATTGTGCTTTTTTTGGATAACGCTCCAGTACATATTGTTGATGAGGCCACCAATTTGACAAACGTTGAGCTATGCTATTTTCCACCAAATTTGACTTTAGTTTTCCAACCCCTTAACGTTGGCATCATCCGAAGTCTGAAGGCACTGTCTCAAAAATTTGAAGTCTTGTCCATATTGGACAACATCAATGATTCATTGCATTGCATGCATGTCAGAAAGTTAATTATTTTAGATACAATCAAATTCATTGACAAATCGTGGTCAATGGTGAAAGTTGAAACAATCCAAAAGTTCCTTTTAAAGTGCAGCTTTGTTATCAATGGAGAAGAGGCTCAAGAGCACAATGAAATTGTTACACAAAAAGAAGAGCTCGTAGTGCTTGTAGTTAGAATCAGCATCCCATGACCCAATCTTGTCATTGAAGAGTAGGTACTAGAGTTTGAGATTGTTGAGGAACAAAACATTATCTATCAACTAGTTGAAGAGCACATTGACGTAGTTAATGACAACGAAATAGAAGAAATAAAGATTGAATTGGAAGACTTGGAACAACTTGAAGTTCTAAAAGTCGTTTCTATTGTAAAAGCCAAAGACATGGTAACTCAATTGATTTCGTTTTTCAGTGAGGAGCTCGATTCACTTAGCTTGAATGTGACTCTTAAAGACCTTTATAATTTTGCTTTAAAGCAATCAAAGATACATCAGTATTTTCAATGATCGAATAAACTTAGAAAACTACAATTGCAAGAAAGCAAGAGTTTCAGATTTTGGGTTGAAGGTTAAAGATTCTTCCTAGGGTTAGGGTTTTTCTACATAAAGTACACCTACTCTATAAGGTACAAGATGATTTTTTTTTGGGAGCAAATGGGGTGTACTTTATATGGAAGTTCTATTGTATACATGTACACCAACCAAAAGGGGAGATGGTGGATATCTAAAGGCCAATATAATAGAGGACACAAATTGCATGGGGTGCCTCCCATGATTTTACGGCCCTTAACTATTAAGAGCTACTCATCTCAGGGACATCCCTTAATAAGTGGGAGTGATGAACTTGCTGCTTTCAATAAAACCCCACCAGAGTTCATGTGACATGATCTCCATCCAAAAAAACCCCATCTAGAAGGGTAGTAGATGGTGGAGGTAGATGAGGTTTCATAAGAGTGCATGTTACATGATGTTTATCTAGAATACCTAATGCAGAAGGGTCTTTGATGATCATTGTCTAGAAAACTTGATCTAAAAGGGTGACCATGTGGACATCTATACGCTATGAAATGGACGGAATAGATTAGGTCACAAATCACGCCCCAGTTGGACCCTAGTAAAATAGCGGGAATGCATCAGTCATTTCAAGGTAAGTGGGAGTTCCATGGACCCAATTCAATGATACTACAATGCATGTTTCATCTTTGTGTGTGAAACATCAGAAAAGTGGGTCCTGATGAACATGATAGCAGGATGGGAATCTCAAGAGTTTTAATTTTTTTTTGGTCACAAAATGTGAAATCAAAAATTATTTCTTAGAGGATGTTGTTTTTTCCACGCTCACCAAACCTGGGGCTGCACTCTTTATTTGTAAGAGTAGGCATACTCTAAAAATAGCTCATGATAAGGTGCCTGCTTATACCCTCTTTGGTTCACAAAACTGTCTCAAAGGATTGGATGATAGAGATCTTAGGGTTTATAAGATGGAGAGTACAGATTTTGCCAGGTGCATGGGGATCTAATTTCATATACCAAAAGCCAATGACCTGAGGGATATTTCCTACATCATTGGGTTTCATCAACCTCCTCTACGGAACACTACAGTGCATGTTACATCTTCGACTGGATGCGTCCAACATTGTTTTTCTCACATTACTTATAGAAAAAAGCCCTGCCCACAAGGAAGACAGTTTCGTATGACACAAAAGTGAGTAGGACTTCCATCAACCTCCTGTTACTTACACTACATTGGATGTTACATCTTTGTTTGCTTGCCTCTCAAGAAACAGAAAAGCAAACCCACCCAAAGGTATAGTTGGGAGCAGCGTGATGGCCATGGCTAGGGTGAACCAGCACCCGCTTTAGTACTTTTACATTTTTGAGTGAGGGCTCTTAGTGGCTATATTAGCAAATGTTAGATTTGAACTCAGAGACCCTGATTTAGACTAAGTTCGGGATAATTACAATATTTAGAAATAATTTTAATGAATTTTGGGGTTTGTACCATGGTACCAATGTGGGTGCCAGTTCGCCCAAGGCTAGTGGCAACAACCCAGTTTTCATACAGCAATGGTTTTTATTTATTTCCTCAAAACAAGATAAAACTCCCAAGGAATGATGGTTCGCTTGTGTAGCTCATTCTGGGCCCTTGAAACCTTAAAAAGGTTTCGGGTTTAAACCCAATGGTGTGCAGTTGAAACTCATGAAGGCCCTCTGCCAATGAGCTTGACTTTGGGGTGCCAGTGGCTTGTTAGGTTGGGTTGTCACAAAAAGGGAGGACCTACAAATCCTCTCAATGTGACTAACGTTCCAACATGCCTGGACTCAGACGAGTCCTTCCTTACACTGAAACAAGTAACTACTCTGATCAACTTTGGCAGAGTCTCTTCCCTTACACTCTGATCATTGCCAGACGGGGACTTCATGCACACCCATTCCACCGAAATGTCTGCAGGAGCAAGAGCTTCCAGCTTTACTCCCACAGTCTGCAATTACACAAGCACACAAATGCACACTACCTCTACAGAAGCCATCCCACTCAAGACAGAACCACAAAAACAAAGCCTCAGAGTTTGTCCCTTGTCCCTGAGCTTTTAGTCATATTAACAAAATGAATGAGTAGAACTTGTCTGCTCTTACAATGTGTATTCCTAGAGTCCTGCAGTACCCCAAAAGATAAACGAAACCAGTCCCCCTCGCTCCTCACATGCTAATTCCCTGGAGAGATTGCTAGCCTGAAACTACCAGATCTGCGCAGCGGAAGAAGATCAGACATCAGTTTCAACAGCTACCCTCCTACCTGCAGAGAGTGCTCTCCATGACATAACCAACCTCTCTTCCTTCATTCCCACCGTTCCAACTTAAAGGATCCTTCCCTTTCCCATCAAAACTTCTCATTCAAGCTTTTATTGTCCGTTACAAAACCTTAGCCACCCAGATCATAACTCTGCCGCCTTCATCACTCCCTCCTTTTCGGCGGATCTAATTACTTAAACCCCTCAGCAAAAGATCAGCATCAGAAACAAAAACCATGTGACCGGAACCAGGGTGGTGTTCGATCTCCCCACAACCGGTCACATATGTCACCCTCCGTTCCTCAAAAAAGCTGAGTCCCTCAGCTCTTCTGTTTGCTTGGAGGGTGATAAACTTGGAGATCCGTGCTGGGTCTCTCCCATTGATTTCCATCTCCGTCCTGAATAATGCAGATTCAACTTCCTTCATCAGCATCAAACGTGCCCAACCCGTCATTATGTGTAACAAAGAGATAGGGACCTTCCCAGCTGGCGGTCAATGCTTTCTTCTTCCCAGGCTTCCTCATCTTGACCATTGTTTCACCAGCATTTAGTCTTTCAAACACCTGCTTCCCTTTCCGGGTTGCATAGTCCTTTTCTGTTTCTTCTGGGCCTGTTCCACATTAAGTAGGACAGTCTTATGGATGCCAGCAATTAATGTCACCTTCTGCATAAACTGTTCAGCCATGGTCTCCACATTAGTTGTGTCATCAATCTCGGTAGTCAGCGCATGTAGATAGTTGTTAGTCCGCAAGCACGGAGTACGTCCTGTCAGTATCATGAAAGGTGAAAACCTCGTGCTTGACTGAACCCCACACCGATATCCAAACATCACTTTGGCCAATTGCTCATCCCAACAATTTGTGTTGTCGGGCGTTGAAGATAGAATTGTCACCCCATGCTTGATCGTCTGGATAAGACGCTCAGCCATGCCGTTGCATTGTGGCCAATGAGGTGCAGTTCGTTGGTGATGAATATTGTAGTCACTGCACATAGTATCGAATTCAGCTGCCCACTCTCCCCCATTATCAGTCAACACAAATCGTGGCACACCATACCTGCAGATCACCTCATCCTCCAGAAACCTTGCAGCTGTTTTAGCCCCATGATCAGCCACAGCTTTTGCTTCACACCACTTCGAGTAGTGGTCTATAGCTACCAGTACATATCTGTTCCCAGATTTGGTCTCAGGTAAGGGTCCTGCGGTATCCAGAGCCACTCTGTAAAACAAGTCACACACCGGTATGCTCTTTAGCTCTTCATCCCCAGAACGTATACTCCCAGTGCCCCTGATCAGTTGACACTGCTGGCATCCCTTTACCATAGCTCTGACACTCTCAGTTCGGTCATGCCAGAAATATCTTTTGCATATTTCAGTTAAAGTACGTTCCTTTCCAGAATGCCCCAGATTGCTGTGCATTTGGACCACTAGCTCTAGTCGATCCTTTGGCTCTGGCACCAATCGATCTCTGAAATACAATGACTGTCCCTACCAGCGGTAATTGAGGATCTTCTTCTGTGCTCATTTGGATTCTATAGGATCAATCGAGACAGGTTGTGTTCTGGTTTGCAGTAACTCCATGCAGTTGCTATCCTCCCATATGTCACTGTTCCTGGATCCTGTTGCACACTCCTCCCTTTCATCCCCACTTCCTGAGGGAGCACCCTGTCCTTCCACTTCCAGCAATCGCTGAGCCTCCAAAGCCAGCTCGAGTTGCTGCTGGCGGTCATAGAACTGCGGACGCTTCCTATGCACATTCAATCTAGGAGCGCTGTCCTGTATAATTGCATTCGTTCCAGTCTCTCTAATCGTGCACAGGACAGACTCGGGTGGTCGTTCATCTTCAGAGACCACATCTACCATATATAGATGGTGGTCACTGAAGTGCTCGGAATGGTTAATTCCAAAACAGCACTTCTGATGTTGCACCAACTCGCTCCCTTTCTTTCTGATTCCATACCACTCAGTTTCAGTACTAGTTTGAATGAAGAGCGCCCTCTCTCCCTTCAATTGTGCATCAGTTTGTGCACCCCCAGAGTCCTGCACTTCTTCACAAAAATCATCATCCTCCACCGCCATCCCAACTAGATTTCTACTCAAGGCATCAACATTGGTATGCCTGATACCTGGACGGTGTACAATCCGAAAGCTAAAGTCTTGCAAAAGGTCAATCCACCTACCCCGCCGGCCATGTGCGTCTGACACAGTTGCCAACCACTCGAGTGGTTTATGATCAGTGCGCACCACAAACTGACTTTTGTACAAGTATTGTCTAAAATGCATAATCCCCCATATGAGTGCATAACACTCCCCTTCCATGGGATGGAACTTCTTCTGTGCGACTAACAGACCCTTGCTGGCATATGCAACGACCTTTTCTAAGGCACTCACTTTCTGAGACAGAATGGTTCCTACCCCTTTTGGTGACCAGTCTACGTCCAGGCAGAATTCCTTCTTGAAGTCAGGTCTCGTGAGGATGGGCGCTCTAGTCAACACAGACTTCAATGCTTGAAAAGCCTACTGACAGCCCATATTCCACACAAAATCAACATCCTTCTTTGTCAACTCGAACAGAGGAGCCACCAGACATGCATATCCCTTAACATACTTCCTGTAGTAGCCTGTCAATCCCAAAAATGATTTGACATTCGTGACCGTCCTGGGCTGAGGAAAATGCAGGACCGCCTCAATCTTACCTGGATCAGGTTTTGTACCATCCCCACTAACAACATGACCTAGGAAAGTAATCTTTTCGCAGCAAAGGAGCACTTGTTCAGATTCAGTTTGAGGTTCACTCCCCTGAGGGTGCACAAAACCATACGCAGATGTTATAGATGCTCGTCCCAACTGCAGCTGTGAACGTTGAGGTCATCCACAAAATCCTTCAGGAACTTGCTTCCCAATTCCTTGAATACTTCTGACATAGTCTGGGTGAACGTACTTGTCGCGTTTTTCAATCCAAACGGCATGACAGTCCAGTCATACAATCGGGTTTTAGTGATCAACGCAGTCTTCTTGACGTCTTCTGGCGCCATTCGGATTTGCCAGAAACCGGATTGTAAGTCCAGCGCAGTGAACCATGCCGAATTTCCTAACTGATCAATTACGTCCTCCATAAGAGGCATCGAAAATGAATCCCGCCGAGTCTGCGCATTGAGCGGCCTGTAGTCGCCACAAAAGCGTCTGCTTCCGTCTTTCTTTACAGGCAAAGTGACCCGACAAGCATATTTGGAATTACTGGGTTTCATTTTTCCAAGCTCTACCAGAGCGTCAATCTGCCTCTTCACTTCGGCCTCCTCCCAATACGACAATCTGCCAGGTGCAGCCCTGCAAGGCGGAAAGCCTTGGGTATCTATGACATGCTCCCCAACAGTACAACAACCCAATTCACCTTTGTTCCAGGCAAAGACATCCTGATATTGCTCCAGTATGGCCCAGAGTTGCTGCTGCCTTTCTTTCTCCAAATTGGAATCTACCTTAATTCGATGAGATATATCATTCCACCTTGCATCCCCATTCTTATGACTGGACAGGTGCAATTGTGTAGCAATGGGATGCTCAAACTCACTATTCCCCACTGTTCCAACCTGCAAAAGTGTTGGTACCAACGCGGTGTTCAAGGTGCGATGCTGCTGTGACGCAAGCGTTGCTGTGCACTTGGTCGCGCGTTCCTTGCGCATGCTCTGCTCCGCATCCGCAACCCACCTTATCCAATCTGCATAATCATCTCCATCCGTGACCTCCTCCTTCATGAAGTCATCCGCCTGTTCCTGCAAAATCAGTTGCAGGATCTCCGGCGGTCCTTCTGCCTCAATCAACTTTGCCAATTCATCCCCCCCAAACTCATCTTCTGATTCATACTGCCTTACCAGGTCAGCAAATACTTCACCGTACTCACTGCCTTCAGTGCCCGAGTCGGTGTTCGATGAGATTGCAGCAGCTTTTCCAGATGTAATCGCGTGCTCCTATTCTGCAATTCGGTCACACTTATCTCCAGGGGGTGAGCTTTGCCAGAAAGGTGTAGGTTCTGGCATCATGTTTGTCGATTCGACTCTTTGCAGTAGATTCACCATTGTCAGAGGTAGCACTTCCACATTGGCATCTGGTCCATGCCTCACCTGGATGAGGCCGCGCTCCACATCCACAATCGCGCCTATCTTCATGAGGAAATCCAAACCCAACAGCACATCATAGCTGTCTGTGTCAACGACCATAAATGTCATGGCACACTGGACTCCCCCGACTTTCACCGGCACCTCATCAATCCTGCCGAGAGCCTGAGTGATGACGCTCGACGCTGTCTTGTAGGTCTTCGATCCAGTGACCAGGTGCATCATTCCTAATTCCCGCACGACAGCCGCTGCCATGACTGTCATTGAGGCCCATGTGTCCACTAGTCCTTCAACGATGTAATTATTAACCTCTACAAGCAGATGTAGAATTTTACTCCGATGGCTTTTGTTAATGCATACCCGCCTCAAGGCAGGCACTATAGATACCATCGACAGTGGACTTTCATTTGTTTCAGAATCCCTCCTCCTTCGAGCCAATTTCACTAAGGTTTCCAAATGCTCCAGCTCCCCTGGAACAAGCAGAATGGTTTCCATCGGTGAAAGAGAAACCTTGCCTCTTATAAAGTGAGAAAGGATCTTGGATCTGACTGCAACATCTCTGCCAGCACCAAGTCCATCCCCCACAGTTTGAGGGGTCGGAACATCCTCTCTTGTTTCCACCTCAACGGGTACTCTCCTTCTGGGCACCCTTGTGTGAGAGAAAATGTTTTCACTCCCACAAAATTTATTCAATTGTCGCAGGATTGCCTCCTCGTCATTGACCAACACTTCCAAGTAGTAGCTGCTCCAGAAGGCGATTTTTCATCCTTTGGCTTCTTCCAACATCTATCTTCGGAATGTCCCAGACCCGTGCAGTAGTTGCACTTGATCTCGCAATTTTCTGTCCGATGTGGCATCCCGCACTTTGCACATTTCGGCCGTGCTTCGTTTAGCCTTGGACAGGCGGTGGACAAGTGATTTCCCCCTTTGCACATCTGACACCCTCCGTTGGTTGTGGAAGAAGATGATGCCTCCTTGTTCACAACTCCCTTGAACAGATTGATCAAAGTCTCATTCAATGTCGAGACCTGCTTCTCCATAATGTTTTCCTCGGTCACCTCTTCCCTTTCCTCCTTGAATGGCTCCAGTGGTGTCTCACCGAGCTCGCCCAACACTCTTTCGACCTCAACTGCAGCATCCACAAGTTCATCGATGTCTGCAAATGCCCTAACCACACACAATTTACGTATCTCAGGCCTTAATTTGGCCAAGAAACATCTGCGTTGCTCGACATCCAGAATTTGTCCCTTTCGAGACAGCCTATCCAACCGTTCGAAATACTTCCACACACGTTCCTTGGGCTCTTGCTTGACGGCATCCATCTTCATGCGGATGTCGTCAGCATCAATCCCTCCATATTTCTGAATAATCAAGGTTCGCAACTCAGCCCAGTTAGCTGGCGCTGGTTGCAACTTTTGGAACTAGTCTTTAGCCCGGCCCCTCAGGTTCAATTTTGCGATCTTGAAAAGCTTGTCTGCGGTGAGATTGCGCACCTCCGCAGCCATCGTAAGTCTTTCTGCCCAATCACCTACATCCTCGTACTCCCGTCCCCAGAACAACTCATCCAAGCCTTGCAGACTCGTCATCCTGTAAGGCAAACCACCTCTAATCCAAAATTCTCAACAATCAGATGTTATTCCGACCGTGGAAGGTGGCTTGCTCACCTTCATAAACTGGTCTCAAAGGAACAGCTGAAAAGACAGAAGGAATGAGAGAAAAGGCCTGCTCATCTGATGATTCTAGCTAGAACTGCCAGCTATCTCCCGCATCGCGCCATATCCGCCAACAAATCAAGCGCGAGCGTGATCCTCCATGCTCTATCCTGAGAACACGATCTCCCGTCTGAAACAGGTCTTCCATTCCTGGTATGTATATTCGGGGAAAATGGTTGGTTGTGGGCATAAAAATGGGTACCTAGATGTCGCCGACCCTTGGTATACTATGCACCTCTTCGGCTGACGATGGCGTCACCTGACGCAAGGTACGACGTGAAATAATATTGGTGCTGCATTCGGGAGGTTGAGACCCATCCACTTGGTCCATTCCTCGCCTTCACCCACACTTCTGCCCTTGTATGGAAGCCACTGTGCGCAATCTCAACTGCGATGTCCCCAACGCGGGCTACTTCCGGATCGCATCCAACAATGGTCACTACACCAAAGCTTTCAAAGCGCAAAACTACGGCACCTCTGGTTGGTGCTCCATGTCTAGTGTAAAAATCAAAACACAAGAGAAGTCTTTCCTCACAGGTTACCCGGGTTAATATCTCGAGCGACACCTCTTCAGGGCTTGACGATGACATGTTTGCTCATTTGAGATTTCATACACTCTCTCAGGTTAGTCCTAGAACTACCAGATATCAACGGCTCTATACCAAAAAGGGAGGACCTACAAATCCTCTCAATGTGACTGACGTTCCAACATGCCTGGACTCAGACGAGTCCTTCCTTACACTGAAACAAGTAACTACTCTGATCAACTTTGGCAGAGTCTCTTCCCTTACACTCTGATCATTGCCAGACGGGGACTTCATGCACACCCATTCCACCGAAATGTCTGCAGGAGCAAGAGCTTCCAGCTTTACTCCCACAGTCTGCAATTACACAAGCACACAAATGCACACTACCTCTACAGAAGCCATCCCACTCAAGACAGAACCACAAAAACAAAGCCTCAGAGTTTGTCCCTTGTCCCTGAGCTTTTAGTCATATTAACAAAATGAATGAGTAGAACTTCTCTGCTCTTACAATGTGTATTCCTAGAGTCCTGCAGTACCCCAAAAGATAAACGAAACCAGTCCCTCTCGCTCCTCACATGCTAATTCCCTGGAGAGATTGCTAGCCTGAAACTACCAGATCTGCGCAGCAGAAGAAGATCAGACATCAGTTTCAACAGCTACCCTCCTACCTGCAGAGAGTGCTCTCCATGACATAACCAACCTCTCTTCCTTCATTCCCACCGTTCCAACTTAAAGGATCCTTCCCTTTCCCATCAAAACTTCTCATTCAAGCTTTCATTGTCCGTTACAAAACCGTAGCACCCAGATCATAACTCCGTCGCCTTCATCACTCCCTCCTTTTCGGCGGATCTAATTACTTAAACCCCTCAGCAAAAGATCAGCATCAGAAACAGAAACCCTGTGACCGGAACTAGGTGGGTGTTCGATCTCCCCACAACCGGTCATAAGGTATGCTGTTGTGCTTCCAAAAAAATTAAAATTAAAAATGTTCTCCAGTACTTGCCCCTTTCATCACCTTCCTGCAGCTTACACTAGGCTAGATTGGTTGTTACATTTTGCTACCCCCCTTTGTCCTCAAAATATCAAACCCTACCCAAAAATTATACAGTTCCACATGACTTGGAATAAGTTTCTTTCCATTTTCAAAAGAGGAGGCTTATGAAATGGGGGCCTCTTTTCCCAAAGATTAACCAAAATCCATGTGACATTGAAGGTTAGGAGGATTTTGGTGATCATGTACTTGTCACTGGGAGGGAGGGATTCTGCCCTTTGTAAGTTAGGCCTAAGCTTTTCAGTTTCAAGTTTCAACTTCTCTTTCAAATGCACGTGACCGCACATACAAACATCATGAGCCACACCCACACTTGTTTTGGTCCTGCCTTGGGCCCTTACTTAGGCCTGACACTGTTTTTGGAAAGAGAAAAAGAAAGAAACATTGATGTTGACAACTGTACACAACTAAGCAACTTGCTCTAGAGTGCATGTTATGAATTTTGTCAACCTTTTGGCCTTGCAAGAAATAATACAATCCCCATCAATAGGGTAAATGTCCTGAGATAATTGGGAGAATAGGAGCTCTGAGTTTTGTAGTATGTGTTACATTTCTGTTTGCTGTAGTCTGCGGCTGTCCACACTTTCTCTCGTCTAAAACAGTGCCACCCTATAGGGTACATTGTTTCACCTGTAATAAGTGAGAGCCATCAACCTTCCCCTGCTTCTGCTACAGTTCATGTTACATCTTGAAGGGTGTGTGGCTTTGTTCCACTTTTGCAATGAAACAAATAAATAATACCATTCCTTACCATTCCTTTCTCTTTCTGATATGCTTCTTGTGATTGGTGGGGGCTCTGGAACATGATATGTTCCAGAACCCCTTTGTGATGCACTTTGGGTTCTGCTCCTTTGGCTTGGACTTGGGTCCTTTGTCTTGCTCCTTTTTTTCCCCAGATGGGGTTTTTTCCCAATGTTTTTGGGGCAGGTTTAAACATCATTGATATATCGTCTGTAGATGCAATCAGAGTTTCTGCCTCTAGATGTAACGTTTTCCAGGATGAATATAGCATCTAAGAGACCTCACTCGAGGCTGGAGTGAACCAGCAGCCATCAATGCACCAGTTGAGGATGAGGCCGTTCAAGCCATTTTGGGGATGAACCAAAAACCCATCCTCTTCCCGTGCCCAGGGATTTTTCAGCCCCCTTCTCTATCGCAAAAATTTCCTCTCCTGCCTACCCCCGGCCCCTCCTACCTACCTCCCCTTTCCTACCTCCCTCACCTCACTTCCCACTCACTCCATCTTGAGAGCTTAGTAGAGCTCCTGCTTGAGCCGCATAGAGCTTCATGACAGAAGGCTTGAGAAAGGTTGAGAGTTCAACGCACAGAGCTTCGTGACAAAAGGCTTGAAAAAGGTCAAGAGTTCAATGCACAGAGCTTTGTGACACAAGGCTTGAGGAAGGTCGAGAATTCAACATTACAAGAACGTGGAGAGCTTAACGTTGAAGGAATGTGGAAAGGAGAAGGCAAGAAGGAATGCTTCATCCCAAATGTAGAAACCAAAGAAAAAAGGGAAGCTCCTTCCCTTCTTTGCATTTTTTTTTTCTCGATGTTTTTTTTTTTTTCCTATTTGAGAAGAACACACCATCGTTTTCTTCTTTCACATTTTTGTTTCCTACCTACCTCCCTCCTACCTACCTCCCCCTCCTATCTTTTTATGTGTTATTGTTCTAGTAAAGAAGGTGATGACAACAAGCTGTTATTGCCCTTTTCTCTAGTGGTGTTGCAATGAAGAAGAAGATGACGATGACAATGTGTTGTCATCTTCTTTTGTGGAGGTGGTGTTGTAGAGACTATGTGTCGCAACCCCACTTTGAGGCGAGTGTGAGGATGAAACTCACACTCCCAAAAGTGGGAACTTGGAATCCTTTGGGACTTTTGCAATTTTAGAGCTCAATTGTAGAGGTCAAAACAACTTGCCTTAAGGTGTTCTTTATATCGTTGGAAAGGCCTTGAAGTGTAAATGTCGAAAATTGCCTTGTATGAGCCATTTGGATATCTGTAGCACAAGTTATGGTCAAAAGTAAGGCCGGGAGTCAAAGTGGCAGTTTGATTCCCGACCATAAAAAGTCAGGAATCGACCCGATCCCGGTGTGTGAAGATGGATTGCAACACACCGTTGGAAAGCTCTTGAGAAGAGCTACAAGTTTGCTTTAGACCTCATCCCAATTCGAGGTCTGAGCCGGGAATTATGAGTTCCCAAAATCTCGGGAGTTCAGATTGGGACAGTTTCGGGACTCCTCCTTGGGAGTCCCGGGAATAAAAGCCATTTGGATGCGGGTGCGACGGAGTAACGCAGAGAATATTATATGGGGGGAAAGGTGATGGCTTCCCTCAATTCCAGGCCATGATGAGTCAAGTGAGTCCATGTTGCCCGTGGCTTGTCCCAACACCAATAGTGTTTCCAAGGTTGAACTAACCAACTTGTGGTTGGTTTTGATGCAGGACTGAGTAACTAAGTAATTGTCCCTCTTCCTAGTCTAATCTCGGAGCTTTCAGCACACCCCTTTCACCCCCTTTAGTGGTGGAAGCTAGGAACGACACCAAGTTCCAACTACTTCCGCTCTTTCAAATATTGGACCCTTTTGGGTTTAACCAGGAACTTGAGGGCGCGTCACTATGGTTGCCTTTTTTATCTTTCCTAGACCCACCACATAAGAAGAAGGCAATGGCAGGTGTTATCGTCATCCTCTTTTATGTTGGGTCTTGTAGAAAAGAAGAAGGCCACAACAATTGTCGTCATTTTCTTTTTTTGGCAGGTTTAGGAAAGATGAAGAAGGTATTAGTAGTTGTCGTTGCCTTCTTTTGTGGTTGGTGTTGCAGAGAAGAAGAAGAAGGTGATGATAACTACCATTGCCTTCTTTTGTGACTGGTGTTGCAAAGAAAAAGAAGAAGGCGACAATAATTACCATCGCCTTTTTATGTGGTTGGTGTTCCAAAGAAGAAAAAGAACACAACACTAGTTTTCGTCACCTTCTTCTATGGTTGGTGTTCCAAAGAAGGAGAAGAAGGCAATGGTAGTTGTCATCACTTTTTTTTGTGGCTACTATTGTCGTAACCCTAGCCTTGGGCTTGCGACCAAGGCAAACGTTTACAAGGTTGTGGGCCAAGAGGGAACTTGGGAATCACACGACATACTCCCAGGAGTCACACAACATACTCTTAGGAATGTGGGAGAATGTGAGGGAATGAACCTTCACACCTCAAAGGAGTTCCACCTTAAGAGTTGGAGTCTCGGTGGACTCCCAAATTTTTAGAAGACGATTATAGGGGTCCAAACTCAAGGGTTTGAAGCATTCCTTATATCATTGGAAAGCTCTTGGAACCTAGATGTCTAACATGAGCTTGCATTGCCCATTTGGACATTTGAAACACAAGTTATGGCCAAAAGAAGGGTCAAGAGTCAAATTGGCAGTTTGACTCACTACCACTAAAAGTCAGGAATCGACCGGATTCCCATGCGTGTGAATAGCGTGCGACATACTGTTGGAAAGCTCTTGACGAGGCATATAACTTTGTTTCAGACTTCATTTCAACTAGAGGTGTGCACACAAAGTTATGGCGCCCCAAAGTCGCAAGAGTCCCAACCTTGGCAATTTTGGGACTCCCACTTGGGAGTCCTGGGACAAAAAACCATTTAGATGTGGGCCCTGTGGGTAACCACATAATATACTATAAGGGGGAAGGGTAGTGGCTTCCCCCAAGTCTAGGCCGTGGTGAGTTTTGTGTGTCCGAGTTGCCCGTGCTTTGTCTTAGCATCAAGGGTCACTAATAGAAATCAATCAAAATGTAACCACTCCATTTACGACTGCATGCGACTTATAGTCGTTTACGACTAGATTTGGGATTATTTTTAACTACAAAACCAAATTTCAAGTATTTTGGTCATTCTCACAACTATGATGCAACTATTAAAATTTTCATCCTATTGGTTGGATCAATTTTACATTCATTTTCATCCTTTAATAGGTTGATATGTCCCATTAGTCGCAGTAGTCACCAAATTTGTTGCATCCTAAAGGTATTCTACAATGACATATTGGTGTATTTTAATGTATGTACTAAAATTATATGTATATGCATACGTATGTATATTGTTCATTAATGAATCTCAAAATTAATATTTGAACTTCTTATTCAAATCTGAAAATTATTATTTCAATTGTTTAAAAGATTATTTGAATTTCAAATTTTTGATTTGAATATGATATTTTCAAGTTAAATTCAAAAAGGCTTCTTTGATCTAAAAATTGATATTTGAATTTTGAATTCATGTTTTCGAATCCAAAAATTAGTACATCAATTCAAAAAGTTATTAATTGATTATAAAAATGGACATTTTAATTTTAAATATTTTTATATGAATATGGAAATTTATATTTCAATTTCGAAAAAAATTCATTTAACTTTTCAATAGTCATTTGAATTGAACTTTCAATTCCAAATTATTATTTGGGATTTTCAAAATTAATGCTTTTAGTCTGAAAATTATTAATTGAGTTTAAAAATGGACATTTCAATTTGAATATTGTTATCTGAATCTGAAAATTTACATTTCAATTTTGGAAATTGTTATTTAAATTTAAAAAACTTATTTGATCTAGAAATTGATATTTGAATTCTAAATTATTATTTTCAAATCTAGATTAATATTTCAATTCAAAAACTATATTGAGTCTAAAAATTGACATTTTGATTTTAAATATTTTTATTTCAACTTGAAATTTGTTATTTGAATTTTGAAGTTTTAAATTTAAATTTTAAGAAATTATTTGACTTGAAAGTTGAAATTTGAATTCCAAATTATTAATTAGGATTTTCGAAATTAATATTTCAATTCAGAAAATTATTAATTGAGTCTTAAAATGGACATTTTAATTTTGAATATTATTATTTGAATTTGAAAATTGACATTTCAATTCTGAAATTTGTTGTTTAACTTCAAAAAACTTATTTGATCTAAAATTTGATATTTGAATTACTATTTTGGAATCTTAAATTTATATTGTAATTGAAAAAAATATTGATTGAATTTTAAGGGTTTTTTCTACTAGTGTTATCCGTAATAATCACTTCTATAAATAATTATAAATGATTATGTTCATTAAATCTAAGTTACACTAAATAATTATTGTTATAACATAGATTTGCATATTATCTAATTCATATTCTTATGTTAAAAAAAATTAATTAATGTAATTAATGTGACATTATTTTAAAACCATTGCAAGTACGTCATATGAGAATTAATTAATATGTGCATAATTATTTTTAAATTTAACATAATTATTCACACTTTGTAATTTATAACTTCAAACTTAAATTAAAATTTTGGGAAAATTATAGTGTAGTTAAAATAATAATTTTTACTAATTTTAATTTCATGAACTATTATATAATAATATTATTATCTCATTAAATAATTAGTAATTTTATTAGTTAATTAGTTAGTTAGTAACTTGTCACTTACCTATTTAATTATATACTTTTCAAGATGATAATGATAGCTAAAATATATGAGATAAGCTTTTTAGTTGTAAGTCATTTGCAACTAAAAAGTTTATCCCACATGTTTTGGTTTTCATTCTCATCTCAAAAAGTATATAAACAAGGTGTTTTGTCTTTATATTTTCATATTTAAAAACATGCACATATGGGATGAGCCATTGAAAACAACTTAACCCAAAATGTAAAAATATTCATGTGTTCACACTTAACTACATACTTCCCTAACTTACCTACCTACTATACTACCACCTACCTACCTACCTACCTAAGTAGATATTTGGCCTAGGTAGGTAAATAGGTTTTATCTAGATAGTTGTTTAACCTTAAAGGGTAGGTAGGTACCTAGTTCAACCTACATACCTAAATATTGATTTAAATTGAATTTGGACAAATTCAATTAATATGCCACATGGCAAATTTCTATGGCACCACGTGTCACAATCTAAACCATCCAAATATATAAATTAAACGTCTTGGATTATTTCAAAATAATAAATATATATATATAATTATTAAGAGTTGGGACACGTGGCAACACATAATTTGTTCCCTTGTTCATCTAAAAAGTCGCATCCTAGTTGCAAGCGATAATACATACATGACAAGTCAAAGGATGAAGGTGTATTTTGTTGACTTTTTCTTTCATCCAAAATTTGTTGTCGTTCGCGACTACTGTCATTTGCGACTTGTCCAACGTGACTATTAAGATTTTAGTTACAAATGTCGCTTGCAAGTAAAAATTAGTCACATGGACCAATTGCAAAATGGGCATTTTCTACTAGTGGGTGCTCTAACTATGCACTAACCACTTTGTGTTGGTTTTGTGTAGGCCTGTGTGAGTAAGTAAAGCTTGTCAATCCTTCCTAGTCCCATCCCGAAGCTCCAGCATGCCCTTCAACCTCCAAAGTGTTACAAGCTAAGGAACATGCCCTGACTCTTCGCTCTTTTGCTATTTTCTATTTGGGACTCACATTTGAGTCCCTCAAGAAGTTGGGAGCATGTTAACTATTACAAAAAAAAAAAAAAGGCAATGGTAAGTGTTGTTGCCGTTTTTTGTGGCTAGTGTTTGAGAAGAAGAAAAAAACGACGATAGCTTGCGTCACCTTCTTTAATGGCTTTGTTGTGAAAAAGGGTGATGACAATAGTATTAGCCTTTTTCGGTAGTTTTATTCTAAAGAAGGTGATAGCAACAATGTTGTTGCCTTCTTCTATGGTTATGGTGGTGTTACTGTGAAAAAGGGGATTATAGTAAACTGCCATTGCCTTTTTTCTTCTTCTCTAATCCTTTTGGTCTAGTTCATTAAAATTGAGAATTAACAATGAAATGGTGGTTGTTTTAATGTTGAAAGTTATAATGGGTAAAGGAAGGAGACTACAAAAAGCTGGTGATTTGGAAGTTTTTAAAAAAAATGTTACTTCATCAAAATAGGCAATTGGGAGCAAAATGTTGATCCATTATAACCAAAATTTGGGGAGCAAAATGTTACTCCATCAAAATTGAGACTTGGGGAGCAAAATGCTGTTCCGTTAGGATTGAAACCCAAAGAACAAAATGTTGCTTCATCATAATTGAAAATTGATGAATCAAGCAATTTATGTGGCTTAAAATTGACAATGGTGATAATTTGATTTTTAATTTATTATGTTATTTAGATTTATTATGTTGATAAGTTACTCAAACCATTATTTTAGATAATTATTCATGATAATTAATTGTCATAAGATTAATTTAGGTATACAAAGAAACACATTTTGGGTACCAAACCATTTATTTTGAAATGACCTTACATGTGGCTATTGCATTTAGGGTTGATTATTCACCTAAGGTTATTTAAATCACCTATGGATTATTTCAAAATGATCTTGCATGTAGGTATTGCATATAAACTTTGGTTTTCATTAAAAGACCACCCAAATTACATATTGGTTATTTTAAAATGACCCTACATGTGGGTATTGCATTTAGGGTTATGTTTACATCTTAGGTTACCTAAATCACCTAAGGGTTATATCAAAACAAATTTGAATATGGGTATTGCATTTAGGGAAACACAAAAAAAACAAATTAAGTTTTTTCACTTTCTTTAAAAAAATATAAAATGACATTACATTGTTTTACATATGTTTAAGCTTTAAAAATTCCACCAAAAATGCACCCTAGATTTATTTTGATTATTATACACTTGTAAAAAAATCTTAATTAATTTATATGTCCTAAACTTTAAACTAAAACCATAATTCTAACATAAGGTAATAAATTTTACATTAAATTTTAACCCTTTGTATTATCAATGTGACCAATTTTGCATTATGTTCATTATTATATATGTTAAATCATATTATAAGGTGAATAAATAATTTTGAAAACATGAATTTCATGATGTATTGGCGAAGAATCAAATATTTTAAAAGAACTTTTATGTTTCATGGTTAATGAATTATCACAATATGATATGGGTATTGCATTTAAACAAAAATGGGTTAGGAAATATTGAACTTTAACAACTATGGAACATATGGAAACAAAGGAGATTCATAATTATGTTATAGATCTAAACAAGTGATAAAATCAAAAACCAATAATGAGCAAAGTTTAAAGTATAAACCTTAAGCCTTGATATATATGAACCAAATTCCTTATTATTAAATCATAAGGCATAACCTTAAAAATTCAAATGATATTTTGCCATAAGCCCTATTACAACCCTAACTATATAAACCCTAACAAAAAAAAGTCCTAGAGATATATGCCCTAAACCCAAAAAACTATACAAAGTATATAAATTATATAATGTAAAACAAAAAAATTTTAAAAAAACATAGGAAAAAATTTAGAAACCAATTTTTAAAGCTTTTAAACTATAAAAATTTACTAACAAAAACAAAACCTTAATCTTAAAAAATAATCAAATAAATTTTGTAAATAACCAAAAGAAAAGATGTTTTTTATTTTTGTGTGATCTCTCCAAATTAAAATTTTCCATTCTTTTTGAAAAAGATATATAATGGAATTGTATTATTTCACATATGTCTAAACCAAAAATTTCCCCCTGAAATTTAGTTTAGCTTAGGTTAATTACTATAGATTTGTGAAAAATTTGCTGACTAATTTATGTGTCCCAACTTTAAACCTAAACCATAATTCAATAGTACATACTTATAATAATTACGTGAAAAGATGTATTGTAATGTCCACTCCATAAATAAATCAGGTAAACAAAATTTAGTAAAATATACATTAACTAAACCAAAATGGTTAGAATTATGGCATTGTTTCTATTATAAATTGTTTGTAATACCTACATATGGGGACTTATGGTCATCATCCATGAACTAGGGTGAACCTTAATAAATTGATAGGTAGGATCAAGGGGTTGGGGGCTGGGAAAAGTGAATAGGTAATTAGTTAAGTATTTGGCTATGTAAAAAACATAGGTATGTAGGTGAACATAGTGGTAAGTAGGAAGGCGGGTGCATAGGTAGGTAAGTAGGTATATAAGTAGGTAGTTGGGTTAATAAGCAAATTAGTATGTAGAAAGGAAATTCAAAGAACAAGGTGGATAGGTTACTAGAGTAGGTAGGTAAGTAGGTAGGTAAGTAGGTATATAAGTAGGTAGGTGGGTTCGTAGGCAAGTTAGTAAGTAAAAAAGAAGCTCAAAGAACAAAGTAGATAGGTTACTAAAGTAGGTAAGCATGTAGGTAAGCAAGTTAATAAGTAGGAAGAAAGTTACACTAGCAAGGTAGTTAGGTAAATAAGCAAGTTAGTACATAGGAAACAAGTTACCTTATTAATGTGATTAGGTTTGTTGAATATTTATGTCAATAGGGTGGTTGTGTACATAAGGTTATTAAATAGTAATGTAGTTAGGTCAGTAGGGTAGGTAGTTAGTACATGATTAGGTCAATAGGGAAGTTAAGTTAGTAAAGTATGTAGTTAACAAGGTAGCTAGGTTAGTAGGGTAGGTAGTTAGTATAATAATTAGGTTAGTAAGATAATTTGTTATTAGGGTACCTATGTTAGTAGGGGATAATTAGTAAGGCACCGAGGTTGGTACAATATTTATGAAGGTAGGAATGTGAGTAGGGTAGTTATGTGTGAGATCAGGTCCAGGAAAACAACAACAAAAAAAATATACAATGGTCAACAACAAAAAGAAATGGATTGTGATGAACCCCATTTGACGTTGAATTAAAAAACATACCCCATCCATTGGACAAAATGGCCAATTGGTGCATTGGTGGCTGTTGGTTCACTATGGCTTTCATTCATGAAGGTGAAAGTACTAGTGTAGGTGTTGTGTCACCTTACACTCCAGTGCATACAAATATTGTCACAATTTGGCCAGAGTGAATCAACATCCACCAATGTAGCAATTTGTTATTCTATCCATGGGATGGGTTGCATCTTTTGATCCAACTTCAATCTATCAACTTTTTTTTCTTTTTTGACAAATGAATTGTTTTTGGGGTTGTTTTTTTCTCAACCTCAATCTTCATGGTTCCTTCCCACCTACTCATCTTTCAAAGTTAATTATTTTATTAACTT
This sequence comes from Sphagnum tenellum, assembly GCA_963921925.1. NCBI lineage: Eukaryota > Viridiplantae > Streptophyta > Sphagnopsida > Sphagnales > Sphagnaceae > Sphagnum > Sphagnum tenellum. The sequence goes on along the minus strand of OY998142.1, from coordinate 29,192,710 downwards.
AGTTATGGTACTAACCTAGATCTTGGCCCTACCTACCAATTAAAAATCGAACCCCCTTTTTACTTACCTACCTATCTTCTATTTTTTCATTGGTTAAACTTTTATTTCTTCTTGGCTAAACCTTTGTTTCTTGGAAAAAATTATATTTTTTAATGGCTAAACCTCTAATTTTTTGGCAAAATATTTTTAGTTTTTGATTAAATCTTTGTGTTTTTGTGACCTCTCAACAAAACTTTTATCTCTCCCTAGCAAAACTTTTAGCTTTTCTTAACTAAAATCCTATATTGCAGCATAGCCTTTTTCTACTTCCAAATTTGTTTAAATTAAACATTAGTTCTTAGCAAAACCTATCTAGTTACTAGTTAAACCTTTATCTTTTGGCAAAACCTCTTTAATTATTAGCTAAATCATTACCTTTTGACAAAACCTTTCCTTTTAACTTTTATCTTTACTTGGCTAAATTTCCATCTTTTTTCAAACCTTTTTATTTTCTAGCTAAACTACTACCTCTTTGCAAAACCAATATCTTATACTATTTAAACTTTCACATTTTCACAAAACCTTTTTACTTAATGGTTAAATCATTATTTCTCGGAAAAACTTTTACATTTTCTTGGGTGAACCTTTATTTCTTAGCAAATTTAATATTTTTTCTTCGTTAGATTTCCACCTCTTAACAAAACCAATATCTTTTCTTGGTTAAACCTCTATATCTTAGTAAAACTAATATATATTTTTAGTTAAACTTCCACCTTTCAACAAAATGTTTTTACTTCCTAGCTAAACCTTTGCCTTTGGCAAAATCAATATATTCTATTGACTAAACTTTTACATTTCAACAAAACCTTTCCTATTTTTTGCTAAATCATTACTTTTTAAAATATTTTTCACATACAAAAAAATCCTAAAAATATTATGGAATATGATGATTATCATTAATGAAGGTATTGCAAAAATAAAGACATTTAAGGTTGAATGGAATTTCAACACACTTTTGAAACAATTTTGCAATACCATTTTTAAATGGATAAATTTCATTAACTCACCTTAAATCACAATGCAATATTTTCATACACCATTAATGAGTTGTACTAATTATCCAGTATGTAATATTCACATCTAAAACAGTTCTGAATTGGAAAACCAAATATAACATTGACTACCTAAGTACGTACCTATATGAGTAGGTATTTAGCCTAAGAAGGTAGTACCTGATTGTAAGGAGATGATGTAATCAATGAGGAGTGATGGGAGCTCACCACTGCTCTTCATGACAACCATGTGATGGTATGATATTCACGATGTTATGACAGCACTTGTTCTTGCCAACAGACATTGAGGCAAAATTCAAGCAAGGGGAACAAGAAGCTGAAGATATGATTGTGGGGGCATAGGCTGCATTGTTTCTTGCCTTTCTTAAGAGGTTTTTCTTTGAATGAAATCTGTGAGATACATGGCCCTTATTTTTTCAGGTCAAACCATATTGTCAGCCATTCAAGATGCCATTGGCCAATGAACTGAAGTGGTCAGTGTTTGAACCCTATTTCCCTTACATGTAACCAAGTTCAAAAATACTGCACTGCATCAAACCCCTGACACAATATTCCAGCCCTTAATATGCAGCTTGTGAGCTGTTGACAACCCCCAAGTTAAAATCCAGAACGAGGTAAAACCTTACATAATGACATTATTATTCTTCAATCAATGTCATTATCTCATGGAGGGTAAGGAAATTGGCAAGAGAATAAATCAAATCAGGTTGTTCCCTTGTCTCCAATTCCCTTAATTGTTTCTTGCAAATGAAAAACATACTTTCCAAACTTGAAGAAGCATGTTTAACAGTCATCTTAATTGTTCCAGGTTCTTTGCCAGTCACACCGAGCTCAATTCGTTGACTTCCAAGAATCTTCTTCATCTCCTTGTGACCATCAGAAAGCTCTGCTCAGAAGCCAAACCCCACTTCAACTGATATAGAGTACCAGGAACCCAAAAGATGCTTTTAAGACAACAAGAAAGGTTATTAGAGCAACATACAACTATAGGGATGATGCCAGATGCGTGATTGGATCCACATGGTGACTGTCAAAATGTTTTTTAATGCTTGTTCACAAGATGAAGCTCATCCCTACCAGAAAGCATCTTTATGGTGCTGATGACAAGACCAATGAATGACATTGGAGCATCCTTTTTTCGCATTGGCAATCGCAACTCTGGTGGATGTCTCTGCGAATGTGCAACAGCAAACTCATGAAATGAAAAGATGCCATTCAATTACACAATCAACAGTCTAAAGAGAAACTGCACCAGGACATGTTGCCAACACAAACAAACCACACAAAATTACATGTAGAAAAACCCCAGCAACCAAAACCATGGCTCGGAAGCAACCTGTAGAGGAAGCTTATATGATTCAGCACACTGAGAAAGGTAACATTCTCAATGATCCGCAAGCACCTCAGAAGCATGCCAACTCCTCCATTCTTCTCACGTTTCTCAAGAGCCTTAAAATCTCTGTTCTTTTTGCTTTGCTCTATTTCTTCTCCCTCAAATGCATCCTGCAGAATCCCCATTACTTTGATCGTCTCATTGTACTGATGTCGTTTACAAGAGCAGTAGAGTATTTGTTCAAGTAAATCAAGAAAGCAGTGACTGATTTCAAAAGAAAGAAGAATGATGGCCCACTGTACCTTGACATGAATTCACATACAAGCCATGCAAAATACAGCAAGAGAGATCTTTCTCATGAGGGATTTCAAGCTACCCAGAGAAGGACTATGGTCCATCTTTTCATGATGAGGTTCACATGCCAACTGAGGTCTAGGGGCTCTGGAATATTTGATAACACAGCAAGACCATTTGAACCATTTGTTGCACCCCTTGGTGAACTAACTCCCTTCGCCTTCCCCTTTCAACCTCGAGCTCCTGTTAGATGTCCATTCACCTTAGACTTAGCAGGATTGCGAGAAACAAGAACTGCACACACCAGACCCCGCCATTTGCCCACTGCAAGTCCACAAGTCCCTGGCTAGCAGCAATTTCCATAATACAGAATTTCTTACAAACATGAAACAACACACATACCATTAGGTGAGTCCACATCTAGAATTAGGTCAAGAGCATGACCATAATAAGGCACTTAGCTACTTAACCCACTGAGATTCAAATTGTCTTGAATGTACTCATCATCAACCTCACAAAAGAATTCATTGCCTCTTAAGCCACAGAACCATGAAATCCATGATGTGTCCTTGCCATCATATCCACTCACACCTGATTCATCTGTGTCTGTCTCAAACTTCTTTGTATTAGCACAAAAGCAAAACAATGAACTCTGCTCAAATAATTAGGGGAAATCATCATACACACACTAGCTACGTTCTTTCACGAACTACAGAACTGCAGTTCTCCTGCATCAATAAAATAAAATAGAAACCTTCACTCCTTCTAAATTATTGTCCCAGACAACACACCTACTAACTTTAGTACACAAGACTCTAACCCGTCCTCAATGAAACCAAAATAGAAACACACGAACCGACTTTGCACACCGACAAAAAAAAATCTCACCTTACCACTGTAGACAACACCACGTACAACAACACGATGATCCATTTCAGTCATTCCAGTTCGACGCCATCACAACCTTCAATCCACCTAAAAAAACTTTCCACACTATGCGATTATATTTCTCCATCATCGTGCTCCAAACTTTTACGTACACCTGAGATTAGAAGAACGTGCTTTCTTGTGACTTGCACAAAACCAAATCAACCGTTTGGAAATACCTACATGCTTGAGATGGCCCCACGGAAAACTCCAGACTATGCAACGATGCTCAAAAAGCTGAAGGACTTGATTGACTCCACCCCGCCTCCTCTTGACAAAAACCAGAAGAAAACAAAACAGACTTTCTACTCAACAGAGAGTTAGCTTTGCCTCCTTGACGTTTGCGGCTACAAAGGCTACAATGAACCTCTAGCATTCGAGGCAAACCAATTCGTCTACAACTGGAACAACCAAAAGACCAAGTTCCTGGAGGCCCATAGCAAAATGCTGGCCCCAAGTATTTCCGGCTACATTTTCAATTGATTGTTTTAGTTTCCTTACCAAAACAAACTTATCATATGAACCATGTTTTTAACCTATCTCAAGGCACATCAAACATGTCATTGATGTTCTCAACATCGCCTACACCGATAGTGAAGCTGATCTTACCACATATGCTGCTGTCGGCTTGATTCGCAAGGAGGTATCTGGAAGTCTTGCTCCATTCCAAATGGCTCGATTCCTGATCGACTTCAAAATCACTTACATTAGTATATGGTCCGACTTGACCTTTGATCACGCCAAACAACTTATTGAGAATCTCCAAAACAACAATGACGCCAACATGAAAACCAATTCAACAATATCTATTACTAGTAATATTTTCACCATGAAAGCGTCATCGTCAATGTCGACAGCATCATCAAAAATAAAAAACTAGTGAATCATTATGCACACAATGTGTATACAATCACATGCATACCAATTGGACGAGTCTATGTTGGACAAACAACATAGACAAACAACCCACGTAACACGAAAGTTTCCGTAGCAATGCAACCCTCCGCCCCTAATGCGATTGAATGTTACAAAGTTTCAACCGTTCCATACCCACTTTAGACTCGGCATTATTTTTAGTACTTTTCCTAAATATTTAGCTGATAGACATGAACGTAAACACATAAACATACTCAAAACAACCGGACCTACCTGATATAATAATATCTGAGGCAAGTCATTTGTTGATCACAAATTTTGGTGGCTTCAAGGTCGGAACATTTTGTAACTTTTGAACCAAAGTTTGTACGAAACAACAAATTTCAAATGATTTTTGGATTTATTGTATTCACTTTTCAGAATTCTTTTTTGTTATATACATTTTTACACTTCTATTTCTCTCTGCCCTATTTGTTTCTCTACATTCCATAACTTTGGGGATCAAGCTTGATGATAAACATTAATGAACAAAAAAATTCAGATTAGAAGATTTGATTGCAAAGAAAATTCAGATGAACTTAGTTGGTATGACATAAGGCAATTACCAACCTTGTCAGAACCTGAAGTAATATGGGCGGATATAAATAACTATGTTTTATATCCATTTTATTACTAGGTGTGAAATACTTGTCTTGTACCACTCAAAAAAATTTCTTGGACACAACAATACGAAGAGGATGAAAAATTAATCAAAAATCTGAATGTTTAGGAAACTATATTAAAATAACTAATTTTTTGAGAGAAAAAAAACAGGGGGCAATGGGGCATTCTTGCAAACTTAATCTGAATATTTTAGAATTTCAATAAATATTCTCTAATTTTATATATAAATTCACGTAGTCCGTGCGTCAGTCAGTCCGTGACTAAGCTCGGGTGTGCAAGTCCGGCCGACCAGGCCCGGCCCAGCACTCTCGAAGTCCTGCATTTCGACGACCTGGGCCCAGCCCGGCACTGCACCGTGACGGAGTTCGACGTGGCATCGTGACGGAGTTCGGCGTGCAAGGCGACCGGGCCCGGAAAAAACGGGATTCGGACGAATAAGGAATTGGACTGAATTCTGAACTGGACTGGAAATGAAGTTGTTTGGAAACAAATAGCAGGAGCTGCTGAGGTTTATGCTGAGGTTTAGGTGTAAGGGTTAAAGCCTTGGGGGGGCGGGGTGATGGCATTCACCAAAAGAAGCTGCAGCAGTCAAGGACTGGACTGCTTTGACCCCCAAAACATGCACATCTTCCAGGGCTCTCAATGCGCCCTGGAAGTGTCCAATAAATACATCAGTTGGTCTTTATTGACTAGATAGTTTGATTGGTCCAGGTGTGTCTTTCTTGGTGTCCGAAGGTCACGGGCACCCACTAGTTATATTAAGTCCACCAATAAAAAAGTTTCAAAGTTATGTTGTGTTTTGAATCAGAGTTCAATTCTCTAAAATTTCGACAAATTACTCTTAGTGTTTTTTTCTCTTTTTTTCGGCTGGCCCTATGAGTAATTAAATAGTGCTGAACATGAGTTGAGTGGTAGGTAAAAGGTAACGTTTTTTGAACAAATGAATAACTTTTGGTGTTCTCTTAAAGAAGGCCAGGTAGCATCATGGTATTCATTTTTTTGGTTTTGGCCCTTTTGATTGGAAAAGAAACAAGATAAATAGAGGATATAGTATTTGAAAAGTTTTTTTTTTTTTAATGCGAATAGATCTGAGCATGATCTGAGATAAAAAGCCATTTTATTTATGTAAGTTACTAACACATCTTCTACTGAGATTATAGTCCTACAGTCAACAGCAACAATCATGCCATACAACTCCAAAAATATAATTATATACAACTAAATTTGATAAAAAAGATGATGAATCAATTTTATTTTATATTTAGTTTACAACTAAAATCATTTTGTTGCAGCTGCTTCCACACACCAGCGAGGCCAATGGCCCAAGCGCTCGTTTTTTTCTGGGGACAGAAGAGTCTGTTGTCCACAATGCATGTTACTTATTTTGTCATCATCAAATCTCTCCTCCAGTACCCTATTGCCATGTATTAAACTTTTTTGTCTATGAAAAATCTCTCCTCTAGTACACAACAGTGCATGTTACATCTTGTTAAGGACTATACAAGCCTCCAGAGTCCCCAGCCCCCAGCTTCTATGAACAATTTCATCTTCAAAGTTTCCGGGATCCAGATCTGAAGGCTCCTAAAATGTGGGTCATAAATTGCATCATGTCAGCCTCCTCTCCTGCTGCCATAAAGTACTATGAGCTGTTAGTCAACCTGCAGCTAACCTACATAAAATACTCCCCTCCAGAGTGTGTTGCATGGTCTTCATCACAAAATTCCTCTTTGAAAAGGGTATTAATTCTTAGGATTGGGGAGGTGTTGGTTCCACTTCAATGCATGTGACCAGATCTTTGTTTATTTATTAACCCCAATCCAATAGGAGTAATATTAGATGTGTATATCTGATGGCTCACGGTGTGCTGGATAAACATGACATTGAAATTTACATGATGTTTGTAAAATTACCCAACTGCCAGCCACAGGCGTTGCAGATTGTGGAGACCTAGGAGCTCCTAAATTGATGTCTACATGTCTACACTAGAGAGTGGGTTACATGTTTGTCGGTGAAGCCCCATCCAAAGGGATAGATGATGAATTTCATAGGGCTAAATAAAATTGGTGATGCTTGCCAATCTGAACCCATGCATATATAGACATTTCCTATAAATTGGGATTTCCACCAACATCCTGTTACTTGCTCACCAGTGCATGTTATGAGTTTTGTCTTCCTCTTGGCCTTGCAAGAAAGTATACAAACCCCATCAATAGGGTAAATGTCCTGAGATAATAGGGAGAATAGGAGCTCTGAGTTTTGCCATCTTGCTACAGTATGTGTTACATCTGTTTGCTATAGTCTGTGACTATCCACACTTTCTCTCATCTAAAACAGTGTCACCCTATATGGTATACTAGTTTGATCCCTGTGCCTAATGCACAGATGTGTGTATTTGACGGTACATATTACAAAATGACAACTACAAAGTACAATTCCAAAACCTCTTTATATATCACATTCCGCATGTATTCATCAGGACCCTGGCTGCTGAAAATCTTGATGTTTGCGCTGCTTGTGACCCATGAGATAGCAACATACAGCTGACCATGGTAAAAGACCGGAGATGAATTTTGGAGTTGCATCATAATTTGCAATTAGGGTCATTACATTGAGGTTATCAAGTATATGGTTTAGGGCACCCCTTTTCAATCAAATTACCCAAAATTCTACCATGCTTCTGAATTCAATGTGAAAAACACAATGACAAATTTTTTGAAGGATTAGATTAAATTTTTTAATTTCCAATGAAAAAATTGCAGAACATTCTAAAGAGGGGGGAAATTTTTTTGGTTTCTAGCCCCCTTAAATATAAATAAATAGATAAAATAATAATCCTCCCAAGGAAGGAGGGAGAGGACTTTGTACAGGAAGCTCTCCCAAAGACGACACTTAGCTTTAGGGCCCCACAGTGAAGGGGCCAGTTTTGAGGGAAAAATGTCCTAAAAGGCCACCTAGGTGGCAGCCAACAAAGAGAAGAGTGCTAAAAATATGTTGTAAAAAGATGTGCATTTGCCTTCTGACTTATGCCTAATATAATCTTCCACTTAAGAGGCACCACTTATGTGGCTTGTTAGATCCACCATCCTTCTTCTTCTTCCCTTTGTATATTAGAGGAGAAATTTCCTAGACATGGACACATGCACAAAGGGGGTGGGGGGATATTTATTTCTGCTAGGGTTTTCTTCCTTGTATGATGCCATCCATGGATGGATGACAAAACGGACAGACGGACGGATGGATGAGTCACGTGATGAAAAAAACTTCACAAAAAACGACCATGACGTCCTTTACTATATATAATTGTTTCACCTATAGTAAGTGTGAGCCATGAACCTCTCGAGCTGCTTTTGCAAGCAACAAGGTTGTTGGTGATAGTTGGTTCAAGCACTCACACAATTGCTACCATAGACTGACAAGAGATGTCTATTCCTCGTTCAAACGGGTATGGGGGTTTACATTTTGCCAAGTGTGGGAGTACTTTGGTTTGTTGCTGCTGAACAGGTGAGTGAGTTAAAGAATCAACTTTCTGAAGCTAGACTATGTAGAACCAACCAGAGAAGGTGGCAGCAATATTGTCAATAGGTCCTTTTGTTAGCAGGAGAGCTTAGGTGTAGACAGTGACACAGTGAGGTGAAGATGATAATTAGGGTTTGCAGCTCCATGTGTCGAGAGGTTTACAATCTGGGTGGAAGTTGAGGGCGTTTCTTCAAATAGAAGGACACCACTAAGGTACTGGGTGACATTGGGTGCCATGAAAAGAAGCTCCCGAAGTGCTTGCCTGTTGTACTTTCACATTCTCAATGTTGATGTTGGCCAATTGCTTCCCTGTTGTACTTCCACAATCTGAATGGTGATGTTGGCCAATCGCTTCCCTATTGTACTTCCACATTCTCAATGCTGATGTTAGCCAATCACTCTCCAATTGTCCTAGTGCTTTCGTTTGCTACTAGGAGCCCTTTCCCAAAAGGAGCATGATCCTCCTCCCTAAAGTGCAGTTGTATATCATTTCAGTAGTGAGTGGCATTATTAGGGTTTGAGAGTTTAGGAATACAGGCAATACTTCTAATAATATTAGTTTTTAGGGCAGGGCAAGGTTGAGCAGACAGGCCAGGCAAAGGAAGATAGGAACAAGGCAAAACAAGTAGGGCCATTGAGCAACTTCACACGAGTAATGGTGAATCCATAGCTGGGTCCACTTAGTATTCCCACCCATTCTTTGGGTTCTCATGAGTTTGCTAGCATGTGTTTTTTTCTCATTTTTTTTGCTTTGTTGGTATGTACACCTCTTTTGGAACAATAGTTTTAGAGTTTGAAGGGGATTAAGGGGGTTTTTTAAATTGAGATTTAGGGTTTTGGTTTTAAACCAAATATGTTAGGCCAAGGATAAGCATGGTAGACGCTATGGGTTATTTGTCTCTGAAGATTCAATGGGCATCCCAATTCTCCTAATTGTTTTAGCAAACACCTCATGGAAAGCCAACTATCAACGTTACCCCCTATGTTCAATTTCATTTCATTCACCCATCATTCCCATCCCTTCTAGTTTGTTTCAGCTAGTCCCTCACCCTCTTTGGATCCATTAGCCCCCTTTTTGTCTTGCCTACCACACCCATTAAGAGCTTATCCTATATCCATCATGTGATCCTTTCTTTCATGACCTCGTGTTCCTATCCTTCTTGCAGTTGTCTATTCAGTGTAGGGAGGGGGGGTTTAACATGACACTAACTTTCATGCATTTTTTATAAATAGTCATTTGTTTCAAGGGGAGTGTTTCTCCCAACTTTGCCATGTTTTCCTCCCTTTTTAGCATGGACATGGATTACATCCATAAACATCATTGATGTTTTCCACTTAGGTTCACCGCATCTTCATTCTTATCATCATATCCCATATACGTTTTGAATTGACGTTGAACAGGTTTTGCATATCCCTTTATCTCAAGTAACATTTGATCCTTTTGATGTTGCAGCATGGCATGTTTTTTTGTTATTCCCTTCTTGGTGTTTGTCCTTTCTTCCACGGGGTGGTGAGAAAGGCCACTAAAAGACTTGCGCTTGTTTACATCAATACATGGGTGGCAACTAAAAGGCATTATAGGCAGAACACACAATTAAAGCATTTGCTCTAACTTATCGCATACGTTTGGAATCGATTCCAAATCCTACCTCACCTCCATCAACACAATTACATTGCGCACGAACCTTTGCTCATGTAGGGGAGTACGTTCGAATAATACACACATTAGCTCCAAACACACATGCAACCCCATCTTATGTTCGCGTATATCAACAATCCATTTCCATGCACAATTTGATTGAAATCATGATAGACATGGAAAAGAAGGTGCCAAGTTTTTTCAAGTCTCTTTGCAAATTGTTTTGCAACATGCACTAAAAATTGTATGATTTCATTCTATAGGGCTCATTTTGGCACAACATCACAGTGGTAACTATTTATGCATCACTAAGGGAGCTAATGCCTGTGCACTCATTAAATGAGGTTAGCAAACATCTTTGTTGTGATGTTTAAAACACAACTTGCTTGTTGCAATTGTGTCATCTATGTCCTCTATTATGATGTTTGTTCACCGTGTCTTTCTTTTTGTGGCCCTTTAAGTATGGTGTATGAACTTTGACGAAATTGTTTTGTCCCAAATGATTCCATGAGTGACTTCGACCTCTTTTTCAATGCATGTGGGCACATTGTTCAAGGTCATGTTCCACCTTCAATATCATGTTTGGTTTTTGCATCTTGATTTTTAATGTTGGAAAAGTAGTTTAGAGGTGTACGTCCCATCATGATTAATGAGGTGACCTATCACTAAATTGCCCACACTTTGGTTATTCAATTTAAGGATATTTTTACAAAACTTTTTAGTCCTCCTTACACTACTAGAAGTTCTAGGTTTTGCAACTATCATTTGCAATTAAAATTTAGTTACATGTGACACATGCAATTGCAAATTTATGTAGTTACATAAGACAAGTTGCACATGACATTCAGTTGCATGCGACATTACACATGCAACATGTATATACGGTGTTAATATACATGTTCATCCATACATACAAATCCAAATGTAGTGACACCTTATGTGCAATTTTCCTTGCAACTACAATGCAACTAATAAAAATATGACACATGTTTTAAAATTGGAGAACTAGCTTGTGGACATGTGTCACTAATTAATTAATTTTTTTTTCAAAATTAAAAATTCATTGGATTAATTTCAATCATTAAAATTTATGCCCCTAAGATGATGACACCTGACACACCATGGAATGTTCATTGACCAATTCACATGGTCCATTTTTAAAACACCAATTATATGGTGACACGTGAAATTAAGGCCCATCTATTTTTTAATATTGAATAGTAATATCTAAATTGTCCAATTTATGGCTAATAAGATGTTGAGACATGTTACTTAGTTAGTTAGGTTATTATTAAATCCTATTAGGTAAATAGGTGTACTTAGGTATGTAAGTAGGTTGAACAGAGCTCGGTTTAGGCTATATAAGTAAGATTACAATAATTCGATTTTATTTTTAAGATTAACCATTTCATAAAGGGTAAGTTTTTTTAATTCACTCATCCCCAATGGCATTTGAAGTTTCGTTAAAAAAAATTTATTTTTCCTAGTTATATACTGAGCCAAATAGAATTGGAAGCCAAAGGATATGGGATAAAAATTCCATTGCAAACCTCATGAACCAACTTAGTTGCACATCAGATGCAACCAATGTATTAGAGCATAACAGCTAGGGGAGGGTTCCATTGATTCTGGTGTCCAAACAAAACTTGAAGCCCTCCTCTTGTCACATCCAAAACAATAAGAATCGTTAAAAATGGATTAGAAATGAGAAAGTTATGGTCCCCCAAAGTAAAGGGGGTCAGAAATTCAAAAAAACCATTGAACACTACAAAGGCTGATTCTTAAACACCCATAAATTTCCTTTTATATTGGTTTTTTGCTATTATAAGAATCATATGATTTGTAGAACTTCAATTAGTGCTCTTATAGCACTTTTAATTGTTTAAAATGAATAAGAAATAAGAAAGTTATGAGGTTTGCAAGTAGGAGGGGTCTAAAGAAAAAAAAAAAAACACGTTTTGTAACTTGGAAAAAAACTTATTTTTCATGTTTTTCTTCTTGTTAATTTTTCATTACTCCTTGTCTTTTGCACTTCAAAAATGATTGTAGGATATTTTTTAATAATTATAATTACTTAATGAAAATATGATTTTAACATTATTATCTGCTTTAACCTAATAATTAACTTAAGATGTTTTTGTACTTGTAGGTTAATTTGTGTAGCCTATTTACATTAATATACATAAATAATAAAATTTATGTATATAATACCTATTGAATATATATATAATTGATTATCATTATAATTATAATAGACATTTAATTGATAATTATGAACAATTATAATAAAATTTAATATTATCATATTAATCAATTATAAATAAGTTTTTGTTTGATCAAATTTACATTTTCTGAAAAATATTTCAAATAAAATATAAAAAAAAATTTTACTTGCCAAAAAAAATATTTAAATATATTTGACAAAAGAAATTTAAAAATTTGTAATATATATTTAAACCATGGTTTAGTTTAACATAATTTTTTTTAGCCATAATTAATTTAGCCAAACTTAAATTAACCATTGTTGGTTTTAGCCTAATTTAATTTAGCCATAAATATCAATTTAACCTAGTTTAATTTAACCATAATTGGTTTAGCCTAATTTAATTTAGCCATGTTTATTTCATGTTAAATTAATTTAACTTAATTTATTTTAGCCATAATTAATATATTTTAATTTAATTTAGCCATAAATAATTTATTTTAATTTAATTTTGCCATAAATAATTTAACCTAATTTAATTTAACCATAATTTTTCTCCTAACTTAATTTAGCCATATTTAATTTAGCCATAATTAATATAGTTTTATTTATTTTAGCCATAAATAATTTAACCTAACTTAATTTAACCATAATTACTTTGGCCTAATTTAATTAACCATTTTTTGATTTACCATAATTTAAATTAAACATAATTAGTTTAACCTAATTAATTTAGCCATGGTTAGTTTAACTTTTTTGTTTATTTAGCCTAGGTTAATTTAACTACGATTATTTTAACCTAGGTTAGTTTAAGTTAGCTTAAGTTAACATGGGGTTAACCTTAATACTAAAAGCACATAATATTATTATACATAACCTATATAAATATATTAAGTATAATAGTTTAAGTATGTATAAATTTAGACCATTATTTTTATGACATGTGTCCATGTTGTACACATTTAATTGCACGTTAGTTGCACACACAACCGTATGGCTGAAAAATTATACAATACCAAATTTATAGTTGCAAACATCTCCAAAATAGTTGCGAATGACAACTAGTTGCGTGCTAGTTGCATAATGACTAGTTGCAAAAGACAAAATTTCTAGTAATATTAGTTTGGTGGAACAACTTGAAGTGGGTGTGAGATTGTCACAACTTTAATTTTGGGCTCATGACTAAAACAAGGGCATGGAAAGGTATGAGCCCCGAAAGTGTGGGAAAGTGTGAAAGAGTGAGCCCACACACTCCCAAGTGGACTCCCACCTTGGGAATTATAGTCCTAATGGAATCCTCACTTTTCAAAGAGTGGTTTGAAGGGTCAAAAATCATTGGATTGACAATTTCATTATGCCGTTGGAAAGCTCTTAAGACATAGATGTCTACAATGGGCTCCCATGATCCATTTGAATACTTACAACACAAGTTATGGCAAAAAAAAAGGATCAAAAGTTAAAGTGTCAATTTGACTCCCGACCATTAAAAGATGGGAAACCCCTTGGATTACGTGTGTGCAGAAGGTGTGTGACATATGGTTGGAAATTTCTGACAAGATATACAACTTTGCATGAGACATTACTTCAATTGAAGGTCTACAAGAGAAATTATGGGTGTCCAAATTGGTAATAGTCTCAATTTTGGGGATTACAGAGTCCCGATTTAGGAGTCCCAAGAAAACCACCATTTAGGTGTAGCCTTTCATTAGTCATAGAGAATATTATAAAGGGGAAGGTGGTGGCTTCCCCCAAGTTTGGGTTGTGATGAGTTTTATGAGTCTACATATGTTCGTGGTTTGTGCATTCATCAAAAGTGCTACAACTATGCACTAACCAACTTGGTGTTTGGTTTTTGTATATCAATATGAATAATTGGCCTACTTGTCATTTGTCCTATTTGTAACCCTAAAGTTCCAACATGCCTTTTTTACCCCATAAGTGTTGTGATTTAAAAAATGTGCGTTAACTCCAATTCTTCCATTGTTTTCACTTTGGGACTTAGATTTGAATCTTTCAAGGAGTTTGGGGGTGCATTAAAAATGGTGGTTCATGGCATTCAAATGATCTTAGGTTTGCACCTAGATTTGGTGGTGTTAAAAGTGAATGTTTGTAATGCTTTTAATTTGGTGTCACTATCAACCATTTTTTTTAAATTACGGTCTTCGCCCAGTTCTCTAAATCAAAATTTCCCATTTATTTGGCAATTTTAAGCACACCCATCCCCATTGTGTTTTCCCAGGCTTCCCAACATGGGGATCTCATAATCATTTCATCGTCATTAAATTCACAACAAGGGGACTCATCGGGAAAAACGTTATTTGTTTTAGCACACCTTCTCATTTTTCGTCCTATGGCTACAACACACCCTATTTGTGTTTTCCCTTCCTTGGCGAATGATACACATATAGAAGGTCCCGCATCAAATGTGGTTCCTATGTTTTTACAACTACAGTGGGATACACATCATTTATTGAGTCATTTGTGATTGAGGTTTTCCATGAGGATTTTGAAACAATATTTAATCTCTTTATGTTTATAGATCTTTAAATGGCTTTTATGATGCTTTTGATGTGTTATGCCCAACGCTCGGGCTATTTACTTCATACATTGTTCCCATCTTTAGGTATTTTGTAACATTATGTTGAATTTGATATTTGTACCATAGTTACGTTGGAAAAGTTATTTGGTGCAGGATCATTCAATGGTTCTACTAGTCACGTAACTTGTCGTCAAGCCATTCCTCTTACTTCTTTGGATAATTCAGCTTCCTTTCTATGGTTTAGACTGATGCCTTCGCATTTTTGAGGTGTTGAGCATTGATCGTTCTTACATTTGCCATTCATTTCCAGCATGACAATTACCCTATTCTTTTAGATGTAGTAGCACATTTTGAGATCATCATTTTTAAATTCCAAATGACATTACAAGGTGTTCGAGTCGCATTACCTTAAGGTGTCTGCTTTCATGTCCCACCTTTTGAAAGCCTAGTGGTTCAATCTTACCCTCAATTGTAAGCTTTTTTGGTGGATCACTTACATGAGCAGGAATTTGCTTCCCTTTTAATAGACGTTCTTTCAAATATTGCATGTGCATGTTTCCATTCATGTGCAAGTTTAGGGGTAGGCACTTAGTTATTAACTCATCCTACCACATTAACATTTTGTTTATCATCAAATCATTTTTTTACAACACTATGTGCCCGTCTTGGTTTACCACATCCTATAGTGGCCCACCTTTCACAATGTCAATGTGGTCATACCATTGACGATGTAGGTATCCATTTGTTTTAATGCCATAATGGAGGTGAGCATATAACAACCCACAACACATTTCAAGATATTATTACAACTATTATTTTGGAGAATGGAACACATGTTTAGAAGGATGTCTCCCACCTTTTCTTTTGCCACATTCGACAACAAGTGGATATCTTATTACTAGAGACAACTTCTATACTTTGATGGACATTGTCATTGTTGATCCAATTTGCACAAATATGGTGTAGTGAACATCAACAATGATACCACATGCAATGATGATGGCTGTTCAAAAGAAAACACAATCCTACATTGAAAGAACACCAAATGATGATTTCATTCCCCTTTCTATTAAAACATATGGGTGTTTTCATTATCGTTTTGATTAATTCCTAATCACTTGTCCATAAACCACTATCGTGCATCATCAGTGGTTTTTTTTAGTCCCCTCTATGTTCATTTATCACTATCAATAGCATGTGTCCACTATTGACTTGGTTGAATTTCCATCTCTTGGCAAAACCCCTTTATTTTTTGGTTAAACTTCCATCTTTTAGCAAACCAATATCTTTTCTTGGCTAAACTTCTATATCTTAGTAAAATTAATATTTTTTTTTGGTTTAACTTTCACCTTTGAACAAATTTTTTTTACTTCCTAGTTAAACCTCTACCTTTTGGCAAAATCAATATATCTTATTGGCTAAACTTTTACATTTCAACAAAACCTTTTTTATTTTTTGGTTAAATAATTATTTTTTTGGTATTGTTCACACACAAGAAAATCCTAAAAGTATTATGGAAGGTGATGAATAACATCAGTGAAGGCATTGCAAAAATCAATGCATTTAAGGTTGAATGGAACTTCAAGACATTTTTGAAACAATTTTGCAATACCATTTTTAAATGGATAAATTTCATTAACCCACCATAAATCACAATGCAACACCTTCATACACCATTAATGAGTTGTAAAAATTACCCAACATGTAATTCCTAAAACAATTATGAATTGGAAAACCCAATAAGTATTAAAAGTTGTATTAATTACCCAATATGCAATTCCCCATCAAGGGTCATGCCAAAATTACAATTTGTTGGTCCAAATTTACCTTAAGTCAACCCTTGACCTCAAAATGTAATACCCACATTGATATTATGCCAAAACACATGTCAAATATGACACATGCAATATTCACATATAAGTGAATTTTAAAGTGGGAAAACATGTAGGTATATACATATTACATAATTGGTTAATACAACAGCGGACATTTTAGTACCCATATGTAGTTTAATTATGGATGTGAGTATTCCATAATCTAAAAAATAAAACTAGTGAAAATTTTGGGAATGTGATGTGGGTACTATGGGGTGAAAATGTTACAACATGCATTTCAATATTTATGGATGTGAATATTACATGGTTGGCCAAAACAAATAATGAAAATTTTGGGGAGTTGTTGTAGGTATTATGTGGTGAAAACACTATAAAATGTAATATGAAATATTCATATCTGGGTATTTCATATCTAAATGAACATTATGTTTATTGTTAATGTGTCGTATTTTTGTTTGATTAACACAAGAAAATTTGAATTTATAATGAGACAATATTTACATGAATTAATGCGAACTATGAAATAAACTTGAAATTAAAAAAATCACTAAGATCTTTTGGAAAACATTCACATGTCATTAGTTGCCATATTACCAAATGGCATAAACTAAAATTTTAATTTATGTACATATAAACTACATGCACCAAATGATACAAATTGTGTCCAAAAAAATGAAAATTAAGAAATCCATGTTAATACAAAAAGAGAAGTATCACATGCTATTCCTTCACAAAATATCCATTTTTATCACTAGCCTCTTCATTTATAATGTCGTGCACTTGTTGGTAAGTTACAACTCCTTTTATCACTTTTGTAACATGGTGATATGTGTATAATTGCTAGTGTTAGATGCAAAAATGAATTAAGCTAATCACAAACTCATGCTTGGTGGTTCCACACAATCTAATTCACAAGTACAAACATGCATTAGCAAATGAAGATTTCAAAATGTTTATCAATTTGAAAAAAAACCAACACACAAACATAAAAAAGAAAAAAGAAAAAGAAACCAAAAAAATATAAAGGAGCATACAAACTGAAAGAAATTTTTTAAAAATTAAAAAACCCAAAAAAAATGCATAATAAAAAGAGAAATTGCAAAAGAAGGCATAACATGAAAAGACAACTGAAAAAAAAGAAAAAAACACATAAAATAAATAAATGAAAAAAAGAATAGAAATAATATTTGAAAAAACCAAAAAAAAAAAAGAAAAGAGGAATTTTATAAAATTTCATAAATTTTTAAAATTTAAAAAAAATTGAAAAAAAAAAAAAAAAAAAAAAAAACTCACTTGAAAAATTCCCAAGTTTTGTTGTGTTTTTGTAACAACTCTTGTTGTTCCAAACTTGCTTTCACATTGCATTGTGATCTTGCTTGAACCCAAAGCTACCAGCCCTTTGTAACAAAATACAATGTTTTTCCAAATCCCTTTTTTGCTCCAAACTAAAAGTACTAACACACATGAAAAAAAAGAAAAA
Organism: Sphagnum tenellum; assembly: GCA_963921925.1. Classification (NCBI taxonomy): domain Eukaryota; kingdom Viridiplantae; phylum Streptophyta; class Sphagnopsida; order Sphagnales; family Sphagnaceae; genus Sphagnum; species Sphagnum tenellum. The sequence continues at coordinate 29,174,353 of OY998142.1, read as the reverse complement.
AAGAAAAAAAGAAAAAGAAAAAAAAGAAGAAAAAACAACAAGAAAAAAGAAACAAAAAGGAACAAGGAGAATAAAAGAAAATACAATAGGGAAAAAAAAAAGAGGAAGAAGGGCACATAGAAAAAAAAAAAAAACAACAACAAAAAAAAGAGCAAGAGGAGTAAGGAGAAATAGAAGAAAAAAAATTAAAATAAAGAGGAAGAGAGGAAGAGGAGCAACTAGAAATAAAAGAAAAAACAAGAAGGAAAAGGATCAAGGAGAAATAGAAGAAAAAAAGAGCAAAATGACCAAGGAGAAAAAAAACAAAAAAAAAAAAAAAACAGAGGAAGATGAACAAAGAGAAATAGAAGAAAAAATAGAGGAATAGGAACAAGGAGAAATACATGAAAAAAATAAATAAATAAAAAGAAGGAAGAGTAGGGAGAAAAAGAAGAAAAAATAACACGAAGGAAAAAAAATCAAAAAAAAAAAAGAAGGGAAAACAATCAGGAAGAATAAAAACAAAAATAAGAAAGGATAAATAGGTTTGTGAGGGTGGGAAGAAAAAGGTAATGAAGAAGTAAGGAAGTTTTAAGAAAAACAAAGCTTCATCCAATTAACAAAACCCACAATGGGTTCCATTAGATTAGTGCATCGATGAGTATTGGGTCATTTTAGCTTCACAATTTGACAATTTTCAATACCTATCCAAGTTTCATGCATCATGGTGATTTTGGAAAATAAAATTCATTGAAATTTGTAGTAGATGATGGGTTATGTCACAATCTAACATTATGTTGTGAAATCAATGTAAATATGAATGATAAAATTGTCCAAAAAACTATATTTTGATTTGTATAACATTGAGATATTTTTGCAATTCCAATAAAAGGACCAATAAGTACTACATTTAATGATAATTTGTCCATGAAATTTTTAACATATGAAAAGAAACCATAAATAAAAAAATTTCCCATCAAAATTTTCAATTTTTTTTAAGGTGATAAAATTTAGATATGATGATTTTAAAATGTTCATTGGTACATTATGGTATGGCAATGTTGATGATTATGATTTTCGAGGTTGAAAAATGTTCTTCCATTGAAGATTTACTTATGCTAAGTTTGTTTTCAATCATTTGACAAAAATAAGATGAAGTTTTGAATTTTGTTAAAAAAGAAAAACTATTGTTAAATAAAAAATTTAAGAAAAAAAATATATTGTTGTACACAAATGCACAATTATGACTCAATTTGATATTCATGACTCTAGTGGTTTCTTTTAATTTGGAATCTCAAATGATTTATATGTGAAGTTTTAAATAATTCAAGGTGAATGAAAGTTTTATGTGTTGTTACTTTTGACATTATATGAGGTTCCAATTTTTGAACAGTTTGTGTACATTGTAGTGTGCATTTACCCAAGGTACCATTCCCAACCCCAAGTTACATGTTTCAAAAGTGGGCAATATCAACCTCTATAAGATTTTTTCTTGTAATCCCCACCTAGTGTGACACATAGCCCAAAGCTCACTATCATTTGTATAGGATGTTGCTCCTATTAATATGGGTTTTGCAAATACCTCAAGGAAAGAACTTCAATGAAAATAAAACAAGCTTGGAGAATCAAAATGCACAAACAAAGTTGGAGGACAAATGTGTTGGTTTCTTGGGGCACCTAATGCATGAAATCATTGGAGAATGAACCACAATTTTGCTCACTTAGGCACCAATTGGGGCCAATACCTCCAAGGTTATAGTTATTGTGATCCTTGAGAAACAAAAGGGAACTTTCCAAACTCTCCCCATCCAAAATCATTTGGAATTTCACCTTGGATGATTTTGTGAAATATCATGCAATGAGGGTCATAGCATGTTTGACATGCAACATGGGAAGAAGGTGAGGAATTGCACATCACTAATGTTGGGTCAAAAAAAAATTGATAATATTTTGAACATGGCAAACACAAATTGTAGGAGTCTTCATATTCATTTGACAAAGGAGGTGTTTGGAACAAGAAAGGTAGAACCAAAGCTAATGATGAGAAAGTCTTGCTTGGAACCCTAATGAAGAAGGAAACTCCAATGTGTGTGGGTCTCATATTGACACAATGTTCAAATACCACAAAATTTGAACCACCAAAAGCTTATCTTCCTTGGTGCCCTACATGCGATCCTAAAACTTCAAAATTCATATAGAAAAATGGCCTTTAAAGGGAAGCTAGAAGCACATGTTCATTTCCACACTAAACAATAGCCTCTAAACAAAAGCCACAAGCACACACATTCCTTTCCAGACACTCCAAGTGAAATATAGAAGAATTTTGCTTTGAAGTTGTAAATTGAGTTGGGTTCAAAGCCATACACATGGAGTTGACATCAACTAGGCAATTGCAAACGACACTATCCATTTTTGCACATCACAAAACAAAAATTCAGTACCTTTTATTATGGCAATATCTCCCAATTCCAATTAATATGGAAATAAAAAAGGGACTCATATTTATAATATACATTGTTCCATGAAGCTAATAACAAAAAATAAAAACCAAATGACCATTTTTGGTCTTTGAGGAACTTTTAAGCTTGTGTTTCATCTTGTGCCATAGTTTATACACATTCTAAAATGGATTCATAACTTTTAAAATATTAAATGAAATATTTTATGGTACTCTACTATAAATTTTATGACTAAAATGAAAACAAAATTTTTATTTAGGATGTGATTACAAATGGAAGTAAGCATTTAGGTACTTTTGAAAACCCCATAATTCATTATCCCATTTTCAATGGCAAAAATTTGAATCTGATGAAAGTTTTTTCATTCAAAGTATTCCATAATGTATTAGGAAAGGAGGGCAAGAAATAGTTCTTGCAAAAAAGTGATTTTTGGTTGACATATTTTATTGTGAAAGTTTTGATAACATTAAAAACTGTGCAAAAATGGACTCCTATCGTGCCACTTTTGGTCCACATTAGCCTGCTTTCACCAACTATAGAGAGAGTGAAACACAAATGAAATATGAATGAATCAAGAACTCATTTCACCTACTACTAAATATGTGATTGATAATTAAACATGAATGTTCAAAATGCAATGTCAAATGTAAAAGAAAGAAACTATTACCAATTCTTAATGAACAAGTGTTTATGAATTTTGTGAATTGTGTAAATTGTTTGTGTGAAATCCAAAAATATAGATTCATTGGTTTTGTTGATGAACTAGGATGGAGAGTAGGATTGTAATGGTAAATTAACACCATTTACCCTGTTCATAAGTATTTAACCTTGAAGATAAGGTTAGACATTAACCATTTACATTACATATCGATAAAATTGGGTAAAATATAAGGTATATCAAAACAGATATAATACTTGTACAAGTGTGACACATTGGTAAGGGAGAAAAAACAATTAGTTGCACAATGGCCATTGCAAATACAGGCATAAACCATTAAAGAGGGCCAAAGTGAACCAGTACCCCCCAGTACACCATCAAGGATGGATGGTAAGTGGTCAGGAAACAGTATTCTGCTTTGTTCCAGTTCCCTAGCTACCCATGGTGGTTAGCTTAGTTCACTACCTACCCACTAACAACTCACATGTGGGTTGTTAGTAGGTAGGTATTAAAAACAGACCTTACTTATGTATAAACGACCTACTTACCTAGTAGTCACCTATTCTCCTACCTACCTGTACATATATACAGGACTTATTTCTTACAAAATGGGTTACCAAGTTGAAACCAGATATTAACTCAGTTGAGGTTCATCTATAACTGAGTCATATCAAGCATCCAGTAGATGGTGTGCTGGTGGGTGCTGGTTCACTCTGTTGTTGTTGAGGGAAATTAACAAAGTTAAAAAGAAATTGGCATCTTTAATCAATTCCATTGCATTTTTGCAATAGCAATGGATATCATGATTAAAAGAGGATTCACAACTATGGATTATCAATTTTGCTTGAAATAATTACTGCAAGAAAAATATGAATTAATCACGATAACTCAAACAAGACCATCATAACTAAATGTGATGCAAAATGTGCAAATTGCATGAAAAATATTATGAAATTTTTATACTCTATTTTCATGCATCTCAAAACAATTACTTACCTGGATAACCGTCAATCTTGAAATTTATAATAGACCAGTAGGGTAGAACAGGGTAAATCTGAGATAATTCCCTAGTCAGACAGGTGTAACAAAAGAGGGAACACTTACCCACCCAACATACTGTGGATAACCTTCCCTGCAAACCCCCTCCAACCCCAAAAGAAAAACTAGGCCTTTCCCACTAGTAGTTCCTGCAGGGCTGCAATGTCAGGCCCAAAAAGATGGGGGTTATTTAGCGTCTCACTTAGACTGTTGGCTACCCTTAATAGATCTGTTAACATTTGTACCTTCTCTCCCTGATATTTTGCACCCTTTGTGGTGTCTACCATTATACACCTTCTATATCCCATCATTTCGTTGCGGTTACCATGGAGGATATCCTCACCAAAACTAGCCAGCAGATCACTTTCCTCAGGCTCACAGACCCCCTGGAAGTTGTGCCTTTCTGAAATATTCCTGAATTCAGCAGCTCCTCCAGATGGCGCAGATGGAAGTAGTTTGAGCTGCGAAGGTTGGCCACTGATGTCATGAACACCAGGACAACCTATGCGGCAGTGATAATTTAATCGTTGCTTCAATAGACACTCATTGCAATGGATGCACTTGAATGTATTCCTTAAATGCAAGTTGTTATTTTCTAAAATATCCCTGACTTCAACAGCTCCTCCAGATGTCACAGATGGGTATAGTTTGAGCTGGAATGGTTTGCCATTGATGTCAAGAGCTCTATCAGAACCTTCGAGGCAGTGATAATTTAGCCACTCTGTTGATGCAAAGATCTTCGCACAACAAATGCACCTGAATGCACTCCTTCCCTTAGCATTCCTTCCCTCTTTGCAGATACACTTAGCTCACAGATCAGCTTTTTATATTCATCATCATCATACTCTTGAATTTGAGTGCCTTTGTCTACTTTCACTTTACAAGTCTTCACCATTATGCTGCACATAGAAACATTAAACATACAGTGTAAATACAGATTCATATATTTAATTACTGTCATGTGAGGTGGTTCAGGACTATTACTTGATTTTGTTACCTTAAACTGACTTGTCCAAAATCGACAATAATGAAAACCTCTATACTGTGTGCTACACAATTTTCCATTAGGAGACTGCAATACCTTGTTTATAGGTTTAGCATCATGTATGAAAGGATTGCATTCCTCACTGCCTTCAAATTATCTCTAGTCAAAAGACATGGACGGGCCAACAATAAAATGGAAATTTCTAAGAAGAATTGTGAGACAAACTTAATGGGCTTTCAGTTGTACTTAACAACACATATTTATGAAATTGGAGGGAGATCTCCAGATCAACAATTTGAATCTAACACTACAACAAATGCAGTCATAGCCTTGTCAATATGATATAACTCTTATTATGAACTGTTGAGTAATAACCTGACATAATTCTAAAACAACCACTATGAGATTGGTTGTTGAAAAGGAACATGTGTGGTGCTATGTAAGACATATTGATTGCACCACCTCAATTTTCTGTAAGACATGGCTATGTTACTGCATGGGCCTAGGAGACCTGTTTACCCTTTTTGGAGATGTTTTGGTAAAGTGCCTGCTGATCAAAGAGGATGTGAAGGGCCAACTAGCAGTGCCCCTGTATGTAAAAGTTCCTCTCTACTAGCTGTCCTCCTAACCTGGAAAAAGCACCCAACAGTCAAGCACCAACAAGAATTCAATTCCTACATGCAAAATATGGAACTGACCACAAATGAGATGTGATCTCAAAGAAGTTCACATCAAAGTGTGCAAAGTCAGAGCTCAGATCCAAGTTCGTTTCACTACAGTGAGCACAGCAAAGAACTATCACATAGTTGTTGAAACACTATATTCTACTACTATCTTGAAAATAGGAAATCAACCCTTGCGTGGAAGTCCAATGAAATCCTCAGGCTCAACCATCAATATGACCAATGATATCTATACATATAAATTCTCTTTGGATTGTCAAAGCACTCTGAGTGCAAGATTGCCATGGAATGGCCAAAGGACCCTTAGTGAAATGCATGGAACCCGGAACTACATGTTTCTTTCAAACAGCAAATGGTTGATGATGAAAATGTGACGCTCTGCTTACTGACTACATAAAGAGAATGAGCATGCATCACAAAGAGAATTTCAAAAGAGGGCAATCTCACCATATGACTCCTGCTTGTCTTATCAACTGGTCCATATCAAGTCTTTGAGATTGTCTGCTACAAAAGAGGCAGCAAGGAGGCCACAGTGACTTTCAGGCATACCTTGCATCTTCACCAAGCTCAGAGGTACTTGAAGATCTGGAACTGAAAGGCAGGTGTGGTGAGCTGTGCAATCAAAGGTTTGTACCTATAAGCAGCAAGACAATGGTAAAAATTCTTGGACAGAACTTGTTTGGAAGGGTCAGATTTCGACAAAATCTCACAGAAATGAAAGTCACCAAACAGCAGACTTCTTGTCAAAAGATCTTATAGAAAATGCACAAAAGTTCTTGCACAGTTTTTTCCTACATGGAGAGCGCATTTGAAATTCCCAAATTGTTGAGGGGATATCTTCAACTTCTACCATTCTACTATTAGCTGCCATCAGACCAGGGTTTGCAGCAATCATTCTACAATTACTGAATAGATCTTTTGATAGTCAAGGCTTGTGCAGGCAGTCAAATGGGTATGGGCAATGGGACCAATTGCTGAGATGCAATCTTCAAGCTCTGCCACAGAAGCTACACACAAAGCCTTGTTTGCCTTCTGCCGCAGGAAATCAAACAGCCCTTTTCCTTGGTAGATGCTCAAACCCTCTTTGTCAAGTTCCTCCTGTTATACAAATACTGGTGAGAAGCTGAGTCCATCCATTACCAGGAATTATGAAATTGGAGAGAGATCTCCAGATCAACAATTTGAACTTAACACAACAAGTGCTGTCATAGCTTTCTGGGAGACACAAAGTGCTAGACCACCTTAATCACAAATTGTACTGACAAGCTCCCATGACTATCCCACTGACTTCATCAGCTCCCAATGGTGGGTGTAGATAAGCATATAATCATCCACCCATAATTTTGGGCAAAATCTGTGTCCTGAGTTTCTGAAGCAACAGTAAGACTCAATCATGATGTTGGCTAGCACTGAAGTGACATACATCTATCTTTAACCCCTGATTGTGAGTGAAGATTTGCCACACAATTGCAACTGCACTTCATGAAATGATACATTGAAGGTGAAACCGAGTATGACCAGGTGCATGTGCATGTTAAACATTTCAAGATTTCTTGGTAACATGCCCATCGAAACTGCAAGGGGAAATACATATTGCAGATATGTATTTCTCTAAAGTCACTTGAAGTAGAAGCTAAGTTCAAGTACGTTGTAATAACTCCACATACAAAGCATGATAACAAACTAGGTTTCAGGCAGTAAAAGACAAAACATTATGATTTGACATAGAAGGTGAACAAGTGCAACTAGCAGGTCTGCTGTTGTGTAAGTGGGGTTGTACACTGTAGTGTCAAGAGTGCTTTCACATGAATGTGATATCACTCAAACTATGTACTAGAGGATAATAAGTTGACTAATAATCTGACATAACTCCAAAACAACCACTATAAGATTGGTTGATGAAAAGGAACACGTGCAGTGCTATGTAAGACATATTGATTGAACCACCTCAATTTTCAGTAAGACACGGCTATGTTACTCCATGGGCTTAGGAGACCTGTTTACCCTTTTTGGAGATGTTTTTGTAACGTGCCTGCTGATGAAAGAGAATGTGAAGGGCCAACCAGCAGTGCTCCTGTACTTGAAAGTTCCTATCTACTAACTGTCAAAAAGCACCAAGAACTCTATTCCTATATGGAAAACAAGGGAATAACCATGAATGAGATGTGATCTCAAAGAACTTCACATCAGAGTGTGCCAAGCCTAGCTCTAAGTCAGAGCTCAGATCCAAATTTGTTTCACTACAGTGAACACAGCAAATAACTATCACATAGCCCATCACATAGTTGTAGAAACAGTATATTCTACTACTGTCTTGAACATAGGAAATCAGCCCTTGCATTAAAGTCCAATGAAATCCCCAGGCTCAACCGTCAATATGACCAATGACATCACTACATATAAATTCTCTTTGGATTGTCAAAGCACTCTGAACATTTCCATTGAGTGCAAGATGCCATGGAATGGCCAAAGGACCCTTAGTGAAATGCACAGAACCCGGAACTACATGTTTGCTTCAAACAGCAAATGGTCGATGATGAAATGTGAAGCTCTGCTTACTAACTACATAAAGAGAATGAGCAGGCATTACAAAAATTTCAAGAGAGGGCAATCTGCCCATATGACTCCTGCATCATTTTGTCTTATCAACTGGTTCATATCAAGTCTTTGAGATTGTCTGCTACAAAAGAAGCAGCGAAGAGGCCAGGGTGAGTTTCAGGCATACCTTTCAATTCTCTTCCTCTTTTCAATCCTCACCAAGCTCCCAGGTACTTGTAGATCTGGAACTAAAAGGCAGGTGTGGTGACCTGTGAAATGAAAGGTTTGTACCTAGCAGTGACACAACGGTAATAATTCTTGAACAGCACTTGTTCGGAAGGATTATATTTTCGCAGAATTTCACAGAAATGAAAATCACCAAACAGCAGACTTCTTGTCGAAAGATCTTACACCAAATGCACGGAAGTTCTTTCACAGCGCATTTGAAATTCCCAATTCAAGAAGAGAAGAAGAGTAGGAAACGGAAGGACTTAGGCAACTTAACACACACCGCTTGCGTACGGGGTCAAATCTCAGTGTCCTACTTCTGTCCTCCTCTTGGCCAAACCCGAGAAAGACAGCTCCAAATCAATACAGCATTTTCGGAAATCTCAGTTTGAAGTTTAGAAAGCCAGGCAGCTCAGCAACCCGGTTTCCCTGCACGATGATTTGATCAAATTCTTTTGATGCCCAACCCCTCCAGACCGTTAAGAGACACATCCTTTCTCAAGATTGGGTTGCCGTAAAGACGTGCAGCAGGGTTACTTACTCTTCAACCAAAGCGATCCCGTTTGTTATACTTACCCCTAGATCTTGAAGCAACAATCCTCTGTTCCGCAGATGAATGAAATTGTCACAGTTTGGCAGAAGCACGAAGGAACAACACGAATCAAATGAGAACAGAGGATATTTGACTTGGTGATGTACAACAGTGAAGTAAAACTCTCGAGCTTCTGCTCAACCCTAACAAAGGCGAAAACCCTATGAAAGAATCCTATTGAGCATCTTGAGTATTGGAAGCTTAGAGACCAGTGGCCCAGCAAACACAGCTCGTGCCTTGTAACAGCAACTGGGCTGAAACGTTGCAACGGCGAGCACGGTATTGATGTGAGCACAAAACGAAAGAGATGCGGCGCTACGAAGTTTGGCCAGGACGGGATGTGCAATTGAAGAAGGCAGAAAACAATGGAGATGCTGAGATGAGGAGACTTGGAGTGCGCAATGGATTATGGAAGCTGTAAGAGCATCTCCAACGGTGCTCACTGAATGACTCCAGTAAAATTTATTGGGGAAAATTCAAATGTGCCGGTTTAGGTCAGGAAATTGGTTTTTCTGTACCAAATTCGTGCAGCTCGCCGTGGCTGGTGAAAGGCGTGCACCTCCAAAAAAGAGTGTATTAAACTGCACTTGACTGCAGCTCAGTATTTCTGATTGGTTGATCACAATGATTGGTCCAGGTGGTTTGCCAATACTAGTCCCCCATGTATATGCAGTTTCAGTTTTATTGGTGGGATTGCCAAAAAATAAACAGCTAAACTTAGACATATAATTTTACTATCCAAGAGTTACGTATTGAGCACCCTTGGAGATGCTCTAATGTGGAGCAAGTAAAAAGTAAAAACGGGCAATGTTTTGGCTTTGCAAAAATGCGTGCTTTCCATTATCAACATAAAACAGGACAATCATAGTTCAAGGCGAACGGAAATTTCAAAGTAAACCGGTATTGAAGCCAATAATTTCCCACTAATCATGATATAAAACTAGAGGGCAATAACATTGCAGTGGCCGCGGATCGGTGGGGCCATCTTACATGGTATTGCTTTCTAGTATTGAGTATGTAATTGAATTTTGTATTTACCAGTGTCTGGGCCATTCTTGACTTTAAAAATGAACCTCTTATCTGTTGGAAAAAATAAATTAGACTGGTTCTGGGTCTTCAACAGAAGTAATTCTGTTTTTCAATTTTGGGTCCCTTCTTAAAAAAGGTTTCGGTTCCGTTTTAGTTATTAAAAATCATACCCTGTTCTGTGTAACCTGGATTAGAATCAGCAGATACTTTCAATTAATCTCCAGTTAGCCCCTGGTTTTTAGTTTTGTTTTTCAAATTTTTTTTGAAGATATTGATTCTAGTCCAGGTCTAGTTCTTCACAAAAAAATTCAATTTGAGTTCTAGAACCAAACTCAAAAATCAACTCAATTCCAAGTTGTTGACTGGAACCTGAACCAACAGTTTTAAACCTCTAAAATGGATACCCACCCAACATTCATAGTTACATCTGTAAAAGTTCACCGTATGTTGTCCATTTCCATTTTATGGCAGATTAAATGGAAGGGCACACCTTCTTCTTGTCATGTACGGACCTCCATGTCAATACTGATCTCATAAACTAGGATCATTTGCAAGTAAAAGTGGCGGTTCCACCCAGTTCCAAGCTTTAGCTACATATTTCTTTCCACCCAACACTAAAGGGCATGCTATACATATTTGTTTGGGTACTTCTGCTTGCTTTGTAAAACCTTGAAGCTTTGAGCTGCCCAAAAAATGGAGTTGTCCCTACTAACTCTCCATAGAGTTGCTTTTCCTCCTGTGCATTTTACATCCCAATTACTATTGTTGTCTCAAGCTGCGTATTTGCACTACAGTTCACGTTACAGTGCATCTTACATCCAGGGTGAAACAGCATCTACATTGGTACCTTCACCTTCTTGAGTAAGGCCTCCCAGAGCTAATAATTAACCTAGGAAATTTTTTATTTGAACTCAGAGACCCTGATTGAGGATATGTATGGGATATCTATAATGTTTGGATACCTGTGTAGGTGCTGGTTGGTTCACCCAAGGCCATCCTTTGGAGTGAATTAAATCCCAGCTAAGGCGGGGTCAGTTGGCTGACACCTTTGAAAAAATGAATAGATAGTTTGATATAGGGACACTGCTGATCTACGGTGCATGTTACATGCTCATTGCTAATGTTGTGCCACTACTCCTCCTAGATCGGCCCTAGCACCCTACTGCCCTACCTGTGACAGAGGTGAATTCTCTAATAACAATTTCCTTGCAGTATAGTGCATGTTACACTCCTATCTCCTCGTCATCAAACTGTGTGTATTACTTTTTTTGGTGAGAAATTCTCCCCTTTCATAAGCTACAGTTCATGTTACATGTTTTGAAATTTAATACTTTCTCTCCCTTCTGTTACTGCATTAGTCATGGCTTTTTCTTTTCTGGGGACAGAAGAGTCTCTTGTCCACAATGCATGTTACATATTTTGTCATCAAATCTCTCCTCCAATACACTATTGCCATGTGTTTTATTTTTTATCCATGAAAAATCTCTCCTCCAGTAAAAAACAGTGCATGTTACATCTTATTGAGGACTATACAAGCCCCCAGAATCCCCAGCCCCCAGCGTCTCTGAAGAAATTCATCTTCAAAGTTTCCTGGGTCCAGATCTGAAGGCTCCTAAAATGGGGGTCATAAAATGAGGCATCATGTCAGCCTCCTCTCTGGGTGCCATAAAGTACTAGGAGCTGTTAATCAACCTGCAGCTAGCTTACATAAATTACTCCCCTCCAGTGTGTGTTACATGATCTTTATCTCAAAATTCCTCTTTGAAAAAGATATTAATTCTTAGCACTGGGGAGGTGTTGCTTACACTTCAATGCATGTGACAAGATCATTGTCTACTTATTAACCCCAATCCAACAGGAGTAATGTTAGATGTGCATATCTGATGGCTCACGGTGTGCTGGATGAACAGTGACATTGAAATTTACTTGATGTTTGTAAAATTACCCAACTGCCAGCCACAGGGGTTTTTCCCAATGTTTCTGGGGCAGGTTTAAACATTATTGATATATGTATGCTCTGAAGATGCAATGAGGGTTTCTGACTCTAAATTTAACGTTTTCCCAGGATGAATATAGCCTCTAAGAGGCCTCACTCACAAAGGTGAAGGTACCGGTGTAGGTGCTTAGTCACCCTGGAGGCTGGCGTTCTCTTCACTATCTTATATATTAATAGACGTAGGGTTTTGGGGGTGGGGGAGCGAGAGGCCGGTGAAGCAGCGGGCGATTGGTGTCAATCTGTGACAGGGTTGGACCACCATGGTTTCTGCACCGACCAAGTGTACAAACCAGGACCTGATCTCCACAAAGCATCGCAACCGTCCGAAGGGAAGGAATGACAATCGGATGGCATCCCTCTCCCACCGCACCAGAGGCGGATATAAAAACCTTCCCCTCCCCCCCACTACCGAAAGAATCGATGGTTATATAGAGGAGCGTGTTTGCGAAAATTTCCAAAACTTTCGGGAACCAAAGTTCAAAATGTCAGAACCGGGGTTTTGGGTTTTCTCACCCCCGTCGGGTAAGGGGGTAAATACTTGGACTGATAACATGAGGATACACATGGCTGGTTTTGATACCCGCACAACGTTGGTCGAAACCACTGCGCTAAGTCACAATATTGTTTTGATCTCTGAGGATATAAATGCCTTAGGGTGGGACCCACGAGTGTTATTTTGGAAAAATTTCCGATTATGGTGACCAAATAGAACAGGGTGACTGGAGTGGCGTAGCCACGGGTGTCCGAAGGTCATGGGTACCAGTAGTTTACTATAATGCCTTCTCTTTTCCTCCAACCCTATCCTCTTAATTCCTCATCTAAATTCCTGATCTTTATGCCACCCATTTTACAGTTGTTCATCCTCTACGGTGGTATAAAATTTCATCACTTCTTTCTTCAGGGTCAAGAACACGTGGTCGGTTGTCTGACTACAAAGAAAAGAAAAGAGAGAGAGAATTCAGTGGACAATTGAAATGACAATGAGGTAAGTGGTGAAGGGTACTGCACTACAGTGCATGCTACGTAGTTTTTTGTTGTATCACAGCGAAATCCTTGGTACGTTGCCATTTCGGATTTTCTTTCTCAGACGTTGGTGGTAACACTCAATATTACACAAAGATGCAAAGTAAAGTGTTGTGGCAAATCTATCCAGCGATTTCTTTTCTTTGGGCGGATTTTAGCATTGTGGCAACAAAGAAATTGCGAACTAAATTTTTCCTAGTATAAGTTCAGAACAAAATGCAAATAAATTGGAACATTTCTACAAACTTTAGAAGCCACAAAATAGAAAAAACAGAAAAAAATCTATCCTGATTCCTGACAGGTGCGGACTCACAACACTCCACACCACGTTACACAAAGTAAAGAGAAAACTCTCCGGGGGTTATTGATGACGAATGCTACAGTGCATATTACATCCCTACAGTGCATGTTACATAAGCAACCGATTCTGGTGTGGAGATTTCTCTACAGTGCGTGTTACATCTTGAACCAATGCCCGGGAGAGTTTTTCCTCCAGCGCACGTAACATTACAAGCCGCGGATTCGTTAGGGAGATCTGTACAAAAAGAGATGTAACACGAACTGTAGACAAAACTTCCGATCAAAATTGGGCTTTTGGTGTATAACATGCACTGTAGTGTGGCTGCGTGGAAGACTACCCGGAGACTGAAACAAGTCTATTTTGAGCTTTCTCTACAGTGCATGTTACATCTCGATCTGTGTGTACAAATGCGGCACAAAGCTTGGCCCTTCCTCTCCATAAGTTCATCTTCGTTCTACTTGCCAATCACATAGTACGCACCGTTTTCTTTCTTTTCCAGCATTATTCGGGGTCAGCTGTAGCGAGCCAGTTCACTAGCTGCGAACTAAATGGATCTCGCTGTATTTCATATCCGAAAGATTGTCGCCATTCTCCCCCGCCTTTTACTGATAGCAAATCTTTTATGGTGCGTCCTGCTGTTGATCCGAGAGTGCAGTGCAGCACGTCGCGACGCGTCGAGATATCGGGCGCTGGCAATAGCAGAATCCTTCACCAACGTGTTGAGAGCTGTGCTTGCGATGCAGGGTACGGGTTTTTTACTACCAAAATTTGAGGAATTTCTTTTGGGTGCCAATTTTTTTGGAATTTGTCTGGTTGGAGCTTTTGCATACTGTGGCAACACAATTCTCTTCTGCGACTTCTTGTCCGAGCAGTGTACCCGACCATGATGAAAGATGTTGACGAGTTTCTTCTGGATGGTCGGATTGCAGGAAATGCACAAGGTGATGATGTTGGCGACCAGGGAAATGAGCTCCAAGAAATCATCGTGCCCGATACTTCTGATTCTGCGAACTAATTTGGTTCAATTCACAAAATTGCTGTGCATGTGGTTTGAATTGTGTGTGTATGAGCGAGATGTGTAGTACCTAGGGACACAGAATGCAGGGATCTCCTCATATCATTTTCTAGAGTGATTCCCCTACTGCTGTCTAGAGAAGGGGGATTTAGGATTTGAGTGTGGAGGACCAGGGATCTTATTTTCTTGTGATTTAACTAATTTGTGGAGATATAATTACCAACATCTATTATTATTATTATTATTATTATTATTATGGTTTAGATGATTTGTCATTAGTGGTACCCAACCTTTTCCAGTGTCAATTTCATGTTGATGGGCGGGGCATGGGAAACAATACCCGAAGCACCTCGGATGTAAGATTTAATATTGAAGAGACCATATGCGGGGTGTGGGTGGAGTTGTTTTAGTTGGGTCAAGAGAGCACCAAAATCTGATTGAGACCAGGATTAGTAAATTAACATTCTGTAATTTATTATGCAATAGCTAACTAATATCATGTGTACTATCAGTAGGTTTCAGGAAGAAGCTTGAAAAAGCACTAGAGTACAATTGTGGGTTATCATTCATAAATCTGCTATATATTAGAAACTATGGGAATTGCATCTAATCCTTGTATGTGAATTGTGCTCAGGTGTAAAGGCAAACATATGTTGAAATCTTGAAATTATCTATGGGCAAGAGGTTTGGAAAAAGAGATTTGGGATGAACTTGTAAAGTGTGTGTCATTTGCCCTGTAGTATTCTTGTCTAATTCCTGCAAAATCCAGGGGTGCTTAGAGGATTTGTTGTGGTTTCAAGTTACTCTTGGACAACTCTACAGGGGCTTGAGGAACTCATGGACTAGAAGCAAAAGTTTCCATATTACAAACTTGAGGAATCTTGGACAGGAAAGAGGAGACAACTAAATTATTCTCAATAGTTTGCAGGTTATTGCTCATTTATGTATTGGAAGACATGGTCTTCCTCCATCTAAAATTTGTTACTGGCTGTTGTGACCATGTACTGCTTGGGTCCCTTGTTTGTCTCTCTGTGTGTTTTTGCTCTATTTCAATAATATGATCAATGGTATCATCACTCCTTCTCCAGTCCAGCCAGAAGAGTCAATGGTGGAGATCTGAAGGCTGATATAATACAGGACACAGATTGAATGTGGTAATGGCCTCACCTCTGAGGGTCCTAAAATACTAGGATCTACTCATCGCAGGGACATTCTTTAATAAGTGGGAGTTACCAATCAACCTTGCAGCTTTCATTAAAACCCCACTACAGTTTATGTTACAGGTTCTGTCTATAAAACCCCACCAAACTGCGTAAGGTACCAGACCCTATTATTTCACATTTAGGAACAGGTTTAAAAATATTCTCCTGAAACAAAAATACTTCTTGCTGAAATTTGGTATGTAACACCTATCCTATGTTGACCACAAAAGCCCAATTTTTAGAATTTGCAAATTATGATAAGTATCTGAAAATCTGTGACCTACGAGTAATCAACTCAATTTGAGTTCACCATTTTCCATTTACCCCATAATTGCACACTTCACTGCACACCTCATTGTACAGAATAATCCCTATTACTGCACTTGGAATCACACCAAGACCCTACCATTGCACACATCATACTCAGGTGCCAGGATTGCTATTTCATTTACCCAAGTGCTCCAGTGCAAGGATAGGAAACAAGAGTGTGCAAGAGTACAGTTTTTGTGTGCAAGGATAGGGAACAACAGAGTATGGTAGTGGGGCAAATGGTGTGAGATAAGAGGAGATTAGCAATGATAGGCCCCTTTACCCTAGTAGGTCGTACACATCAGATAGTTATATTAGATGAGGTCCCATAAAATACTGCATACACTACAGTGCATGTTACATGATCGTTGTCTAGAAAACAATCCAGGAGTGTCCATCCTCCATAAAGTGCTTATCACACTATCATTGTATACAAAACCTGATCCAAAAGGGTAATAGTGTGGACATCTGAGGGCTTATGAAATAGGTTAAGTCATGCACCAGCCTCCAGTTGGACCCTAGTAAAATAGGAGTGCATCAGTGAGGCGACGTTTGAGAATGCTAAGTGGGAGATAGACCTCCTGCACTATACTATGGTGCATGTTACATCTTTGTGCACAAAACACTTGGCAAAAAAGTGGGTCCTGTGGAACCTGCTAGCTTGATAGGGAATTTCATGTTTGATGTAGTTTTCATCAGAAAATTAGAATTTCGAATTTTGAAATATTTTTCAGAAGTGCTCTGTTTTCTACCCTCACCAGATCTGGAGCTGCACAGATATTTTGCAAGATTAGGTGCACTAAAGATATAGCTATTGATAACATTTCACATTGCTGTAATTTTGTACTGACTGGTAAAGAGAAGTACCTATAAGGATGGAGTGGGGTCCTTGCACAAAACAGAGACTATGGCCCCCTAGTATTTACAACTTAATTGGTCTACATAGCATTACTAGATGTTGAAATATGCTTTTTGAAGTAAGGTCCATTCACACTTGGTGTTAGGGACTTTAGTGTTGAGTGCCCTAACACCATGCTAGTCATTTAGAACTTACACCAACTTACCATGAACATTTTATGTTAACATTACAATATCACCCATTTAACATTGGGTGCCACCTAGGATGCCACTTATACTTTCATTTAACACTGACTTAACATCAATTGTGAATGCACCAATAGTAGCCTACACCACATGCTCCCAAATATTACGTAGGCATAAAGAAAAAATACATGAAATGAGATGTGAAATTTCCTGCATGCCACCAAGTTCCATCAATGTCCTGCTACTGAACACTACAGTGCATGTTACATCTTTAGCTGGATGGCTCCCTTGGTTCTTTCCAGTGTTGGGCGGTTCTCACTTTTTATGAAAACCACCGGTTTCGGTTCTCACAGTCATTTTAAATAACCTTTAAGGTTCTCATTATTAATAAAAGAAGAAAAGATTTAGATAACTTTTAAGGGTTTCAGGTTTTTGAAACAAAAAATTCCAACAGTTGTTAGTCTTGTCGATTCTCATAAAAATTACAACCCTCGATTTTCAGTGACGGTTTCCAGAAGCCAGTTTTCAACAATTCATAAATTGAGAATATTTTGTAAATTATTTAATTTATATTGATATTTTAACTAAATAAATTAAAATTTCCCCCTTTTGTAGAAGAGCCCGTAGCTTAGTCGTCAAGCTCCCGCTGAAGCAGCCGTTGAAGAGGCTAGCGCCACCCAAACTAAAACCTAAACCTAACTAGACACTAAAGTTTTCCTTAAAGTCATCCTGTCTTCACCCTGTCTTGGGGCCTCTTTTTACCCCTTATCCCCTCTCTGAATGAGGTCCGCAAAGTAAGGAAATTTTATTAAATCTGGGTATGAAATGCTGAAACTCAGCAATTTAATGCACAAGGTTCGAGGTAATTATTGTAGTCCTACATGTAGAATCAGTGAAAATATATGTAGCAGCAGTGGAGGCGCTCAGGAAAAAGGAAAGACGGGTCAAAACCGGATGAAACTCAGTTTGGCACAAAAAGTGGTGCATTTCTGAGTTGGACCCTCTGTTAAAGGCTAATGTAAATTTTGGGAGGTTTGTTAAAGTCTCACTCGGTTTTGAACCAAACTTAAGGTACTCGTGCCGTGTTTTCCTGACTTTACAAAAAAAATTTACTAAACACCCCGAAAACCGGAGTTCATATGTTTTAATGCCCTTAATGGTTATCAGAAAAGATTCAAACTGATACCCTTTAAGGTTTTCAAAAAGCTGACTCTCAATTGGGAGAGAACCGATGTTGAGATTCTCAAAAAGATTATCACTTTATGCAAAAAAATCCTGTTCTCATTTTGAGAACCGGACTGAAAACCTTAAAGGTTCTCACTAAAAATGTGAGAACTACCCAACACAGGTTCTTTCCTATTAAATTTTTGAAAAGAAAATCCAGGAGGGAGACAGTTTCACATTATTCGGAGGGATGAGTAGGATTTCTATTGACCGACCCCTGCTACTTACACTACAGTTGATGTTACATATTTGTCTGTTTACCTCCCAAGAAAACATTAAAACTCACCCACCCAAAGGTATGGATCATTGTTCAGATCAGCTGGGTCATGGCCATCACCCACTTTTCATGCATCCATGGTAGGGAATGGTAGGGTAGATAGGCTGGTTGAGTAACACTGCGTAGTTCAAGAGCGTTGGGATTCAGTGATGGTGCATTTGATAGCCTTAGCATTCAAAGACTTTTGGTTCCACTAGTTTAGACACTAATAGTGCATTACAGACCAAATTTGATAAGAAATGCAAGAGTTAGGGCCTCCCAAAGAAGGTGGAGTCTTTGTTAAAAAAACCTGTCATAGAACACACCCAACCCTGTAATAATGTGGTCACTCTACACCCTATACATGTACACCAACCAAAAGAGAACTTGGTGAATATCTGACGGCCAATATAATAGAGGACACAGATTGCACGGGGTGCCTCCCATTTCATGGCCCTTAACTACTAAGAGCTACTCATCTCAGGGACATCACTTAATAAGTGGGAGTCATCAACTTGCTGCTTTCAATAAAACCCCACCAAAGTTCATGTGACATGATCTCCATCCAGAAAACTCCATCTAGAAGGGTAGTAGATGGTGGAAGTAGATGAGGTTTCATAAGCGGGCTGGAGTGACCCAGCCCCCATGACTGCACCAGTTCCATTTGGGATGAACTCAAGTTCATCCCAATTATTGGATATGCTGCAAGCATCGAGGTTTGGTTTTTTTTTTTTTTCCCTCACTTACTTCAAGGCTACCCATTAAAAAATCTATTCGACTACCCAAGCATTTCAAACCCCAACTACCTACCTCCACCCCACCAAAAACCCTAAACCTCACCGCCATTTAAGAGCAAAAGCAGTGTTTTAGAAAACAATGTTGGAAAAGCAGTGTTGAAACGATGCTGCAAAAGATGGTGCTATCGAAGCAATGTTGAAGTGTTGTTGCAGAAGATAATGTTTCAAAGGCAGTGCTGAAGCAATGCTACAAAAGATGATGTTGCAAAAGTAGTGTTGAAGCGGTGCTATAAAAGACGTTGCTGAAGTGGTGTTGCAAAAAATGTTCCTCCAAAAGATAACTAGTGCATACGTGGCAAGTAAGTGTACATCAACCTTTTTTTTTTCTTTGTTTCTTTTTCACTTTTGTTCCCTTGCAAAAAAGACGATTACAAGTGTTGCACTCATTTTCATCTTCTACTATCCTTACAAGATTATGGCAAAAGATGACAACGAATGCAACGTCTATTGTCGTCTTCTACTTTCTTATGAAACCAAGGCAGAAGACAATGACGAGCCTCCCCATTCATCGTTGTCCTTTGCAATTCAAGAAAAAAAAAACATAGAAACCCAGAAGAGGACAACAAGCCTTCTAGCTCATCATCATCCTCTACAACCTAAGAAAAAAAACCTTCATGTTGGTTTTTTTGCTACACCTGAGAAAAAAACAAAGAGATGATGATGAGCTAGCGAGGCTCATCATCATCTACTACACCCGGCTCATCGTCACTTCTTGGTTTTTTTCAAGTGCAAAAGACAACAACGAGCTAGGAGGCTCCCAACTTGTTGTCATCTTTCGGGTTTTTTTTCAAGTGTGAGCTCATTGGCTGCATCACCATCTAATGCATCATTATTGTACCTTCCTATATGTGGGGATGTCACCACCCCCTTCCTACCACACCACACCTTCGTAGCTGTATCCAAAACTATTGCACAAAAACCACATTTCATTCAAAGTTGCAAGTATTGTCAAAGATTAGGCTACAACTTTATTCTCTATCAAAGAGATTCCACATTGTTGTTACAATTCTAAATTTATCTCTCCTGATTTGGAATATATAAGACTTAATAGATATGTACACATCTTTCCTCACAAGTATTAGGATGTTTGCTTAGTTATAATGTAAGCAACCCCAAATGCAAACAAAAATTGACTAATATGTTGAAAATGTCAATAGTCAAAGCTCACCTTAAACCCTAAACCATGCATTCATCCCTTTCTATCCTAAATGTTTTTATGTTCTCTCCAATGATTCTTGGATTTCACATGTAAAGCTTGTAACAAATTAAAACCCTTCCTTTTTAAATAAAAAACAATGGCATTACCAACACATTTTGTGTTGGATGTATTTTTTTTTTAAACACCCATAATGAATTTTGACTAATTGAGAGTTCACATTGCATTTTTGGCTACTTAAAAAGGTTTGCAGAATAATGATCAAGAGCTTCATGTAAACATTTCACTAAGTTTAAGGTTTAAAGTTTTTAAATTCATCTCCAAAATGCTTCACACCTCAAAAGCAAGAACCAAAGTTCAATTTCAAAAGAACACTTGTCATCCATTAATAAGAAAGATTGATGAGATGAAAAAGTGCAGTTACCACCCATCAGAATTTTAGACTCACAAGGCTTAGCACTTCAAAATGGGTGGTAGGATAATCCTTTCGAATAGGAAAAAATCCTATATTTTATTTTGAGAAGGGGTGGCAATCCATACTGGTTTGTTGTCATTTCTTAATTTTTTTCCTCAAATGCAAAAGACAACGATGAGCCAAGATCTTGGCTCATTATCATCTTCTATTGGTTTTTTTAGTTGTTGTACACAAAAGCACCACATGTCATGCCCAAGATTTAATGTAATTATTAGTAATTTTTCAATTATAAAAATTAATTTATAATGAATTCATGTAAATAATTAATCAATATAGCCAAATAGTTATAATAGAATTAAATTTAATAATATAAATTTATGATTTTATATCAATTCGATTCAATAATAATGAAAAATATAGTTAGAATAATTAAACTTCATAATCATAGTAGTGACATACTCTCAATTCGATTCAAACATACGCATATTTTACGTATTTTTGGGCTTTTAAAAAAATACTTTAAAATACTTTATACAAAGGCCAATTTTCAAACCTTTGTATTTTTATAATTTTTTTTAAAAATACTTGAAAATACTTCTTTTTGAGCACCTTCGAAAAATACTTGTATTTCGTATGTCACTACTATGTTCATAATTAGATTATATTCATTAATTTTAATCAAAAATAAAACTTCTAAAGTATAGAGCTTTTAAGCCTTTAAATATAATAAATCATATTTATTATTAATATTGGGAACATTTAAATTTGCAATTTTTATTGTTTCAAATTGTTGGTTTTGTATAAAAAAGTTGCAGCAAGTTGGAAAAAATAAATTATTATCCCTTTTTATATGTTGTTTGCAGTTGTTTGTTTAAAGGAGCTTGAAGCCTTAGGTAATGGTGGCAATTGTTATTGTTGGGGAGATTCAAGCTTTTAATTTTTAATTTGAAAATGGGGATGGGGTATATTTTTCCCCAATTTTTTCCAAGCAATATCCTCATTGTTTGAAGGTTTTAATTGCTAACCTATTTGCAATGCCCTCCTTGTATTTAGTGTTTATTTGTTAGTTTGTAATACCTTCATATTTTTAGAGTTCTCTTGCTAGTTTATTTGCAATACCTTCATATTGTGTAGGGTTTTCTTGTTGGTTTATTTGCAATACTTTCATATTTTGTAAGTTTTAATTGTTAGCTTATTTGCAATACTTTCATCATTCTTAAGGATTAATTCTAGTTTGATTTTGAATGTTGTTCTTGTAGGGACTCCGGTGGCTTCACATGAAAGTGATCAAGTAGAAGTACCACCAAATCGTGCAATGGAATATGCAGATTGGGTGCACGAAGGGTCAAGGTGGAAGTGCAAGATCAATGGATGCACTAACGCTTATGTAGCTAAATGACTACTTCATCAACATTTGGATAACAAACATGGGCTTCGAATGGAAGTAGGCAAATTTGGTCGTCCTTCTACTCGTGCTAGGGGACCAAGGCAATAAAATCACCATGTTATGAATGCTTGAATTTTGAGCAACCCACATGCAAGGAGAAAGTGGAATGAAAAGAAGGCTCTTGATAAAATGATAAAGAAAGCAAAGTTAGAATGGGATGAACTGCAAGCCCATGTGTAACAAATGGAATAGGTTAAATGGCCTTTGTTGGTACGTTTAACTTTCGAAATCTTGTTGGGCATCATTGGGATTCCGACATGGGGGTGGGTTCATCCCACAAAATGCATGGGTGCGCCTTGAAAAGGACGAAAACCTTGTTGAGACAATTCAAGAAAGCAGAATTGCTGATGCAAAGCCTTTGAAAGTTGCATGGGTGATTGGAATTGGACACTGGAGTCCAATAAATGCAACTGAGTAAAAGAAATGGATGCAATATATAAATATCACTATTCCCAAATCATTCATGGGCGGTATATTTCCATACTTTTTTTTTTATATAAAACTTTGTTTGCATCTTAACATTAGAATGTAATTTTTATTTTTTTCTTATGTTAGGCTTTGGGGCACAACAAAGGAGGCTTTTATTACAAATGGAATTCAACTTGCATTTGAGCATCGTCAACTATTTACTCATCACCATGCAACAAAAGTTGTAGAAGCTACAACAAAGTATCACACCAATATGGGCATTGCTTCTAGTTCATCCTCTTCAAAGGAATAATTATAGATGTAGCTTTAATGCACTTATGCACCATTTTGTATCAAGCCATTATAGATTAACTTAGCATGATATATTTTTGTCACCATCCTTTTTATAGTGTGGTTACTTGACATTTTTGTAACAATCCATTTGTTTTAATTTTGACCTCTACTTTTGGGATTTGTAGATTTTGGGTTAATTTTATGCCATGTTGCACACAATACCCCCATCCATTACAAATGGATTACATTTACTATGAACCAAATGAGCAATACTTCATTATCCTTATCATGAAATACTCGCACAATAACCTTAACACAAAAATGTAATTTAATATTTTCATATAATTACATTGCTCATTTTTATGAAATGACCCCTTGGTGCATAATTCAGTTTGTTTATGCAAGTATTGCAAACTTTTGATCTTCTTTTGTTCATGGTTGGATTATCCATAAAACATTTCAAATTTCAATAGCCACATATCAACCAACTCATGTTCATGTTCCATTACCTTAATATAAACTTTTGCGTAATATATGTTTCAAATAAATAGGGGGGACATTGGGTTTAGGGAAATTAAACCCAACTTTTTGTTGCTGTTATTTTAAAGTAACCTTTTTCCTAACATTTATATTATTTTCATGGAATATTTTTAAAGTGAATTTACGTATTCAGATATACACATATATCTAACAAGGTTCTTATTTTTCTTTTCTTTTTCATTAAAGGAGAGGATGAAGGTGATTCCGTGACAAAGGTATGAATGATAAGAAAACCTTCCCAATGGTTGGGGTCCCCCCCCAAATTAGGTTTAAAACATAAGTTGATAGTCTATACACAATTTAGGGTTATGCAAAAATAATTTCAAAATTAGGTTTAACACTTGGTTCTAAAAAAATTGTTAATATCCACCATTAATGTTATGCAACCAATTATTTTTGTGTTTATTTAATTTAGGGTCAATGTAAGGATTTTTTGTTACATACAAAGGTTTTAACTCAACATTTTAAGGTTCATTATATAGGTTTGCTTAATTTTTCAAATTCAAAGCTATGCATGCATTAGGTTGTAATGTCTACATGATGAAGGTTTAAATTTCCAATATGTAATTAATACCGTACCCTATCACCCTATGTTAAATCCCAAATTGTAATACCTAGGTAAATCTATGTTATGTAAACCCCCTTGATTTCATAATGCAAAAACCTATTCCTTCATCATCTAAGGTTTTGTAAAATTATCTTGTATACCAAATGCAATACTTGCATTCAGTGTATAAAAACAATAGGACGTATCCAAAAGATACCTATTTTTTAAAAAATAACCAATTATCAATACCTTCATCTTTAGGTGTAAGCATTGACTGTGGGCATGTCTTAATTTTTCCAAACCTTAATTTACAATACCTACATTGTTTGTAATGAGTGTTAAGGTGATCATTAAAGTAACTTTGCCTTTATTACTATAATGTAATATTACCAATTTACCATAGTAAACTTATCATTATACCTACATAAATTTATATTGTATACCCTCACCAAAAGCCCCCTTTTGGTTAATAAATATTTATTATGCAAGTATTGCAAAAACTTAATCCTTCATCATCTAGGTTTACTTAGGGGGATCTTGCTCACCAAATGCAATACCTACATTTAATGGACCTAATGCAATAAGAAATATCCAAATGATATTTATAACTAAAACAAATCATCATTCTAATGAAAAAGGTAGGACAATACCCACATTAAGTGGTCCCCCTCTGGGAGGAGTAGGGAATTTGTAATACATTCATCTAACATAATTAATACCCACGAAAGATATGAAATTATATGCAATACTTGTGTTAATGTTCGTTAACCTTTAACTATGATATACCCTAAACCTTGCAATACATGCATTCAATACCAATTAAATGCCACAAGAAACAAGATGGGTAAAGCATTACTCACATATTGACTTGGTGATTATTGTATAACTGACTTGCAATACCCGCCTCTATATAATGTTTGAATGAAGTATTCTTGTTTCAAAGTTTTAAGAGATATGTGTTATATTGCCTTAATATTGTAACTTTAACTTTCAAACCCTATATGTTCATTGATATAAAATCAACGCATTAACACATAAATAATCTATTATTTAACACAATTGTAATATGATGCACATTTTAGTAATGGAAAATTGATATGGGGGATAGGTACAAACAAATTTTTATTTTTTTCACTCATGAGCCCTCTTCTTATGAATATTACCATGTTTTAACATTATCTCATGCTAATCCTTCATTCGATGCACTAAATTACCAAATCCATCATTGACGCAATGAAATACCATGCTGGGATGCATGACTTCATTCACCTTGGAAAGGCGAATACCTTGTACATCTGTTGCAATAACATGCAACAATGATGTGGTGTGGTTTATGAGTCGAACCCCTCCTTCTTTGACTTCATTGATGATTTTTTGAATTATGTCACCCATTTGAACAAGTGTTTTTTTTATGCAGGTGGATGAACTTGAAGGTTGGTTGTGATTTTTTTTTTCCACATTGGGGGAAATATCATCCAATTTCATAAACTCGCACATATCAACAACCCATGTTTTTGAAAGTGATCTTCATTGGCCTCTTCTTCATGAAATTCATTGTCATAAATGTGTAAATAAATAGGGTTTGCAAACATGGCAACAAAACCTCCATGATTAGATCCATACCATGTCCCACAATATTGAATGATATTTTTTTAGTGAGATCAATACATGAAAAAAAATGGCAACTTAATGTTTACAGAAGTTTCCATGCAACACCCATGGACATGTGCAACAAACATACTTGGTGAAAGGAAGTGGGACCTTATATGTCATATTTGGATGTTGTTGTCTTCAAACCATACATGCATGGCTAGTTTCATTCAAATCATCTATCCCATAGGTGACACTGGTGTGAGGGATCAATGTGGCCTTTTCAATGTTCGTTTTCATAATGTGTTCCACAACCTTCTTTTTTATGAACCCACATTTCTTCATTTTAGTTGTGTGCATGTAATGTCTTGGAACCATTGTCGTGAATCTCCACATTAACCAATCAATTCGTCAACCTCAAAGCCCTTTTGTTTCCAAAGCGAACCAACATTTCAATGCCCCATGGTAAGACTCAATTGATGTTTGTGTGTCCTGGTTTAAATGTGGCACTTGTTGAAGCTCCATCATCCATAAATTTACAATAAGATACAATGTGCATCCATAAATTGTCATGTAAGTATTGCATTTCTTTTTACCATGTATAATATGGATTTAGGTGATAATGTGGGTATTGCATTTTTTCCCCATATACAATGTGTATCTTTAAATTATCATGCAGGTATTGCATTTAAAGCTCCCACATATAATGTCGATTAAGGTCATAATGTGAATATTGCACTTTGCCCCCACATATAATGTGGATTAGTGTCATAATGTGAATATAGCACTTTGCCCCCACATACAATGTGCATCTTTAAATTGTCATGCAAGTATTACATTTAATGTTCCCACATATAGTGTGGATTAAGTTTTTAATGTGGGTATTGCATTTTGCACCCACATGGGATTATTAAGTCCACCATTGGTGTTTTTACCTTAATTCAAAAAGTGAATATTTTGGGATATGCACAACATGGTGCAATAACAATAATGGATTGAGAGTTAATTCACATGCCAACTTGGAAATAATAAGTCCATGAATCACCGAGTAAATGTTGGGTGAAGCTTTCAATGATCTTGTTTTTCCCACGAATTACGAAGGTTTCAATGCTTTCATTTGGTTCAATGGGCATGTACATGATGGTGTGAAGGTCATTTAATATTGTACGTTGCACTTCATTGTCTTTGATTCTTTCCATCAAATGCAAGTGTCAAACCTTTAAGATGTGCCACACGCAAAGGTAAATGGGCATTTGATCATCACCCCACACAATCCTAACCATGCATAAAATACCAATTTATTATCATTTCAACTAATAACATTATTTAAAATGGAGAATGTGGGATGAAATTTTGAAATGGTTGCATGTACATAAAAGCTAAAAAAAATGTAGAATGAAAATAAAACTCACCACAATGTTCATAAATCTTACGGAACATCATCAATAATGAAACATGAAGGTTTCCATTTAGGAATCTTCCTTAGAAACTTTGTTTTCAAAGGAATTAACCATTCCACCAAATCATCGCATGTTTAGTAGCTTGTAATGATCCATGCAACCGACATTCCAATGTAATGTGCATTAAACACCATCAATGTGAACAAATGAAATTTCACATCATTGGTGTCAAAGGTGGCATCCATTGAGATTGCCCGTTATCACCTAAGGAAACCATGGGGTTTGTATCCCTATAGTGAATGGGACATGTATCTCATTATCCTCATTTGCATCTTGAAAATAAAACACATCATGCATCTAGATGACTAAATGCCCATGTGCGAAAGGAAATGGCTAGATTTTGGTGTAAACGCTAATTCCTTTTTTTATGTATGCAATACAAATAAGCAATGTCTTATTGTTTAATGAAATCAACCCTTATTGTTGCTTCTCTTGCATTGATTCTAACTCACCATATTGTTTTATGCTTATCATATATTTGATTGACGGTGTAACCTAAACCCAATTGGGTCCAAATGTGGTCCTTGAGGGCTTGTGACATTCGTGGGGCAAAAAAAGATTGTTGCACAATGGAATCAAAGTCATGTTTACCATGTGTAGGTTCACCATTGACCCATGTATGAGGTCGATGGTAGAAGATTATTTCTGCCACCCAGGTTGTGTGCACAATTGCTTAATCAAAAATTGAACTAAACAACCTTATTTAATGGATTGATAGTGATTTGGGTTTCCACGATTATCTTCCGGCCCATACCCACATGCATATCAAAATGTGAAATCAATTTAATTCTTAAAGTTTGGTACAATATGAAGTTAAAAAATAAATTCCATATAACAAAAATGAATAATACAACATTATACCAAATATGGCCAAGGTGGTTTTGGATTCTTAGCATTTTTACATTTTCTTGTGAGGGTATTCATTTATAAATGTTCCATTCCATCAGGGAGTTTTCATTGTTTCATTCACCATTCAGAAATTCCAAGATTTGTGCATGTGGGATGTATTCACATTCAACTTCAATTATATGTGCCCCTCCATGTCAAACATTTGTTTTCCACACCAAATCCATATTGTTAAAGGGTGACTTCTTTGGGTTTTGAATTTCAATAAATTGATATTAATGTCCAAAACTTTATATTTGGAATATGTTGAATTACATGTTAATTGTCATATTTAATATTAATGTAAATGTACATGTTATAAATACTTAATTTGTATCCCTCATCTAAACCCTGTACAAACATGCATATAATACCCTAAATGTTAAATATGGAAAACATATGATATGGTCTATGGCCATAATTATAAATTTTAGATTTATATTATTTATGGATAATCTAAATGTAATACCCACATGATAGTTCACAAACTGCATTATTTATGAAAAAAATAAATGCAATGCCTAGATGATAATTTAAAAATGCACACTATATATGGGGGAAAACTGCAATACCCACATTATGACCTTAATCCACATTATATGTGGGGGGCCTACCTATAATACCTACATGACAATTTAAAGGTGCACATTATATATGGGGGAAAACTATAACACCCACATTATGAGCCTAATCCATGTGGGGGCTTAAATGCAATACTTACATGACAATTTAAAGATGCACATTATATATGGGGGGAAAATGCAATACCTACATTATGACTTTAATCCACACTATATGTGGGAGCCGTAAATGAAATACCTACATGATAATTTAAAGATGCACATTGTATATGGGGGGAAAATGCAATACCCACATTATGACCATAATCCACACTATATATGGGAGAGGGAAATGCAATACTTGCATAACAATTTTAAAATGCACATTATATATGGGTCGCAAAATATAATATTGGCATTAGACCCTAAATCCACACTATTTATGGGAAGCCAAAATGTTAAATCCATATATCACACATGGAACATTCTTAGTGGAATTTGATGATCATATTAAAATCATCAATGGAAATTGATTTCTTTAAATTAGGAACAAAACAATAAGAATACATAAGAAAATGATTAAGAAAAGACATCATACCATTAATGTTAAAGGATAATATCACATTCAAAGGAGTTGTATCTTGATTTGAAAACACAACCTAAATAAATCAACACACATTTCATTAAACCTTAAATTTAAAACCCTAAATAATCCTAATGATAAATGCTTTCAACTTAATGATTATATAGAAAATTCTACAAATAGAATAAAAAAAATATTTATAACAACTATGTTTTGAATTTTAAGATTAATCAATTAAAAATTATAATGAATGGAAGCATTAGCCTTAGAGTTTCAAACTAATTATCCCAAAAATTTATACATAGACCTAAACAATTTTAATTGTAAATGTCATAAAAATTAAAAACTATATAAACATATACAAAAGCCATATAAAATAATCTTTAGGAATGAGTGATGAATTAAAATTGAAACACAATGAAAAGAAAAAATGAAATGAATGAAATAAAAGTTTATTCTCTTACCTTTAGTGTGGTCACTTTAACTTGAGACTTTTTTCATTCATCTTCAAAATAAATAAAATGCATCTTGTTGCAAGTATTTGTATGCGAAAATTTGGCAAAACTTCCCCCCAAAATTCAACCTAGGATTGATTTTGATTAGTATTAAAAATTGTGCAAATATTCATAAATGTTTGATGTCTTTTTAACTCTAAATTTATCAAGCCTATTCTTTAATTAAACTAAATACATTTGGCATTATGGTCCAAATTGGAGGTAGAAGATTACTGTTAAAAACAATTTCTTAGAATTTTAACTAAGAAGATATATAGGTTTTGCCAAGAGATATAAGTTTAGTCAAGAAATATAAAATTTAATAAAAAAGAATATAGGTTTAGCCAAAAGATATAGGTTTTGCCAAAAGAGAGAAGTTTAGCCAAGAAATATAAATTTAACCAATAAGAAATTTAGGTTTAGCCAAGAGATAGAATTTTAGCCAAAAAATATGTTTAGCAAAGAAATAAAAGTGCCAATAAAATATATAGGTTTAGCCAAGAGATAGAAATTTAGCGAATAAAATATATAGGTTTTGCCAAGAGATAAAAATTTAGCCAATAAAAAATATAGGTTTTGCCAAGAGATAGAAGTTTAGCCAAGAAAAACTATAAGTTTAGCCAAGAAGAAATATATGTTCAGCCAAGAGGAGATAAGAGTTTTGCCAAGGTAAGTAAAGGATTAATTGTTAGTTAGTAGGCAGGGCTAAGTTTTAAGTCAGTATGGTAGCTAGGTAGGTGGGTAGTATGGAGGTCAGGGTTGAGAAAAAATTGGCAATGAAAAAAATGATCAAAGGTCAGCACCCAAAAAGGATTGACTGTGGTAGAATGTTGGTTAACGTAAGGTAAAGAGATGAATGAAAAAGAAAGGAATCACCCAGTCCATCCTATGGACAGAACGGCCAACTGGTGCAGTCATGGGGGCTGGTTCACCCGGCCCTATTAAGAGCGCATGTTACATGATGTTTGTCTAGAAAACCTAATTCAAAAGGGTCTTTGTTGTTCATTGTCTAGAAAACTTGATCTAAAAGGGTGACCACATCTATGAGCTATGAAATGGAGGGAATAGATTAGGTCACGAATCACCCCCCAGTTGGACCCTAGTAAAATGGCAGGAGTGCATAGGTCATTTCAAGGTAAGTGGGAACACAATTATACTACAGTGCATGTTTCATCTTTGTGCGCGAAACACTTGGGAGAAAAGTGGGTCCTGATGAACACGATAGCAGGATGGGAATCTCAAGAGTTTTAATTTGTTTTTGGTCACAAAATGTGAAATAAAAAATTATTTTTCAGAGGATGGTGTTTTTTCCACGGTCACCAAACCTGGGGCTGCACTCTTTATTTGTAAGAGTAGGCGTACTCTAAATATAGCTCATGATGAGGTGCCTGCTTATACTATCTTTGGTTCACATAACTGTCTCAAAGGATTGGATGGTAGAGATCTTAGGGCTCATAAGATGGAGGGTACAGAGTTTGCCAGGTAGTGCATGGGATCTAATTCAATATACCAAAAGCCAATGACCTGAGGGATATTCCTACATCATTGGGTTTCATTAACCTCTTCTACTGAACACTACAGCGCATGTTACATCTTCGACTGGATGCCTCCCAGCTATTGAAACGTATGTATAGAACGTGCGTATAATACACTCGTATTATACATCGTATAATACTAACGGCTACTTTTCAAATATACAGAAGTATTGAACCGTATGTATAATACAGCGTATAATACATGGCCATGTGTACAATTTTACAACTGCGCGTGTTGTAACTGCGTTTATTGAACTGTATTTCTTGAAATGTGGGCTGTATAATATGTATAATACGTGTATAATACGTTTTGTAAAATGTGATGCGCCCCCAGCAGTGAATACAGCTCACATTTGTTCACTGTATCAAACAAAACGTATTATACACGTATTATACGTATTATACATACCACGTTTCAAAAATTCATAAAACACAGTTCAATACTCCCAGCTCTTTCTTTGCTTTTCTCACATTAGTTCTGGAAAAAACCCCCACCCACAACGAAGACAGTTTTGTATGAGACAGAGTGAGTAGGATTTCCACCAACCTCTTGTTACTTACACTACAGTGGATGTTACATCTTTGTTTGCTTGCCTCTCAAGAAAATAGAAAAGCAAACCCACCCAAAGGTATAGTTGGGAGCAGGGTGATGGCCATGGCTAGGGCAAACCAGCACCCACTTTAGTACCTTCACCTTTCTGAGTGAGGCCTCTTAGTGGCCATATTAGAGAATGTTAGATTTGAATTCTGAGATCCTGATTTAGACTAAATTCCGGATAATTGCAATATTTAGAAATAATTTTAATGAATTTTGGGGTTTGTACCATGGTACCAATGTGGATGCTGGTTTGCCCAAGGCTGGTGGGCACAACCAAGTTTTCATACAGCAATCGTATTTAAAATTTTCCTCAAAACAAGGTAAAACTCCCAAGGTCGCTCACTGGTTATTTCATTGTGGGACCTTGAAACCTTAAAAAGGTTCTGGTTTTAAACCCAATGGTGTGCAGTTGAAACTCGTGAAGGCCCTCTGGCAATGAGCTTGACTTGGGGTGCCAGTGGCTTGTTAGGTTGGGTATGCTGTTCTGCTTCCAATTTTTTTTAAAATTAAACTATTTTCCAGTACTTGCCCCTTTCATCACCTTCCCGCAGCTCACACTAGGCTACAGTTGTTGATACATTTTGGTACCCACCCTTTGTCCTCAAAATATCAAACCCTACCCAAAAAATTACACAGCTCTACATGACTTGGAATAAAGTTTCTTTCCATTTCAAAAGATGAGGCTTATAAAATGGGGGCCTCTTTTCCAAAAGATTAACCCAAACCCAAGTGACATTGAAGGGTTTTCAGAGGATTTTGGTGATCATGTACTTGTCACTGGGAGGGATTCTGCCCTTTGTAAGTTAGGCCTAAGCTTCTCAGTTTCAAGTTTCAACTGCTCTTTCAAATGCATGTGACACATCCTCACTTGTTTGGGCTGTCCCTATGGCCCTTACTTAGGCCTGATACTGTTCTTCAAAAGAGAAAAAGAAAGAAACATTGATGAAGCATCTGATACACTAACAATTGTCAAAAACGGGTTAGAAATGAGAAAGTTATAGCCCCCAAAAATAAAAGGGGTCAAGAACTCAAAAAAATGAAACCACTGGCCAGTTCCTGAACATTCAAAAACTTCCTTGTATGTTGCTATGTTGTTATTAGATTTTCAAGATGATTTGTAGAACTTCAGGTGACACTCCTATAGCACTTTAAATTGTTTAAAATGAATAAAAAATAAGAAAGTTATGAGGATTGAAATCAGAAGGGGTCCAAACGAAAAGGAAAAAAAAAAAGCACATTTTGTAAGTTGGAAAGCTTATTTTTCTTCTTGTTATTTTTTCATTACTTCTTTTCCTTTGCACTTCAAAAATGATTTCTAAATCTTGAGAACCGCTCTTATAACATTTTAAATCACTTAAAATGAAGCACATATGATGGAAAAATATAAATAAATGTTCGGTCATAGGCAGGAGATTGGTGATAGGCCAGTCTACTGTATCTGCAGTAAATGTTTGGGGATATCCCTGGGGTCTTGGATGTCCCAAAAAGTGAGGGACGTCCGTCTTGGCAACCGTGCCGTCAATCCCTTCTCTTTGACTTCTATGGCCAACCTAATTTAAATTTGTTGGTTCTTTCCTACATATCTATATTATAATTCCGCTCAGTCCTTAATGGTACTTTTGAATGGTCCTCCACTCAGTAACTTTGTGGACAGGGGCCTGGGAGTACCAAAATCCGCTCATGGTCCTCCAAAATGGGCCCTGTCTGTTGTCACACAACACAGCGACGTTTTTATCACTGAAACCCGTTTTACACAACACGGGCCCGTTTTGATATCGGGGTGCGGTTTCACACAACACGGCCGAGTTCTGATCTCTAGGTCTTTTTCGATATGACATGGCCGGTTTGCACTTTGCACATCTGGGTCCGTTTCACACAATACGACAGGTTTTGACATTGGGATCCCGTTTCACGGGGCACGGCAGGGCAGGGGGGGCAAGGCAGGGCGGTCAGACAGGGCAGGGCAGGGTCTGTCTGTCCATCTGTCTGTCTTGCAGGGCAGGGGGCAAGGCAGGGCAGGGGCCAAATAAAGAGTAAAATAAGAAAAAATAAAACTTATAAAACTTCAGAGTGGCCGAAGGTCACGGGCACCCACTAGTCATTCTCAATTGTGATCACTGGTGTATCGTAGACATTCCAATTGCAAGCTTACTTGCTCTAGTGTTCCTTCCTCTCAACCCATCAAGGGTTGGATAGTTGTACAACTCCCAAAAAAAAAGCAAAAAAAGGTTGTTTCCAAAGGAAAATGATGGCAGTTGATGCAATACCATGCGTGTTACATGTATCTTATCCTATTGTTGCATCACTCTTCTAGTCCTTTCATTATAGGTCTTTGGAAATTTCTTTCTCTAGGTTTACTACCTTCCAGGGCCCCTTTCAAGTGTTCTTATTCTGGGGCTGCTCATAGCACTCCTTCACGCAAAAATGTAACATAAACTGCAAGTAATCTCTTTGGACAACAAATACACAACTCACAATCATAAAGGGCCTATGTGGAAGCCCCATATGGCTTGAAGTAGAAGCATTGCGGGATGAAAGGATGTAATAGAATCATCATTGGGATGAAGACCTAATGATCAAGACATCAGGCGCCGAATATGGGAAAACAACAAGGGACATGTTAGTTGGTGTGTTTTCTTTTTGTGTTGTGGATATGGTGTAGTGTTGTGTTGTCCGTTGCAGGTAAATTGGCTTCGGAGTTCTGTGGTGAATGTTGGCTTTGCGGAGATCGTGAACGGCGGTCTTGGTGGAGTCTCTTTGGATGCTCTTCATGCAATTTGGATATGGCGGGCACAACTGGAGAGAGTGGGGGGGGCAGCATTGATGGGAGCACAGGAGACGCAAAGGGTCCTAAGGAGGAGCTCTTCTGGAAGCTAAGTGCCTGATTCTGTGTGTTGTTTGGAGAGAATTGTAGAATTTGGACTGGAGATTAGAGAATGCAGACTAGAAAGCACATGTTGATGCGTGATAGTTGTGAGGGAAGAATGCCCTCAGCTGGTAGTTGTGATTAGACTCTGACTCCTGGACTTCTTCCGCTGCGTACAGGAGTCAGGTTTAGGGATTACCAGACCTAGGAGCATGAATAAAGATGTAGAGATGTGGAGATGTTGAAAATCAATAGGGGACTGTGTTGGCTGGTCTGAGTGAATCAACAAATGTTCAAGGGATTTTTGAGAGAAGAAGGCCCTTGGAAATTTTGAGACCCAAGCATCTGGGAACTCCAGGGAAGTAGGCACTACAATGTTTTAAGTGGGATCATTTGGCAAACAGTATCATTGTGGGAAGTCATTCATCTCTGTTCAATTTCTGAAAGAATCTGTGGGAGATGAATGTGGGGCAAGCTAATTTTGAAGAAGACCATGATGGCCTATTGAGAGGGTTTGGAACGTTCTAATCCAAGTTCATCTCTGCACCCATTTGTGCCTAGAAGTTATCTTGGTTGTTGATTTGGGTTGGACATTGATGTGGGTTGTTACATCATTGGGGAAGGCATAGCATAAAACTTGCATTGCAATTGTTCCTAACAGTTTCACAGAAATAGAGCTTCAATTACTCAGAAAGCGTATTTGGAGACCATTGTTGATCAAATGCATGTGCTGATGAAGTTCATTTTTGAACCTTTCTTTTTGCCACAACATTACCTACTGATTGTTCACCATGTCAAAGCACTACTGTGACAAAAGACCATAAAAATCAAGCTGAGATGCAGGAAATGTTGAGGAAAAAGTTAAACATAAAAATAAAATTTCATAAACCAACTACTGATTGAACCCAACCAATTCCAAAGCACTCAATCAACATTGAAATAAATCACAACTAATATATATTAAATACCAACAATCTCAATCCAAAATTACACTCCTTCATTTAACATTGAGGTTAACATTGACGTTGAATATGAATCTTTATCACCAAATGTACAAGGCAAAAGCCATACACTAAAGAAGGAGATGATTTCAAATGTCATCCTGCTAGATTTACATCATTTACATCATGTCTCATGTTGTCTCTCATTTAACTACAACACCACAGGGAGATCATCTTTGATGAACCTTGTGAATGCTATATATTAACTTGTTTGCTTTCATAAGCACATCCTGAAGAAATATTATCTATATACCAAAACATTATGTCATCCCTATCATATTTCTCATGGGTAGACACTAGGTGTAGTTACTAAGGTTTGTCAACATTTTGAGTAGATTGTTCTTTTGACTTCAATGTTTGGGAACTGAACAACCTCTTGTAAAATACTCCAAAAGCTTCCTAACTTCAAATGTTGTTATAACACCACTATTAATTATATTTGATTGAATGAATATGCATAAAATGTATGTAATTGTGTTTTTTGTATATTTCAATGAAACATTTGTGGGATACATGATGAGTTTTTTACACATCTCCATTCCCAATGTGATTTAATCCCAAGATCTTGTCTCATCCTCTTTCCACAAATGTCCTAGATGTAAAGAAATCCTAACCAATTCAAAGAGGACTTCAATCACTTTATTTCCCATGTCAGATATGATGAACATTTGTCAATCCCTTCTTCTTGTCCAAGTACTAACATAGCAACGTCATGTTAAACACCCAGTGTTGAAATAGTACATGGAAAATAGTTGGAAACAAATATTCCACCTTTTCAATTCTGCTTTCACTTATGGGTTCTGCAAATGCCTCATCAATTTCATCACAAAAGGCTTTATGAGCAAGTTTGTCAATGCCAAAGACTTATAAGGTTAGCAATAAATCTCATGTTCGTCCTTCCAAATTTGAATAAATTCAAGGCCAATTGTATCCTTCATTAGCTCCATGCAAAAAATCATAGTCCAACATTAAAATATTATCATTTTTTTATTCTTGTGTGTTAAATTTTTGAATACATGTTTTTAAATTTATCACGTCTTTTATTTGATCATAGATTGGAATTAGATGTATTTGAGAGTTTATTTTTTGACACATCAATTTTAAAAAACTGATGCATGTATTAATGTTTCAGTTGCATGTGGATTTTATTTTATTTTTAGCACATTTAAATTAAATTTTTTTATTTTAAAAACTAGATTATATTAAAGTTCTTTTGGATCACATGTATATTTTTCAATTTATTTTAGTCACATTATGCACATCAAAATTGTATTTCTTAAATTATTTTTATTGCAATTAAAATGTGTTTATTTTGATTTAAGTCTAATGCGTGGAACACAATGCTATCATGACAATAGACATGAAATAACCCCATTTACTTGAACAAACCTATAAAGAGATCATAGAAAAGAATGACCTTGTTGCCCAAAAGATGAATGCTTATGTTTGTACTAATTTCATGATAAGTTGTAAAGGGTTCAGTGCTGACCTTGGGTTTTTTTTCCAATTTTGTGATGTAATTGCAATGACAATCATTCACAAGAGGAAACAATCAAATTTGGCTACAAATTATAATGAGTAGTAGACATTAAAAAAAATCTTGCCATGTTTTGGGGATCTCTAGAGCCCAATGATTCAATATGTTTTTTTTTCTTAGAATGTGATGAATTGCATCCAAAATAAAAAATTCGGAAATATTTTAAAAAATCATGTAGATGTAAAATTTTGCACAAATGTTTTTGACTAATTAATACAATGAGTTCCTTAGAAAATAAGACCACACATGTTGTATCTAGATGTGTTAATATGACAAAATATAGTGGAATTTCTTATATTACAAGTTATGTGAGTGTGAGATTATCTCATATGCTTCAATGTAAGTCTTCAACTTGAAGATCTATGAAACATTATCAACATCTGATCATCCTCATTACGTGTTCTTATGTACCACAAAATCATTTTTGTTTGTGACAAGTGTATGACAATCTTAATGATTACTTTTGGGTAATAGCACAACCAAGTTCTTTAGAATCTTTCAACTTTGAAGTAGTTTGTTGAACTTGCCTCAATCACATCTTGTAATGTTGGGAAGGGAGTTGGGACCAGCAAGGAGGGGAAGGACAGGCCAAAGACAAGAAGTCATTGTCTACTTGTGTGTCCTTTGAATGATGTTAATTTGGATCTTGCTTTAACACTTTTTAAAACATGCTCAAGTTCTATATATATATATATTTTCTAGATTGTGAAGTGGTAATTTTCATTAATCCTTCTATTGGGTATGTTCTCCCTAGTCAAACCTCTAGTCTTAGAAATGATGGAAAAGTTGAAATTTGAAACATGGCTGGTGGTGATCCTTCAAGAATTCTTGACCAATTTTTTTTTAAAACCTAGTAATTTTTTTGTGAACTACTAAAAAGGCATCTTGTTATGCTACACAACCCAAATTCCATTAATTGTAAAAGTAATGTATTTTGAGTTTTGTAATAATTTACAATTTATGAAGAGGTTATATGTTGAAATATCTTTATATGATGGGTCTTTTTGGAAGTCAATTCCATTTGAAAGAACTTTGTCAAAATTTGACTTGTAAAATATATCTAAAATAGAGTTTTTTTTTAGTTTGTTATTTTGGGCAACTAGGTAATTTTGTGATTAATTTTCTATCCATTTAATGCTTTGTGTTTTGACGTTGTTTATTGAGACATGACTTTTTTTTAAAACATTTATGGCAAAAGGTGCAATTGAAATTATTTGAATGAAATTGAAACACCATTCTTACAAATAACCTAATAATGTAGTTAACTAGGTGTTTATTTATTATTATTAATAGTTAGAAACATGATCTTATGTTCAAATATGTGGGTTTTAAAAAAAATTTAAAAATTCATCATTTGAATTCCTATTGTGAATATATGTGTGATTTTGAAACTTCTTTTTCAAGGGATTCATGTTAAAAAGATCTCCATAGGCCGAGAAGACCATTATATTGGTAGTATTGAACTTGTAGAATGTGCATGATGTGCTTTCAAATATTTTTAATTTTGCATCAAGAATTTTTCTCCATTAATTCCAATGGAAAGGAAAAGGAGTTTATAATAAAATTACAACAATGCTCCATTTAGATATGGTAATAGCTTGGGCTTTAGAAGACTTCAAAGTTGAACTTACTACAATAAAATTGAGAACAATGAAGTTCAAATATTGTTTCTAAAAAATGTGAGAATTAGGAGGATTATTAACTTGGTATGTGACCAATGGAGTTGAAAATATTTGTCTCCTTTACTAATAACAATTAGTACTTGTAAATATCCTTGCATCCCATTGGTTTCATGTATATTTTATGATGGTTGTCATGTGTGGGGTGTAAGAATTGGCAATAGGAAGAAAAATGTGGTTCAAGCTTAGATTATGATTTTAAAAAGCTTGAACAATGTAGATGCAAATACATGAAACAAAAGTTAGAGCATGAGTAGAAATGTGTGTGTCATATGTTCATAAATGTGATCAATAAATAAACATTTTGGGACAAAATGTATGAGTAAATTGATAAGAATCAGGCACTATTGTAATCTCATAATTTTATAAGCCTTACAACATATTGATTTCAAAAATAAATACAACATTTGTTCATATCATGCCAATGCCATAAAGATACGTATAGAAGCTTGGTGTTTCTATGATTTTTTTGGATATTATCAAACACCTAATACATTGAAAGACAAGTATAAAACCACCTTTGTCATTGATTGGGCTACAATTATTTGGCTAATAATGCCTTACTCAAATAAGAATTTTAAGAATGGTCCACCTACTTAGTAACATGTCATGAGTAATGCATAAGTTTGTGATTATTTTGTTGACATGTTTATGAAGAATATTTGAGATGTTTTTACTATCTGTAATGATGTTTAAAATCACCTATTGAAGTCAATGTGCTTATGTTCTAAGAAATGCAAGGAGTATGGCATGTCATAATCTAGACAAATGTGCTTTGATGGTATTCTTGAGCACTATCTTGAGCTTTAATGTTTCTAAGGAAGGAGATCTATTGAATCTTAAGAAGGTTCAAACAAAGTCAATATGTTGGTTCCTACCACTCCACAACAAATTTAGGTGTTTAATGGCATGGCACAATTTATAAGGCATTTCATCAAGGATTTTGTTTTTATTATGAATCCAATTATTGAGTTGATGTGAAATTATGAACCATTTGTTTGGACAAATGAATGTTAACAAGCATGGGAGACCATTTAGCAATGTTATGTGGAGGCTCCCATGATTATTTGCCCAAATTGGCAAATGGAGTTTCATGTGCACACTAATGCTCTTTATTAACTATTGGCATTACATTGGCCTAGAATACATAATAGATAAATATGACCAAGTGCTTGTATATGTCTCATATGTACCCAATCAAGAAGTTTTTTCCACAGTTTTCACATAATGGAAGTTTAGGCACTACCTATTAAGCAACAAGTTCACATTCTTTGTTGACCATATGGCACTAGTGTACATTGTCAACAGACCAAAACTTTTAGGATCCATTGTCAAGTGGCTGTTATTGTTTTTTGCGTATGATGTCATAATGGTGTACAAACCAAAATGTTCACATCTTTTTGCTAATGCATTGTCATTATTACCACACTCAACAAAACTACCAGATGCAATAGTGTTCTCATTACAACCTTTGTGGTTGAATGAAGTAGAGGAAAATATGTTGATTGTGGGTAGGTGCCAAACAACTTCACTTTGATTCATAGATAATGACTTGCACAAAGAATGAAACCTTTTACCTTACATGATGGTATCCTTTCCCATTTTCAATAAGATAGTTCAAGTTAGACGAGTGTGTTATTCTGGAGAATGACTTCACTCATTTTAAAGGAGTTGCATGAAAGGGTTGTTAGACACCATTTTGATTCTAATATTGCAGTGCACATGATGTTGAATATGGCAGACCATGACATCTTCTCAAATGAAAAGGTTATATTCTCATTAACACAATTTTTTCATAAGGCATCCCTTGGCAATGTTTTCTAACCAACCTCATTTTTCTTTTGGATTTGTTTGTTTATATGCCCCACAATCTCAAGAGTACTTTTCATTTATGTTACTATGGCTGACACATGTTGACTCCTTACAATCAGATTTCACATCTAGATGACTTAGGCATCCTTAAGCTTTCAATAGTGTATTGCTAAGTCCATTTCAAATATCCTTAAACTCGACTTTATTACTAAGGCTTTATAATTAGTCTAATTAAAAAATCCTAGTTTGCAAAACATTTTACCAATGCTGAATCCCTTGATTTAATAATCCACTCTTGACTCCCTGTGAAGATTTAAATACCACACTCCATGTTGCTGGACATCTCCCTACAATTTTTTAAGAGGGCCAATTCCTAATGGATGGTCTAAGGCAAGGTTCCAAGCAACCTTTGCATCTTCAAAGATTCATTCAAAAAAGACTTCATTTGCACACCCATACTCATAAATCCCAAGTTCATAGTGCTAAGAATGGTACCCCATAATCTCTCCTTTATCAGTCCTAATCCCATTGTGATTTTGATCTTGAAACATTGATCCAACCCCAAAAAAAGCCATGGGTTTTCATGCTCAAAAGGGTCCCTTATCTGTCATGATGTGTGGCATTGCATGTCACATGTTAAATTGTGGATGAGAAGTAAAAGAGGACCAGCCTTCGACAGCCAACACCTATTTAGCAACCTTTGAACCCCACTAGTTGACAGTTTCATCAAACATTTGGCAAGGAATCATTACAAAACAAGTTGCAAAGCTACATTCCTCACCAATCTCAATTTATGAATCCAACTTGGAACAAGGGAGGTGGAAGCTTAAGGGGATGAGAGGTTTGCAAATTTGCACCAGGTAGGTCTATAGTCTATGGGCACTAAGATGAGTTAAGACTGTGATCCACCATCTCAGACATCTATAGTGAACACCTATGGAAATTCAAGAGTTAGACTAAGAATAAAATCTTATGGGGAATGGACCAACAACATGAACAAGTCCAAACCTCCAAACCCACCAGGTTTCGAAGTATCTCTTCACCTGATGGAAAATATACTAATGCCATTAGTCTGCAAACTCTTCTATCCCCCTTAAGAAAATCTCTTTACCTGATGGCAACCAGAATGATATCAAACTAATCAGCAAATATATATTTCAAGTGATTTCTTCACAAAAGACTATATTAGCAGATTGCACATAACCATACTTGACCTAGAAATGTCCTCCACTTTAAGTTTCAAGAGTTTCAACACACATACACTTTTGATGCTAAACAAGAAACCAGACTAGACAATTGAAAATTATTCAAACAGATGACTACATGCATTCTCCATATAGTTTGTTGCATGCTCCAGATCAGAACTCGATTCTAATCAGTAAAACATGAAGTGGCAAGACCAGAACAAAAACCAGTTGACAAGGAACCTTAAAATGTAGAACCCAGATAAAATAGCAAGCTCTGCTAATAGACCATTCCATACCCCCTTGCCTTGACAGACTCCAGCACAGTGCCTCATGGTGGATATTGTTAACCCAACAGTGTGTGAAACTCAACCTAAGCATCCATAGAACTCATAAATTGTCAACTGTGATCACTAATTTGACCAACATCACAGTGATCAACTACCATCATGGTGTCAGAGCAAATCATGTCTCAATGGCTCCTCCAATGGCCATTTATGGTGCATAACAAGTGGGAAAAAATTTCCCAGCTCTTATGGGCCACACATGGCAACGGTACAGGCCTGTAAGCAGCAGACTTAGTCAACAGAACTTCACAGCCCATGGTGTTCACATTCATCAATCATAAATATGTTATATGTGATCATACCCCCTGGCATAAGTGGGCTGCTCTATGCATTACTCCCAGAAGTGTTACAACCAGAAGTGTTACAACTCTGTTTTCTTAAGGACTTTCAACAATGTTCAAATACTGATCACCAAGGAGATCATATACCACAGTGAACAAAAAGAACAAAGTTCTCAAGGAAATTGCTCATCGTATTAATGTGCACTTTTCACAATATGGGCATGCTGCTGCATCAAAGTGGACATCCAAAGGGCCTTCCAGAACTGAAACTGATCTTGAACTATCTGTGTCGTCATTCAGTCACTCAGCTGATTGTTCGGACATGTCAACTGTACAGATGTTGCATCCTAGTCCTGAATGATAAACAAAAATGCATCTATAGACCTTAAGCTTGAGTGCTTGAGTAATACAGAAAGCTTAAGCGGCACCTTCTTCATGCAAGAAACAACTTGTTGGCAGCTCAAGTGGCAAAATTGGCTACTCATGTACAATGGACTATCTTACTCTCCATGCTTGATTCTTTCTGCATGGCACAACTGTCGAAGCTTGGTGGGAACATACCAGATTCGTAGTCTTTCATTTCTATTAAACAGACCTTCAATATCCCAGCCATTGGCCCTGGCCATACTGACAAGAGGCAAGTAGCAGGCCTGACGCCATGCACCGACATTCTCACCCCGTTCCTTATACACCTTACGAATGGCATTTGATTGCTCTGTGTCTAGACAGTGGAGAGCATAGCAGTGGACATAATGCCTCATCTTGGG
Source organism: Sphagnum tenellum (assembly GCA_963921925.1). Lineage (NCBI taxonomy): Eukaryota > Viridiplantae > Streptophyta > Sphagnopsida > Sphagnales > Sphagnaceae > Sphagnum > Sphagnum tenellum. Next base: position 29,131,011 of record OY998142.1, on the reverse strand, counting down.
CTTGTTGATATATCCTGCCCCTGTATACTTGGCATACCGAAATACTTGGTTTGTCACCTGCAATACCCCAGACACATATGGGAATTTTCATTGGCAAGTGAACAATCAAAAACAGACTGGGAGAAAGTACATTGGTCACAGGACAGACATGGCAGGAGCTTAGATAGCAATTCAAAATTTCATGCATCATTGCCCATGAATCTTCAAGGAGCACAAAGACAGAGAATTTGATCATACCTTCATAGGGCACTTCTCACCCTTCTCCTTGGAAATCTGTTGACATTGTTCTAGAAATTTGCCGCACTGCTCATAAAGATCAAACAAGTAATCGAGCCCATTCTTTTTACCCCTAACTATGTCTCCTGGCTCTGACACAATGAAAGGATGCTCTCTGGGTCGATCTTCTCCATCCTCTCCTAGCTCTTTCAGTCTTCGTCGTTTCTGTTTTTTCTTTCCGACTGCAAAGTGGGGTCTCCTGAGTTAGATCAGACCATGCATCGCTTTCTCTCATGCAGTCCAGTTAGCCAATTGTGTTCAGGCATAGGCTTTCATATGTAGAAGAAACAGGCTGAGAATGGTTAAATAGCACTAAGTGCAGCAACCCAATGTAATCTAAAATGGAGAGATGACCTACCCTTTTGGTCTTCACTGTTGTCACTGCTGGGGTCATCATCAGGGAGATCCAGGAGTCCCACAGCCCCAAGACAATTGTGGCCATGTGCAAGAAGAAGAGAGGGCTCTTTGGTATTCAGATTGAGGGGACCAACTTGTCCCAGTGACTCAGGTAGAAGAAGCGTGTTATTGTTCATCCTCACATCATTCATCCTTCCTACTGCAATCAACAATCAGAACAATAACATGACTGCAATGAGTCAGATCTCCTCCTGAATGAAGACATTGAAGACTGTCTCACAAGTCACATGCATTGTGTCTGATACATGTACCAAGCTAGCATGGAACAAGTAAAATGCACTGGAACCAGACTGTCACCAGATTATTCTACATAATATGATGGAGAATTAGACCAAGCAGTAGGTATAATGCATGCACCATCATTTCCTTTGTTATGCCCAACTTTTGCAATTCAAGCACAGTGTTCTTTGAATCACACCTGTAACAAGACTGTGTTCTTTCATTTCTAAGCACACTGCTGAATATCAGGAGTTGTTAAAGAATGAAAGGTCACCTTCCTTCAATGCAACTAAGGGCCCTCCTTCAAGCCTTCTTTTCTTCTCTGATTTTGAGCTGAAAGACATGGTTCTCTGTCGCTCAGCTTCATCCTCAATTGCTTTTTTCTCAGCCCGAACTGCTGCCTTAAGCCCATATCGCTCTCCAAATAAAAGCTCAATATGAAAGTTCTCCACCATGGTCTGGATTACATCATCCAACTCTTGCTCAGTCATTCGAATCAGTGTGTTCACCGTGAAACCCATGTCACTGATCTTGGCCAGGGTTTGGTGACGCACACCATAGTTATCAAACAGGTCCTCCAGGGTTCTTGTCTCCCGCCGAGGCATGCCCGTGAAGAACTCGTAGGCAAGTGGATTGTCTTTCTGTGCCAGTGTGTTCATGATGAAGAGAATCGTGCAAAATCACCTCATAAAACTATGTTGCTGCAAGAATGCTTTCCTTTCTGCGACTCAGCAACATCCAATGCATCCTTTAACTGGCCCTGACAAAATGCTTGAATTGTTTCTACGCTGCAATAGCTCTCTGAATCTGGTGCAATCGCCAGCTTCACTGCCTCAAACCATTCCGGTACACTACGCGTGGCGAGATGCGTCCGATCTCCTGAATGGCGTCCCTCAGTTGCTGGAAAGTACCACCTCCCTGGTCTGTATCGCTGATTGAAAAAGCAATGCAAGTCGCAAGATGCTTCCCCTTTCGTCCAAGCCTCCTGTTCCACCGCCTTCCCGTCCTGCTCTTCCTTTTCACGTCTGGTGTTCCCTCTTCCTTGACCTCTGTGCTTTGTTTTTTTCTCCTACCACACACGCATTGGATGCTCTCTTCACTGCATTGGAACCTCTATCTCTGTACACCTCCACAAATTCCCGAATACGGGACACTACTTCAGAAGCCAATCCACCAATCGATCTCGTTTCCCGTATCCAATCTCGATTTCCCCTGCAAAATGTACGTCCTCCGCCTCTACAAAAACATACATCGTCACCAGAAGCTTACAAGAAGGGCACAACTCTCTCCCTACTTCCTGTCAAAACAAAAACCAACTACACAACTTACAGCACATCTATAGCCTTCCATCTCCCTCAGATACAGCTCCAACCTCTGACCCTAGAAAACGAAACAAAAAGAAATTCACATCCGCATTCGCTTCATAACGCCAGAATAGAGGGAAGTCTCCAGAGAGAAGTTGCAAGCACACCAACCTCACGTCACATGTCCCGAAGACGCCATCCACTGCACACCACTCCAATCCACGCACACACAGCGGATCGAAAACAAACCAAAAAAGAAAAACCTCCTCCTAACCCCAACAATGGCTCATTCTACGAGATATTTTCGACAGTCAACAGAAGCGGCGAAGGAGAAGAATGGGTAGAGCGAAAAGAACAAGGGAGATGTAAGACACACAAAGCAGAAGCGATGCAACAACGCAAGTTTGTCACTGCCGCTGTCTGGCAACCACCATCGCCATCGCCTCTCTCTCTTCTCTCTCTCGCTCTGTGGCGTCGAAGCGAGCGACCGCTGGACCAAGTGAAGATCCTGTGGTTCTCCCTCAGTCCGGTACAACGCTCCTCACCTGGTTGCATGAATGGATGGACAAGTGGATGGAGTTGGATGGCATGTTGGCTTGGAAGAGAATTGGGATGAGAATTGTGACATGGATTTGTAGGTGCATTTTAAGGGCTAGTGCGATTTGGGCTGGAAATAATCTTGGGATGGGTCAAAATGGTGGCCCCTTCCAAACGAACAATGCCAATAAAACCCCACATCCCAAAGGAATTATGCGGTGTGTAAAGCCCTAGGTGCATTTATGAAAAATAAGGGCCCATGTGAGGTGGAGCCAAGCTCATGCATGGCCAAGGGCTTTAGCATGAGTAAAGACTTGTAGGATTTTTTTTTATAATTTTTTTCTCATTGAATAGGCTATCACAAGCAAAGTTTTAAAAATTAATCACTAAGTGATTCAAACGACAAAACCCTTGTAGGAACAAGCATTACATTTTTCAAAACATCCACCCTTTTGAAGGAAAAATTATGGGTTGTAAAGTGTCCTCCAACTAGGTACACTTCAAAAATCCTACAAGGTTTTTACATTACTCAATAACCACTAGTGCACCATCCATTGGAAATTTGTTTTGATTTCATTCACAATTGTGCTATCAAGGTGGAAACAAATGTTGGCTAGTTATTGAGGAAACACTTGGTTACCAATAAAATTATTAATAACCTACCTAACAATTATTGATTTTTTTTAAAAACCAGGTAAATAACCTACCCACCTAATAAGTAGCATCCAAATAACCAACAAAACCTTTATGGGCTGCATATTGAGTTTTCAGAATTTAATAACTTACTTGGATGATTGGAATTTCATCCAAGTAAGTTATTAATCCTAAAATCTAAAACTTATTTATGATTTTTTTTAAAAATTAACTCACTCTACCTATGTAATTGGTGGTTTTTAAAGGGAGGCATTTTGAAATGTTCTTTCATAAATGTAATACATTTTTATCATGTGGTAAAAAACATAGATACATAATATACATGATATAAAATAAGATGTAGTCAAAATATATTTATATCTAACACATAATTAAATATTAAATATATATAAAAAATAACAAATCAACACATCAACACCACATGTTAAACAAAGTCCTTGGAAAGGACTCCAACCTTGATGCCCATTGTTTCTATTATTGTTTGCATCTATAGGTAAGTTAAAAACTTGGTGACTACATGTTGATTATTAATAAATAGCTAATAGTTAACCATTGTGGTTAGTTATAAGACAACATTAAAATGAAAAAGCATTTCATGTCCATATTTCTTCATACCATCCATCCTATATGGTGCATTGGTTGGATGCTAGTTTGAACTTTGATTCATCTCAAAAGAGGTCATAAGTTATGCTACCCTTACCTATGGTGGTGGGTATTATTGTGTGATTACCAACTTTCCTTGATTATAAACAATTGTTTTGGTGGTTTCAAGCCTAAACCAACATCCAAATTCAAATGGTTGCATAGTTGTAATTATAGTTTCAAATTCTAGTAAAATTGAAACTAGAACTAAACCTTGGTTACTACTTGGCATTGTCCCAAAATCAAAACTATAAGGAGAGTTCCTTGTTTTTAACTAAAATTAAAAGAAGGGAATTTTTCAAAAGCCTTTTCTAGATATCATTTTTATGGAAGAATCTTAAACTCCTCTCAAGGACTAATCATTTGGGTTATCAAATTGTAACTTGGAAACTAGGAAGTTCCAAGTCATAAATTACAACATTGAAAATGTTTCAAATGGGTGTTTTTCCTTGCTTCTTGATAAGATGTTTTGAAAAGTTCAAGTTCTTTGTGTTTATGTCCCATCAAACTGTGCACATTCATGTTTTGATATGCTTTGCCTCTACATGAGAGCATGCCAGTGTTAGGTTTTAAGGTGTTGTGAAACTTTTTCTAAGTTCCATTTAGCTTTTTTATATCCATTCACAAAAAGAAACATTAGTTGAAGTTTACAAGTATTAAAGAAATTAAAATTGCTTGTGTTTCATTTCATGTTCCATTCATTGAAATTGTTAGGTTTGCCACTTTATGTTCCATCAGATCATATTGTGCTTCAAGTATGTAAAAGTTTTATTCCTTGCAATATGTTCATACAAATTGTTGACACAATTCCTCTGCATTATTTGCTTTTCAAAGATTTGCCTACAAGTCAAGGTGGTAAGCCCATCCATAACAATAAGTTTTTTTTGTAAGTCTGTTAAGGAAAAACTCATTACTGCACATCAAAACTTGGTGTTATCACTAATGTGAAATCCCATGTGAAATTTGATGTGGCACCTAGGTGTTAGGAAAATGGTAATACCAATGTTATAGTATGGTTCAATGGTAGAATTGTTGGAAATTGATACTATAACAATGAGAAAATGAATCTAGACATGAGAAAAGCACAAATTTAATACAAGCTTTCCATCCCACCTTAAGATGGCACAAATTATTACAAATTTCATGATCCACCTCCAAGTTTTTGCTTACTTTTAAATAAACGGTGAAATTCACATGCATATGTTATATTTTTTCATATCACATGCACGAGCACATGCAATGAGATATTTTAACTAACCTTAACTGAAATATTTTATAGTTTCAAAAGTTAAATGCATAAAATATAAATATCTAAAGTAAAAATGACTTGGTAAGAGAATAAAAACACAATATAATGAATTTATGAAAGTCACAATTACATTTTGTTCTAGGCTAATCAAGTTTTGTTGTGTACTCAAATGCATTTGAAACATTTAACAAAATTGAAATAAAAAATACAAACTTATGTTTGAATTCTCACAACTTTGAAAAAATTACACCAAAAATATTAATAATTAGTAATAAGTAAAATTTGCAATGTAAGGTACATGTAGTATGGTCATAGTCCAAAACTATGGTTATGAACATTTTTTCTCTAATGGAATTGGAGGATGCATTAACAACTTTGGAAACCTTATTTCAAAAGCTTAGGATGAGGAAGTCATATAGAAAAAGGTTTTTCCCATGTTTTTTTCTCAATTTCCTAATGGAGGCAAGGTGGTGAGCATTCCTAGGCATATTTCAACTTAATTGGTGACATTATTTCAAGGAATTCTGAAATTTGTAGTTAATAAACATAAATGTAGCAACAACTTCCCCAAAAACAACATTTCTATTGTTTTAGCGATTTAAAAAATGAACTTGGAACAAAATATCATGTTTTCAAAAAATTGTGTTACCTCTTGACAATTTTTTGTTAAAAGAAAATAGATTGGATTTCTCATTCTTTATAAGATTCAAAATGAAGACCTCATAATCACCAACTTCATTTAGATATGTAAATTGATTTTTTCAAGACCCCTATTTATAGAAAGTGTTTTAAAAAGGTTAAAATTAGGGTTTTTGGACTAGGACATGGAAAAAGATGTTAATTTCAATGTCATTTAAATGTTTGTACTTGAAAATACACTAGGTATGCATGTTTAGTTGCCCACTTTGGTATAATGTAATGTGTTAATGCTTGGGATGTTGATATCATAAGAACTTTGTTTCACAATTTATCAATCAAGTGTAATTGTCAATGTTCGTGTGAGAACACAAAAAAAAGACTACAATTAAATCAAAATTTTACTTTTATGCACATCCCAACAAGCTAAAAAAAATGTTTTGAAATCAATACAAATGTAAGGAAAATGTAAGGAAAAAAGAAATGCAAGTTACAAATGGAAAAGGAAGACAAATACAAGGAAAAAATGACATTAATTAGGAATCAAAGGCAAAATTTATTGTTTGGATTGAACAAGCATGAACAAAGACAAGTGTAACTAAGTTGTGAATGACTTGCAAATAAGTGAGAGAAGACTTAATTGTAGAATGAACAAATGACTTACAAACAAGTGAAAGTGGAATTAATTATAATCATGACAAGAAGCAAAGACAAAACACACAAAAAAATAAAAATAAAAAAACCATCAAACTAACATTGAAAAATGAAAGAGAAAGGAGAAAACACTACAAAAATAATAGAAGGTGTGTCCACCTAACATGAGCCACAACAAGTGTATTGACCTATGTTTGGTTTGTCATGTTTTAAAATGATAATTTAAATTGATCTTGAAATTGTTGGATTTATTTAAATAATAACATTCATAATATCTCATAAGAACATGTGCATAGACATGAAATCAATCTAATGAATAAAACATATGTAAAAACATTGTAATTATTGTTTTTAAGCGAAATGAAATCTTGTTTAATGATTTGAAAATATTTGAAAATGAAATATTTTTGACAAATTTTTAATACAAAGCTTAGCAAAATATTATTTAAATTTTTAATATATTTTTAAAGAGTTTTTTGAAGATTTTTGTTTAGAATATTCCACAATAAACATTCAAAAAAATGGTGGGTGTGGCTCCTACTAACATGGACACACCTAAGAGGCCAAATGAAAAAATTAAAAAAGAGTATAGATAAATGGTATAAGAGAATCATAGCTAATTTTTGTTGCCTAAAACATTGGCAAAAAAATTTAATGTATTTGGAGGGCACATTATGCAATTGAATTTTTTGTATTTGCAAAAGGTCAGGCACTTTGAAAATTGAAATGCTTAGTTCAGTGGGAATTTCATTTTTAGTTTTTTTCCCCCATCCATGAAGAAGAATTTTCTTAAATGATTTTTTATTAATGCTTCATGTAGGCTTTAAGTTGAATAATGCTTTCAAAGTGAAACTTTCCTAAAATAAATACCCCTTGACTTCGCCTTGGGTGGGCATTTATTTAAGAACATATAACACCCTTAATTAGAACAAGGAATTTTCAAATTAAAAGCCTTTAGTTTTACCTCAGGCTAATGTTTATTTTATGAATGTTTTGTTCCTTGAGCATTACCTTACATGTAATAACCTTGTTGGTGGGTGTTTCTTTTTGGGAAATGTCCTTGGATAAAAGCATGGTGAAACAAAGAAAAAAAATAGGCATTGAAGATCCAATTTTAAAATGATCTAAGTTTTTTGACACAAGTAGAAAAAAATAGATTCAAAATAATTTTAACTAGTATTTTGAAACCAATGTGAATTTATGATAATATGAATACACAATTTCAACAACTTTGGTACAATAAAATAAAATAACAAATATGTTTGAAATTGGATGATCAATATTATGTTCAAGTTCATTATTTTACATTAAAAGTTTGATATATTAATATGTTTATAACACGTAATAATTGAAAACATATAAATAATTTAAAGAATTTCATGAACTTGAAAATGAAAAAAATCTAACAAATCATTTACTTAAAACTTATTTTGTAATTAAAAAAAATATGTAAGCAGTTTTTTTACTTAAATTTTTGAAATTTTTAGTTAAATGCATTTTTTAAATGTAATTATTTCAAAATTATTGTAATAAACTCAAAAAAAAATTCATATCGATCATTAAGATAATTAACATTTTAAAATCCAGTACATCAAAATTGATTTTATGATTATTTTCCATTTATGTCACAAGACGGGCCATTTGTTTTACCATGTTTTCACCCCCCATGCAATGCCCACATTATGACATACATTTTCCATTAGTAAGTTCCAATTTTTAGAAGAATAATTGACAAAAAATAGATTTAATATAATTTGAATGGAAAGGCTTTAGAAGACATAAATAAACAATGACAACTTTCTGAAAAATGTGATTGACAAATGTTTTTAAAAAGCTATCTAGTAGAAGTTCATCAAAAGGTTCCTTGAGAAAACCTATACTTCAATCCACATCTTAAGCAATATATGTAGTTGAATGCACATACTATTAGGTTCCCCATAATATTAACCTTTTGCTTTTACCATGAAATCTGGATTAAGCCCACAAGTGAAAATAGTGGATAGAATATTATTTATGACCATACCTGGTACATGCTTTGCTTTAACTGGTGGAAGAATAGCCCCTTATAAATAGTGAATCAACATGCTAAGTTAAACCACAACCCTTCCTAAAGATTTAATGAGCAGTTTGGAAGAATAATCCGGTACAAAGGTGAATCTACACACAAAACAACTCCTCTTGAGTGATTTCAGTGCTTTTCTAGGAGTTTTTTTTGACCCAGCCAAAATGGCGAACATCTAGGAATATTTAGCCAAACCTGGCTATAAACCAGATATGAAGGACAAATCTCTAAACATCCCTTTAGATCTTTGGCTATATACTAAAAACCAAATATAAAGATTTTGCGATTTTTTACTTTTCTTTTTGACTTCCGACTTTTGAAACCCCAAAAATTCACTTCATTTTCGACTTTTTCATTTGTAAATTCACTTCAAAGGGGAATTTCGGCAATGAAAGAAAACGGCTGCAGAGGAACCCAGCGTAATGTGTGTAACAGCATCTCCACCTCACAGCGGCAAACACCCCTTTTCATTAAGTCTTGCAGCAGGATAGCGCAAATCCTGCTGCTCTCTGGGATGGATGGTCCATTTTGCACTGGTCATTTTAATCCCTTTAAAAGCCATTTTTTCTACAATGGATTTGGAGAGTGATTATTACTCGTCCAGATGTAAAGACATAAATGGTCTTTGAGTGTTTAAAGGAACTTTTATGACGTTTGTGGGTGGGCACAGTGATCATTAAACAGCATTCTATTCTAAAATAAAGGAGTTGTTTGCTGGTGTGGGGTGGAGATGCTCTAACACAGATTAATCAACACGCTAACTCTGCAGGGCTCAGCTATGGATTTAAGAACATCGGAGATCATCAAAAGTCATTGCTTTCAAGTCGCATATCATGATCCTGAGGAGCTAGTTGTGGGCCTCGATACCAGCTGCCGTAGAAAGGATGTATTTAATGGCCCGGAGGAGCAAAATCGAAAGAATTTGATCAAGGCATTAATTGTGCAAGGAAATTGGTTGATTGAGTTGCGCGGATTTCTTACTTATTAGTCTTGAAGCGCAAAATATTTTCGCATCTCCTGTACTTAGATCTGGAGCTGTTTTCAATATTTGGAGAAAGGAACAGGACACTGAGAGTCGGTTCTGTACACAAACGGTGTGTTATCAAGAACTTGCCTAATTTCTTCCGTTTCCTAGTCTTTTTGCCCTCTCCTAGAATCAAGGCTTTCGAATGCGCTTTCCTTCTATGAAAGGTTGTGCAAGAACGTCCTTGGGTTTTTGCTCCGTGCACTTTGTTCAAGATTTTGAGACAAGAAGACGGAGTCTGCTGTTTGGTGATTTTCATCCGTGTGGAAATCCAGTGACCTTCCAAACAAGTGGGTGAAGAGTTTTTTTGCGTTGTTTTGATGCTAAGTACATGATATTGAACTGCACAGGTCTTGACGATTGCCCTCCCAAGTACGTGTCATCTTAGCAAAGATTGAAAAGAGGCAGAGAATTACAACGCATGGCTGAAACTCAGCCTCGCCTCTTCCCTGCCTTGTTTTTGACAGACAATCTTCGCTTCTACTTGAATCAAGTGTAGTGTATCCACAATACATTGTACTTGTCTTGCAGGTTTAGCAGCCATGTTGCTAACAAAACTAGAAATACTTGAGATATGCACGCACGTTCATCTTTGTTTCAATGTAATTTTTCATGATTCCAAGTTGAAATAGTATGGTGGATCTTCACTGAATGCAGGGTTTGAAGATATATGTCTTGACTCAAGTGCTACTGAACATCATGACCAGGAATTTTCCACTTCATGTGCAAATGTGATAAACTCAGGAGCAGATTTTGTAAAATGGTTTGCTGAAAATTTTGGGCAGATTATTGATTACTTATCCACACCCACTTTCAGGAGCTGAAGAAGGCAGTGGGCAGTCATGGCAGCTATTAGTCACAGCTATTTGTGAAAAAGGTGATGGTCTGACAGGTTATGACTGCACTCACTATAAAAATACCTTCAAATTGTTGAAGATATCTCTGCATTCATTGATCTGTGTTCCCAAGTAAAACTGAAAGCCCTCTAAGTTTATCTCTCAATTTTTCTGGGAATTTTGTGGTTTAGTGTTGTCCCACCCATGTCTTTGACTCCAGATAATTTCAAGCAACTGAGGGATGCAATCCTTTCCTGTATGTGATGCTAACCCGATGAACAAGGTACTGCAAACTCCTAAGGGTGAATTGTATAGCATATGGTATAGTGTTTTGCATTATTGTTGATTATGCACATGTCAGATTGGGGTCACAAAATAACAGCACCTTGGAGTTCAGGATTGGTGTCTAAAGTCATGTTAAGCTCCTGAACCACTCTCACATGACAGCAATTGAATGGATGATGCTGTAAGTATAACTTCTGTTATGTTGATGCAGCACAATGGTGCAGACTTGTAAGGTGAAAGTGGTCAAAGACACTCACAAAATAGTGTATGATGATGATGAATATGAAAGTTGATCTGTGAGGCACATCTGTCTTCAAAGGGAAATCAATCTTTTGATGATCCAGGAAAAATGAAGGCCCAGACTGCATTGAAGTGCATTCATTGCAATAAGAAGTGTACATCCAAGCAACAGCTAAACTATCACCACAACAAAGCTTGTCCTGGAGTTCTTGACATCATTGGCAAACCTTCTCCGCTCAAATTGTACCCATCTATGGCATCTGGAGGAAATGCTGCAGTCAGGGAATCTCAAGGAAAGCACAGCTTGTGGGTGATTTGTGAACCTCAAGAAAGTGATCAGCCAGCTAGTTTTGGTGAGGAGGTATTTCTCCATGACAGCCCATAACAAGTACTCTGCAAAGATGGCACCAAGCTGCAAGCCACTGTTTATGTAACTCCAATTGTGAAGAAAGAACATTCAAAATCACATAAAGTTCTTTTCATGTTAACAACTGGACACTATCTCTTATCATTCTTGATACAGCAGCAGGAACTTGACAAAGAGGGTTCAAAAACTTACCAAGGAACCAGGCAGTTCAATTTCCTATGGCAAAAGGCAAACAATGGCCTGAAGGCTTCTACATGTTTTGAAGGCTCATCAATGCCAGCCCGCTGTGATGAACAGAAGGACTATTTCAGAGAGCTGCGTTATGAAGCCATACACCCAAAACCCCATCTTTGAGAGCTGCAATCTGCTGGAAAAATCATAGAAATTAAAGATGTCTCCTCTACAATCTGGGCATGATGATGGGATATTTTTGCCAAGAGAAGTAATACACCAACATAATCATCACAGGCTGCCTTCAGGATTGTAGCAGATGCCATGAAGCTGAAGAAAGATGCATCAGCTGGGAAGAGGCAGGCATCATGCAAGGAGATAGAGAATCACACCTTGTGCCATGGAGCTATAAGGAGTATCAAGAGTGGCAACAGTATCTCATCTGGAACTGTAACAAGCTTGTCTTGGCCAAAACTGCACTGATGCCCAAATCTGTAGTGCTAAAGTTGGTTCCCCTTAGTTTCTAAGTTCCTGGATTGGCATCAGGACATGCATAAATTGAAAGAAGTTCTTGTAGCCAAGAAAGCAACAAGCCAAGACAGCAGTGAGACATGTGAGGAAGCATTTTGCCAATGACCCACCCAGTGGAAGTGAAGATGTAATCAGCATCACCAAACAACAGCAGGTAAAGACTAAGAACCATCTATTTGCAAATGGAAAGGTTTCTTAGTCTTTCATCACTGGAAAATGGATGTCATAATTTCATTCACAATTCAAAATTAGAGAAACCTGTAAAGTAACCCTGTGTTTGGGCAGGGGTTTCAGCTCAAAATCCCTATTTCACCCAGAAAGGCTACCTATCTGTAAAGAGAGCAAATTTTGCTGAAACAGGGCAGAACAAGGTGCCAGTGATGCATATATTGCTCAGGATGAAATAATAACAGCAGTGAGGCCACAGTGAAGGCACAACAGTGAAGTCTTAAACCCAGGATGAAACATTGCGGACACTAATTTTGATGCTCCTAGGAGTTTCAGACCCCATTTGAAGCCTAAAGGAGTTGCCTATGTGAAGGTTGTCTATGATCTCTCATTTTGAGGTTGTCTTACATGCTTCAGTTCTTGGTATAGGAGAGGGCCGATGTTTGGAAGAAGGTTTGTGTCAATGAACCCACTTTTGTTTCATACAGACTGTCAATTTTCAGTGACAAATGCCAGATTCTTGGCCTCAAGTGAAGGATACTCATCAGTGGTTCACAGTGTTCGATAAGGGAACAGATACAACAGAAAGATGTCAAGGTTTTCTCCACCACTTGCAATTTTGATACAAAAGAAAGGAGTTCTTGCTCAATGAATGAGATCGCTTATTCCAGAGACTTGCATGCTCAGGTATCGAAATGGAGGTTTGTTCTCAGAGCAGAGCTTTGAGCCACCTGTTGCTGGTCAGATGTTCATGTATCAAGAACAACCCTGTGTAGTAGACTAGTTTGCTTTTGGTGCTGGAAATTGGGGGTTCTTCCTCAGAGCAGAGCTTTGAGCCATCTGTTGCTCAGTTTTAACATATCAAGAAATACACCACCTGGTAGCACAGATCATCATGTCAGTAGCACCAGAGGCCAATGGTGGCTCAAAAGCAGTGTGGCCAACTTTGGAAAGTAATATGCAGTACAGACCAGCTCTGACCACTCCACAAAAATTTGTTGAGACCATGGGGTTGGAAGATGACAAGCATGCTAAATTCTTCTGTTTAACTAGCAATGATAGCAGAACTTGGCAGGAGGGACTTTGGGACTGCTGTGTCTCAGACACTCTTCTTGAAGTTGACAAATTTCCCTTCAAGATCATTACAGGGTTCACAAGGAGAGTCAACCATGCAATGCAACGAATCATGTTGGCAACTTCCTGGCTCCCTGAGCTTCTTATGTGTCGATGATTCAAATTGAAAGATTGCCAGGGATACAGATGATCAAAAAGGAGATTTCTTTCTTTTAATGTGCAGAAAAATCTATTTAAAAGCTTGTAGTTGGGCTCTTCATCCAGTAACCCATAGATCCATTCTCTTGTTATGTAGGAAATTACTTGCCCGAGCAGTAATCAGTATACAGAGGCCATGAAGGGCAAACAAGAATGTCAGGAACAGTCCAGGTCTCTGCACCAGCCAGATCAAAACCCATTATCCACATTCTGGGAATCAGGAACTGCTATTTGATGCAGCTGATTGAATTGGCAGATTTTTGTTTGATGGGGATCTTAAGACAGTAAGCCTTGATGAATTTGCTTAGATGACTTTCTGGTTGACCACAACAGCAAAACTGCAGCATGTGTCAAGTAGCGAGTCATTCATTTCTAAAAGGAGCATCCTGAAGTTTCAATTTTGACATGGTGATGGGGAGCTCAAATTCTCCCATTCAGACATTCATCACCTGTTCTTTTGTGTTGATTGCAAACTCTTACAACATTGTCTTTTTTTACTGGAGTGTAGATTGCAAAAGGCAAGCAGCTAGCCTTCAAACATTTTGCCTGGGTCCAGCAGATTGATTTTGTTCCAAACTCTTCCCATTCACAATCTGGTGATAAGCATGCACCCAGTGTCAAGAATGAAAAATGGCAAAACGGAAGAAATTTCAAAATCAAATTTGACTGATGGAGAGCTGCAGTTATCTGCTTGTATACCACACAACTAGACATCCAGCCAGTTTCTCACAGGAAGCAGAGGATATGACAAATCCTTGAAAGCCAATGAGCAACATCAGCAGCAGGTATCCATACTCACACCTCTGTACTCAAATCATGTTCCTCATGGATCCTCCACTTTGCTGTTCACTTATACTTTCATATTTGCTCATGGAAGTATGATCAAAGAAGATTCTTTTGCTGGATGTTTTGAATCACCCAAAAATTGCAGATCCAAATCAAATGCACAGCAAACATCTGCAGATCTACCACTCAGTTCTGTAACAACACCACTGCAATGGAATCGAAAACACTGCACAAAATATTCAAAACATTCCATCCTTCATTGCATTGTTGAGATGGTTTGCAGTCCTACTCTTTTCTACTTGCAGAGAAATGATCATCACCTCAAGGTTTCGAACCCAAGCCTTCTTAAAAACTCCAAATTGCTGCAGTGATCTTGATCCATCTGCCTTGCAATCAGTAACTTAAAACAACCAGAGACTTCACTTGCTTAAGTTCAATTGTCACAGCACAAATCTCTCTGAATTGTTCTTGGAACAAGCTCTTAATCAAGCTCTACTGCAGGGACCTAAAAAACTGGACTGGCAGCAGATTACTTCTTGTGGTGGGGAGTAAAAAAAAAAGAGTGAGACATTCAATCAATCAGCAATGCTCAAGATAATTTTGTGACTTAACTGTGAGCCAATTGATCAAGTTTGACATGATGGAACAAGAATCTAGAAAACATTACAGCAAAGAAGTCATCCATTGCCCACAATCTCATGCAAGAATTTGCTTGTTGCTTGCTTCCCAGCTGCAAAATTCACCAAGAAAAGCCAAGGCACCATCTCCTCAGCAGCAGATAGGATTACTATATCTGGTCAAGACGCTGTCCATTGGTGTAACTGGATTTTTGAGTTTGCTCAGCGGATTGAGCTCCTGATCGAATCCTAATAAAAGCAGCTTCTTGTTGCAAGTTTTCCACCGTCTCTCTCTCTCTCTCGCATCTGCTCTTTGATCTGCTCTGAGAATTCTCTTTCTTCGTCGTCGTCTCTCTCTCTCTCTCTCTCTCTCTCTCTGTCTTTCACTGTGTGCGGACATGGCGTCAGCTACTGCCTGTGCCTCAACCGCCTTCGCAGGTCAGACAGTATTGAAGCAGAGCAGTGAGCTATCCAGCAAGGTCGGCACCAATGAGGCCCGCGTTCAAATGCGCAGCAGGGGTGGCGCTCCGTCGAGCGTCTGGTCTGCTCTCTGCCCCTGTCTCTCCCGAAATTGTTTTGTTTTGACGCAATTCAGCTGTCAAATAAGCTGTTTGTCTTGTGATTCTTTAGATTAGTTGAGGTTCTGAGAGTTTTCTAGAGCTGCAGATCTTCTCAAGGTACATTATTACTTGTTTCCGGAGCTTTAATTTGAGCTGAGGGATTTGAAGGAGCTCTCTCTCTTGCGGAGCCTGGGATGGATTGAAGAGTAAAGATGCTTAGAAGCTTTGCGGTTTGCTTTCATTGTTCGTTTGGACATTCTCTGAGAGCTCGATGGTTTTGTGGAGTTTTGTTGCAGGTATGGACCTGAGCGTCCCAAGTACTTGGGCCCCTTCTCCGGAGATACTCCCTCCTACTTAACTGGAGAGTTCCCGGGCGACTATGGCTGGGACACCGCAGGCCTGTCAGCCGATCCCGAGACCTTCGCCAAGAACAGGGAGCTGGAGGTCATCCATGCCCGCTGGGCCATGCTCGGAGCTTTGGGTTGCGTCACCCCTGAGCTTCTGGCCAAGAACGGAACTAAATTCGGAGAGGCAGTGTGGTTCAAGGCTGGTTCTCAGATCTTCGCTGACGGCGGCCTCGACTACTTGGGCAGCCCGTCGTTGGTGCACGCTCAGAGCATTCTGGCCATCTGGGCTTGCCAGGTGGTCCTCATGGGCGCCGTCGAGGGCTACCGCGTTGCTGGAGGGCCGTTGGGAGACGTGACGGACCCACTCTACCCAGGAGGCTCATTCGATCCCTTGGGCTTGGCTGACGATCCCGACACTTTCGCTGAGCTCAAGGTGAAGGAACTCAAGAACGGAAGACTGGCGATGTTCTCCATGTTCGGATTCTTCGTGCAGGCCATCGTCACCGGCAAGGGTCCTTTGGAGAATTTGAGCGACCACTTGGCCGACCCAGTCACTAACAACGCCTGGGCATATGCTACAAACTTCACTCCCGGCTCGTAGATCCTTTCTCTGCTCTCTTGAATTTGTGTTGTTTCCGGTGCCCTTTCTAATTTTCTAATCAACGGTGCGTCTTGATCAAGGTTTGTGTGTGATCTCTCGACAAACAGTTCGGTCGGTGCGGTTGTGGTTGGAGCTCTTGTTTGTGTCTCGATAGGCGAGCACTTTGAATTGCAATTTCACATTCATATCTCATGATTGTTATAATAGACCGGTGAATGTAAGGGACTGCAGCCTCGTTGAGGTTGCAATATGTCAAGGTATACAGCTGTTGGATATACTACCCGAGAGGAGCATCTAGAAAAGCTGTGTTGTTAAGTTGTATGATTGCAGCAACGGAGAATAAATTTCCTGCTTGCTGCCGCAGCGCTGCTGCTGATCCTTGTGCCTGATGTTTCCACAAATGTATTGATCTTACTATATACACCCAAAAACCTGCATGCTTGCTGATGCTAATTGTGTGAAGGTCAGTGCAGAGATGCATTGATCTTCTGTTGACTAAAACCAAAAAAAACTGCTTTCTACTTGTGTGATGTGTGCACAAATGTTAATCATAAATTATTATCTACAAAAACCCAAACTCTCTATCAGATATGCAAGCACACATTGTTATGCACACATTTAAGCACAACAACCAGGATTTTGCACATAGCTAGCATCAATATCCTCATTTTCTTGTATCACCACACCACTATCTTCTCTACACTATCACTTACTTCACAAAAAATAACATTCCAAAGCACCATCAATTCACTTAATGCTCCTTGTGACACCTTCTCGTTACAAAAATGTACCAGGCCCTTCTTTAGGGTCATGTAGTCCAAACCCAAACCACATTCAAAAAACGTTCAGACAGTGAAGTGGGCAATATCTCACGCAGCTAAGTAATCTCTTTCCTACTTGTACCCTAACAGTCTAAAGAAAGATGTGTCCCTCTTGAAATGTGATATATATCCTACATACCACCTTTTCTCTCTCAACTCTTCCATCAAACTTACTTGACTAAATATGCCCCTTCCTCAAATCAAAGGCACCAACAAGGAACATTGTGAAACCCTGCAACAAATCATAACCTCAAGCACCTTGAGAAAACTCTAGCTGTACTCAGCTCCCTTCTAAATAAGGAGTTATTATAACAAGCAGCGATTTAGTTATAGCTCAATCCCAGTGGCTGTACTACGAGGATGTTATTTCGTACTGCAAATCGGGAAGAACCTGATCCTTCGGAACCAGGGCAATCTTCAATTGTGTCAAAAGGACATCCTCAAATGTGCTGTTAATGGTTATAAGTTTACACATGGTTGTGGAACAGATGAACATTGTGTTTATATTGAAGCTCTAAAGATTAATTGAACTTTTGAGGACCAATTTGGCACAAATTATTTGCAAATCTTTGCTCAACCTTCAAATGCAAAGCAAAAAGCACAAATGAATTGTTCACAAAGTTTCTATTCTTTATCGAGTTTAAAATCTTAAAACATGATTGATAATGTAGCTGGTAAACTGTAAACCATTAACTCTAGGACTTGCAACCTGCACTGCTACAATTTTCTTTGCAAGTTCTCCTCCCTTTGTCACAGAGTTGTTCAAAATCATGATCTTTAAACTTTTTAACACTTTTAATTAAAAAATTTAGACAAATTTGTTTTAAGATAATGAAAAGCTTTTGACTATTTACTTTGAAGCCAAAGAGACTCTCTAGAACAGAATAATCTTCCTTTAAAACATTCTAGATCATAATATTTTAACTTTGCTTAATGAGGACAATGGAGTAATGGTGAGATTCCAGTGTGTCTCTTAATTAACCATGTCAATCAAGTCCAATAACCAAATGTGACAACGTCCCCAGGAAATATTGCATGTCAAGTGAATATTTGCACGTCAAGTGTGTCCATGTCTGCAGAGAATGTAAGTAAAAGGATAATTTTCCCCCAGCAAATGGGGAGGTTGTTGACTATCACCAACATGTACACATATATTCCCAGCCAATCAATTGCAGGGAAACAAGATAAGACAAAATCCTCTAAAGCCAATGAGGACAATAGGTTCCCCCATCCATGGACCATGATCCATAGAATATTATTCAGTTTTCAATTGATGACTTGGCAAAGTGCATTATTTATGATGAAATTTCTCAAAATTCAAACTGCTCTAATGTCCTAAAGGGTTGTTGACTTGACAGCTTAAAAAACTTAGCTAAATTTTTCCATCATCAACACACAAATGGGAAATATATTTTGAAACCATATGGACCCTCAAAGCTAACTCAAAACCTTATGTGTAATGTGCCATCCTCTATAACTAACAAATCATGACAAGGTATCTAGTATTTACATGCAAAAAAAAAAATTGCTCTTCCAAGTTCACTACTTATACTGGTATGCTCTGAGAAGGTACCAGTGTTGCGGGTTCACCCTGGCCAATAAATATGGGGATTAATAGGGGTTCCCTTTCCCATGCAAAAAAAGGAGTGCTTAATTCTTCAAGTGCCCCAGGGCCTACACCTTCTCCAGTAACAATCTAGGGGCCAAGTGATTAATCTAGATTCGGTTTGTTTTTTTGGCTTAATTGGTTGGTTTTCTTTCATTTCAGTGAGTGCTAACGAAGTAAAATTGACTGTGTATTGAGTGAAAATGGACGTTCGGCTCAAATGAATTGGCCAACGGTAAGTAGTAGGGCTAAATCATAGGGCCAGCCCCACTATAGTGTCATAAAAGGGGGGCTGAACGTGGGAAGAAACGGAATTCCATCCAGGTGCATGTACCTGGCTACTGTTCTTATAGACCGTCACGCCAACTCCTTCTTCCCTGCACTGCACGAATCCCGCTCCACTCGACTTTTGTCTTGCTCCTTCCTTTGAAGCCAGCGCGGCATCAACTCTTGTTCTTCTCTCTTTTCCTTGACTGTTGCTTGATCGATCATCTCTTGTTCTCCATCCATGGCATCAACAGCTGTTGCATGTGCTTCACCTGCTTTTGCAGGCCAGTCATTGCTGAAGCAGAGAAGTGAGCTCGCTCGTAAGGTTGGCAGCAACGGTGAAGCTCGTGTCCAAGCGCGCAGCAAGTCTAGCACCCCAGCCAGCATCTGGCATGAGCTTCTTTCCGTTGCACATCATGTCCTGTCGGCTACTAGCTAGCTAGCTTTCAAGTTACAGTATGACGTAAATAGACTCTAGATGCTAATTTCCTTCATTCTCATCACTTTTGTGTTGTGCTCTTTGATCAGTTTGAGTTTCGTTTTAGATTGCATGATCGATGTCCTTTTCGATCTTCAATTACTAATGTGGATGTTCTGCAAGAATCGTAGTTTTCAAATTGGTTCCTTTATTCCTTGCTCGAAACTGCTTCCATGCAGCTACGACAAATTTGAAAGAGCTTATATATAACTGCTGGTGTTGATATCAATTGGATAGCTGCAGCTGCTACATGAGATTGCAAGCTGATCTTGTGCATTGCTTGCATTTTCTTCGTGGGTTTTTTTTTCTATAACTTCAATCATAGGGGTTTTTGATCTGACTGATCAACTTTAAATACGTTATCTCAGTAAGCACGAGAAATAGAAATGAGTAGATCGTCCGTGTTTTAGGGTCGTGTACTGGTTTGCATGCATTTCTTGCTTTGGGCAGTTCTCTGAGAGACTGAGCTTGTGGGTGGCGGGGAATATTGTCTTTCTTTGCAGGTATGGACCTGATCGTCCCAAGTTCTTGGGCCCATTCTCCGGAGACACTCCTTCATACTTGACCGGAGAGTATCCCGGAGACTACGGATGGGATACAGCGGGACTGTCAGCGGACCCCGAGACCTTCGCCAAGAACAGGGAGCTGGAGGTGATCCATGCTCGCTGGGCCTTGCTCGGAGCTGTGGGAATCGTCACCCCTGAGATCTTGGCCAGGAACGGAGTCCAGTTCGGAGAGGCAGTATGGTTCAAAGCCGGTTCTCAGATCTTCGCCGAAGGCGGTCTTAACTATTTGGGCAATCCGGCTTTGATTCACGCCCAGAGTATTCTCGCCACCTTAGCTGTGCAGGTGATACTCCTTGGCGCCGTAGAGGGCTACCGCGTTGCAGGAGGTCCACTTGGGGAGGTGACTGATCCACTCTACCCAGGAGGCGCATTCGATCCCCTGGGCTTGGCTGACGACCCGGACGCCTTCGCTGAGCTGAAGGTGAAAGAGATCAAGAACGGAAGACTGGCTCTGGTCGCCAATTTGGGATTCTTCGTGCAGGCCATCGTCACCGGCAAGGGTCCAATTGAGAATTTGTACGATCACTTGGCTGATCCAGTCGCCAACAACGCCTGGGCATATGCCACCAAATACACCCCCGGAATCTAAGTCACGTAAAGTCTCTTATTGGAGGAAACTGTTTTGATTGCTATTGTGTGCGTTAGAGCTGACGAACACTTTTTAATTCTTGCAGTGAAATCACACCTGTGATCTCTAGTTACAAATGGACTATGGTGCAGGCTTGTTGATGACATCGCAACACTAGGACGTGCAACGTGCTTTTACGTACTCTTTAGTTGCATCTCTCAGATTCTGCAATATTGTTGTAAAGTATAAATAGCTGATTTGTCGAAATATGACCCCGCAACTTGCCACAGCGCCTCCTGCGCCCGCGTGCGTGATGATCACGCAGATTGTACCTCTTCCTCCCTTATGATTTGATTTAATCTATCATGGGCCCACGGAACAATCGTGGCTTCCCGTATGCGTTTCTAGACTGTCATGAATGCATATAATTTTGTGTGTGTGTTGATTAAGCAGCTCATTGGTCACAACGGTTTTTTTCTCACACCTAGGCACAAGGCTATTTAAGCTCTCTTAACCTAATAGTGTTTTTTTTCTCAAATTTCTGGTATAGCACAACTCGCTATCATTTATAAGACATGATCTAGCCATGTAAGTAGAAGGATTTAAAATCCTTCTATTTGTTGGCTACCTGTTGAAACAGGTGAGGCAAAATGCCTAAATTTGGCGACCGAAAACACTAAATGGAGTTGCTTAGTTTTGCGTTTTTCAAAAAATGGTCACATTGGTTGTGAAATTGCACACAGAAAAAACATTCTGTGTCCATTTTTAACCTTTGTCTACAACTTGGCGATGGGGTTGAAAATAGTAAAACATAGCACTGCAGGACGTACTGTATATAAATAACATCTGGCCTACTTCAATTTTGATGCATCAAGCTGTGGAATGAAACCTCATGTCATTTACTTGAGTTGTTGTCAATCTTATTCTTTTTGACGCCTTTTGTACATATTTTGTAACCAATGAGTCAAAACGTAAATTCCAAAACACAAATAATGCATGACTAGATGAAATCTAGTAGTACCCCAGGAAATGTCAGACACAAACTAGCATTTTAGAAAATAATGTGCAACCGAAGGTTAGAATTTCATCACTCAAGACTGTGCTAACGAAAGCTGAGTGTCTCAAGCACAATTCTACAGTCCTGTTGGGTTTTTTAGTCTAGGAATGAATTTCCTCTCTCTTGGTTTTTATTGAATTTGATTGGGGGTGACTGGCTCACAAGGACACAGATCTCAGATATTTTCAAAACTGATTTTAAAATTCCTTAGTTAGGTACAAATCTTCATGTTCAGAATTACCAAACTACTCACAGGCATGTTAGTTTATCTTTTCTGTAAACTCCCTGGCAATGGGGGAACACCAAGAGGAGAATTCACAATCTCCTAAACATGACGAGAATTTTTCTGGGTAACAGTAGACAATGTAGATGAAGGCACTACATCTTCACGCACTTATCCCACTTTGTTACACAATTGAAGAGCTTACTTTGATTTTGATGCAAAAGATCACTGCTGCTAGTGTGGTTTGACTATTAATTACAAGTTTCCATTGTGCCAACTCTTGCCCCAATTACAAAACTGAGCTCAACATCAGTATTACTGTTTCTTCAATTCAAAGTTATGGAGATAAAGAATAGAAAGGATGGGAATCAGATCTGAGCAAGCAGAGTCTCTTTCCCAAATCCATTTGAATCAGCACCCCTTTCCTGAATGAAAATTTATTCCAATGAATTTTATTCCAATTTTGTTAATATGCAGGAGACATGGGGTCTTGAGACCACAATTTGACATAGACTCAGCGACCATATAACTGAAAACATGTGGACAATATGCAATGTCAGAATTATTGTTTGAATGGTCTGTTGCCTCTGGCAGAAAAACCTTCATTCTTCCTTTGAACTCAAGTAATTGTAGGGGTGCTCGAGCCCCAACTATGCCTACCCATGTGTTCACACAATCTGAGGGTAATTACTAATTTCTAGCAAAGCTTTGAGATGTTATGTGTATGGTAAAGCCTGAGGCTGTGGACTTTACAGGAATAAGGGCCCGCACCAGGTGGAGCTGAGCACAAGCCCAATTCTGGTAAAGCCCACAGCCAAGGGCTCTATTGAGTGTAAAGACTGTGATCAGATTTTTTTTATAAATTTGTCCCGTGATACCCATTGGGCATCATGGAAAAAAAAAAGTATGCAAGCATTCAAAAAATTGAATGCCCACACCTGTGAATGTTTTGTTTTCCAAAATGCCTCTGTGGTTTTTACACTATGCAATCTCCAAATACACTAGAAAACTCTGAGCAGGTCCTTATGAGGCAAGTTGTGCAAACCATTGGCAAGTAGACAATTGCTTTATGTGTGTGTCTGTCAGTAGCAATGCAGATACTCTATTTCAAGGCAGATATAGGTTCAACATTCAAAGCACCCTTTATATTTGCTCACAAAATTTGGGCAGAAAACCGAATTTGTTTTGGCAAGGATAGTCCACTAAAAACATAAAGTAATTTCCCCTTTGGGTACATAGTAGTAGAGTCAATCAAGATGCTTCAAAGAAACATAAAGGATTGGTAGAAATTTTTAAATGTATGTGGAGGACGCCTTACTCTTGTTAATGTTCTGCCACAACAAAGGAGGAACCTTCTGTGTAACCCGGTTCCTCGGAAAATGAGGATCTGGTAGAATTTTAACGGTTGCCATTCTGTTCCAACTCTACCAGATCCTTATGATGGATAAGAACCTCAAACAGGGCAGTTCTGGGAATTCAGGTCCTGTGCTTGGACTCCGCCTCATGCTGGGCCCTCATTCACAGAATAGCCCCCTTCTCAGTCCTTACTCCACATGCTCAATTTAAGGCAAGTTGCACATCTCAGTCAACAAAAGATTCGAAGTAGTAAACTGAAGCAGCACGACCCAATTTCAATGGCCTCATTTGTAATATTATCCCATCTACCTTGGCCACAAGCCAGTAGTTGAATAGTGTAAAAACATGTCCATCTTCATTATGTAAGGAACTTTTCTAAGGATCTTCTTTGGCTTGGGGGTCCTGCTTAGGGCAGTAGGTTGAGACTAAGCCTGAAAATCTTTAGGCCTGAAAACTTTGGAAGATCCTCTGAAAAGTTCAAGTTCCTTACCTTACATAAGGAACTTTTTAAATTTTGAACCTTACAAAAATTGATATCTTCGTTTGTGGTTTAAAAGGGAAATTTTGTGAAAGGAAGTGACTGAAAATGAACGGAGAAACCTTAGAAAATTCTTTTCTATATATGGACTCTGAGTAGTGACCTGTAGTCAAGCCCATACTGAACTATTCTTTTTCCTTTTACTAAAGAACACAGTGCGTAGGGTATATAGCAGCATTTCCCAATTTTTTTGGCTACCTCTTATAGGGCACTTAAATAACACTAATTTTTGGAAAGTGTCTGTTGACAAAGTCCCTAGAAGCTTTACAAGCAACATTCTTAGTTGAAGAAAGATTGTCCTAACCATTATGTTTTCCACAACATATTAAATATATGAATAAAACATGTTATGTTCAAAACCTAGCTTAAACACTAAACAAGAAGAAAGAAGAACAACACAATTTTGTCTTCCAAATTTCCTTTGTAACAACACCACAACACCACTTCTCTTTTGCTTATAATTTTTTAATCTTGATATTCATCATTACTCAACCGTACAATATTGATATGAAAGAAAAAAATTTAATAAAAGAACCCAAGAAATGAGGAAAAGAGTACAATGGAAAGAGTCAAAGAGAGAAATCCAACAAAACATGCCATGAAATAGAACCCAAGGGCATTCCCATCCATAACAAAATATGCTAAATATCATTCTACATCAAGCATCGTGTTCTTTATCATATATGCATCATTCACGCCTTGTTTTTAATCTTTGCATATCTTTTGCATGTGCATACAAAAGACATGCAAAGTGGACTGAGATGTTGTGATTGAATGAAGGCACTTTAAGTGACATTCCTATTTTAAACAATAATCTACTTGCATATTCAACCTTGCAACCTTCTCGAACTAACAGGTTAAGTTTTAGCACATTAGTTGTGTAATTTCTTTTCTTGTGGGTGACAGGTGCTAATACCAACACCAATTTTATGACCACTTGAGAGGTAAGTACCCATTGGCTATTTCACACAACAAACTCAACCTTTTTACAAGTGATAGATCCCATGTGTAGAGTTGACCATTTTGAGATACATCATGTACTTATCAGTTCATCAGATGGCCAACAAGTTGAACCCCACCACACAACCCCCACTTTGACACTGTAAAAGTGGCAATTAGACATTCTTTATGGGGATTTTAAAAAAGTACAAGCCACTTTCCTTCACTAAGCACAACCACTTAGCCAATGCAAACTTGGCCATTCCTGTCAAATGTTGTTCTAGCTCCCTCAATTTGCAGAGTTAATGAGCATCACTTGCTGTAGCAACTCCTTATTTCCATCATCACTTCTGTATTGAACAGTTTTCAAAAATTTCTCATTCAATCTAGTGATTTTAGTTTTCAACAGATTGCTTCTCCAAATAATTGTTCACAACTTCTCCAAGTTAAGTGTTTGTTGTCATTTCCTTGTTGGAACAATTCTTGACTTCATTCCTCATTCATGTCACATTGCAACAATGCCATCACTTCCAACCATGCTTGTTCCATGCCATATCTATGAAATTGTAGAGATCTCCACAGCAACAATTTGTAGATAACATGACAGTAAGTGCAATCATAACCTGATGAGAGTAATCCACAAAAGGCCAAACCATGACCTTCCATCACAAATAGCAGTGATGAACTGCCATGACTACCCACTGACTTCAGGCTTGTTCAATGCTGGCCATCTGCTCTAGCATATTCCAATCCACTCCATTGCTTACAAGAACTCCATGAATAGAAGAAAGCAGCAACCACAGAAGACTCCCAGGCTTTGCTCTTACTTGGTATTAACCTGAAATTTTAAGTGTTGAGGGACCCATATCCTCCTCCATGATATAAAACAGAGCTGTCACTAAGCACAAACATGTAAGACTGTAAGCTGACAAAGAAAGAGAACAGCACTCTCAAACATTAACCAAATTGATAGATTACAACAAACATTCAAAGGCATGCAAAGTGATTGCTGATCCATGAAAAATTTCTGAAAGATTGCAATATCATCCATAATGAGTTAGCTCAAAGTTTGCATTGAATCCACCTCCAAGTAAATGCAGGGATTGCCAAGATTTACAAGTGTAAGAAATCCTGAATGCATGCGCTAGTTTGCGAGCAATTGAAGAGAGCAGATGCACTCATGAGCAGATCATTCAAAGTGGTTGCAAGGCTGATGTCTTTGTTGGGAGTAGCTTGGTTGACATGTATGCCAAATGTGGGAGCATGGAGGATGCCCACAGAGTGTTCAACAAAGTGCAAGAATCTCAAAATGTTCACTTAGAATGCAATGATTTTGGGACATGTGAAATGTGGACGAGCACAGAAGGCACTGGAACTATTTCAACAAATGCAACAGGAAGGTGTGCAGCCAGACTCTGACTTTCATGGGAGTGCTGAATCCATGTGCCAGTGTCATTTCACTTGAAGATGGCCAACATGCTAGCAGATTGTTGCAAGTGGATGGGATTTAGTTGTCTTTGTGGAAAGTAGCTTGATTGGCATGTATGCCAAATATGGGAGCATGGAGGACACTTGGAAAGTGTTCAACAAGATGCCATCTTGAGATGTGGTCTAATGGAATGCAATGATATTGCAATAGGTGAAATGTGGGGAAGGGCAGAAGGCATTGGAACATTTTCAACAAATGCAACAAGGTGTGCAGCCAGACCCTGTCACTTTTGTTGTGGTGCTGAATGCATGTGCAAGTCTACAAGCACTTGAAGAGGGCAACCGCAATCATGAGCAGATCATTCAAAGCAGTTGCAAGTCTGATGCCTTTGTAATCAGTAGCCTGGTTGACATATATGCAAAAGTGGGAATATGGAGAATGCTTGCAAAGTGTTAGATAAGATCCTGTTGCATGATGTGGTCACTTGGAATGCTGTGATATTTGGATATATGAAATGTGGGCAAGGACAGAAGGCATAACTGTTTTGACAAATGCAACATGAAAGTGGGCAGCCAGTGCCTGAGACTTTTGTAGGCATGCTGAATGCATGTGCCTACATAATTGCACTAGAAGAGGGCAGGTGCAGTCATGAGCAAATTATTCAAAGCTGTTGTGCATCTGCTACCTTTGTGGGGAATAGCTTGGTTGACATGTATGCAAAATGTGGGAGCATGGAGGATGCTAGAAGAGTGTTCAACAAACTGCCATCATGTGATGTCATCTGTTGGAATTCCATGATATTGGCACATGTGAAATGTGCGCAAGGCCAGAAGGCCTTGGAACTGTTTCAACAAATTCAACACAAAGGTGTGTGATCAGACCCTGTCACTTATGTGGGGATGCTAAATGCATGTGCCAGTGTGGTTGCACTTGAAGAGGGCAGACATGTTCATGAGCAGATCATTCAAAGCAGGTGTGAGTCCGATGTCTTTGTGAGGAGTAGCCTGATTTACATGTAAGCCAATTGTGGCAGCACAGATGATGCTCTGAGAGTGTTAAACAAGATGCTATCTTGAGATGTGGTCTCGCGGAATGCCATAATTGGAGGATATGCACAGGCATGTTCATGAGCAGATCATTCAAAGCAGGTGTGAGTCCGATGTCTTTGTGAGGAGTAGCCTGATTTACATGTAAGCCAATTGTGGCAGCACAGATGATGCTCTGAGAGTGTTAAACAAGATGCTATCTTGAGATGTGGTCTCGCGGAATGCCATAATTGGAGGATATGCACAGGCATGGTAACAAAGCCATTTTGATCAGATGTGTGAAGAAGGTGTACAGCCAGATGATATCACTTTTGTTTGTCTTCTATCTGCTTGTACCTATACACATTTGGTGGATGAAGGCCAACATTGTTTTTATTTTATGAGCACAGTTTACATGATTCCTGCAAAATTGGTACTCTACACCTGCATGGTCGACCTTCTTGACCATGCTGGCCATCTACAGGATGTAGAGATTATGATCAAGCAGATGCCCTGTAACCAAATGCTATTCTGTGGAGGGTTTTGCTCAGTTCTTGCAGAATTCATGATAATGTGGAGATGGGAGAATACATTGCTTAACGAGTTTTTGAACTGGAGCTTGAAAATGCTATAGGTTTCTAAAGGGATTGGGAATCTGTCACCTCTTCACTGGCATTTGCAAGCGATCATGTTAGTAAAAACAACAGGGGTACTAAATTCTTCTCACAGATTCATTGCAGATCTCCAAAGGCCATTCAAGGACCAGAAATAACATTGACAAACCACCTGTGAAGTCAATAACAGAGCCTGCAATAACACTTTTCTTTCTCATGTGAGAAGGGTAATCAAAAGAGAGTGAATTTGTAAGCTATGCTCACTGGCAAAGATCAGCTCCATAACCTTTAGAAATCATGTACCTGACAGGGACAGAAACTGCTCTCTCTACACTTCTACTGCGGCTACATAGTTCCCATCAGAACTTGATGTGAACAACAAACCCATAGACATGCATACACTATTCAAGAAACTGTAGCAAGAAATTTCCATCAATTCATATACACGATTCTCTGTGAATCGTTGCCAAGAAAATTGGAATCGATTGGAATGCACACTCGCCCATTCGAGACACAAGAAACTGCGCGCGAGAGAGAGGAAGCGCCACGCCCGTCGCAGTTTCAAGACCTGGTTTGAGACCTCGATGACGATTTAGGCCTTCGACGCTGAGACCTCGTTGGATAAGTTCACCGTCGGGCGGCAGTCCACGGCAATAGACAGCCGTGACGGCGCCTACTAGGACCTCCCGGAAGGTACTAGAACTACGAGGCAGGTCGAATTACTGGCCAGAGCTAAAGGCCTATTAGTAGACCCTTTCTGAAGTATTGTTAACTTCAGAAGGCCTATCAATATGCCTATTGTCCTGCCTTCCTGCCTACTTACGTACCTGGTGGTTTCTTCCATCTTTGCGTTTGCGTTTTTGCGCCTTGTTGTGCGAGGCGCACAAAACGCAGGCATTGGTAAGGGCGTCGTGTGTTTGCCGAGACAGGAGCGGGAGGGGAAGGGGAGAGGGAGATAGAGGATAGAGAAAAACATCTAGTGAAGAAGCTGCTACAGGAAAGAATTTTGGAAAGCTTTTGTGGAGCACTAGACAGAGAGAAAGGTTTTCTTTGTTTTTTTGGCTCGTGGTGTAGAATTGCGGGGTTTTTTTTCATTTGCAATGGCAACGGTTGTGGGCACGATGGCAATGGCAGGATCGTTGATGCGCTTGCCTCAGCCATCGCTGGCTCTCTCTTCAACTAGGGCTTCTTTTCCTGGTCGATTATGTTTGTGCAGTTTTAGGTCTACAGGCCGACTCGAACTCCAGAGCTTAAACTCATGGCAACGGCGGCCCTTGTTTGTGTCGCAAAAATCCGCGCAAT
The DNA here is from genome assembly GCA_963921925.1 of Sphagnum tenellum. Classification (NCBI taxonomy): domain Eukaryota; kingdom Viridiplantae; phylum Streptophyta; class Sphagnopsida; order Sphagnales; family Sphagnaceae; genus Sphagnum; species Sphagnum tenellum. The sequence continues at coordinate 29,101,767 of OY998142.1, read as the reverse complement.
CTGAAGCTCGGGTATTTTTCGTTCTCTTTCTTCTTATCTTTGTTCCTTCCTGTTTCGATAAGAATCCGGAAGATTGAAGAGAATAGTACTTTTTTGTTTGCTCCTTTCACTCCCCTCTCCCTGCTTCTCTTTCTTCTTCCCTGCGGGCACTAGGTTTGTATTTGGTTCATGTAAATTTCCTTTAAATTTTTTCCCTCCTTTATCTTCCTGATGCGGTAAGGATTCCTATTTCCAGTGGCGCGGTGGATTAGGAACACCTGCAGCTGAGGGCTCACAACAGCATTACACGAATTCTTGCATTTTCTTGCTGATGAGGTCTAGTTTTTCGTTAGATTTGCTTACTTTCCAGCGTTTCTTAGCTCTACTCGCGGTTAAAACCGTCTGTCTCCTTCAAGAGAATGATTGGAGCTTTCTACAATATTCTTCAGAAGATAACCACCAGAATGAAATCGCAATCACTTGCCACAGCAGGAAAGTTGCCTCTGTGCTTTTCGGGTTTTGATATTATGACCCTGTGATTTTTGGAGTAGACTTTGAATACATATCTTGAAATGCTCAGAAACTCTCCTTTCTGCATACTGATCAATACTTTAGCCAAGCTGGGCCTTGCTCTGGACAATCTTTCAATTCTATTCTGGTTCATTTCAATCATGAAAATGTAGAAGTTCTCAATACTTATGAACACATGTTTTTTGTCTCATTGCACTTGTCCCTGCATTTATTTGGTATGGTGACCAGATGGTCCATGAAGGTGATGTATGTTGCAAACTGTATTGCTCTGGATGGAGCACACAAGTCTTGAGTTGTTCATGGTTGATCACACATTTTCCTCCTCCAATTTTTGGCCTTAAAATCCTGTCTACACCTGTAATTCTAATGTTCTGAAGTTTGTCTTGTATGGATAGAACTTGCAGCAAGCTGCTGAGGATGAGACAGAAGAGGAAGAGGGGAGCACAAGTGAAAGTGATAGTGATGTAGCTAGCAAAGAGGAATCGGTAACACAGTCCTGGCTCCAGGGTTTTAGAGAGGCTTTGGCTGCAAATGATGAGGCAGCCATTGCTGATCTGGAAGCACAATTTGAGGCACTGGAGAATGACAGAGTATCTCTAACCCAGCAGTTGACAAGCCTTACTGAGGAGATTTCTGCCAGCAAGGACAGGTTTCTACGCCTCAATGCAGATTTTGACAACTATAGAAAGCGGGCAGAGCGGGATCGGCTGTCCACAGCATCCAATGTAAGGGGGGAAGTGATTGAAAGCCTGTTACCGATGGTGGACAATTTTGAAAGGGCTAAAACATCCATCAAAACAGAGACTGAAGGAGAGCAGAAGATTGATAACAGCTACCAGGGCATATATAAGCAGTTTGTGGAAATTATGAAGGCATTGGGTGTTGTGGCTGTTGATACTGTTGGCAAGGAATTTGACCCCAAGGTACATTAGCTCATTATCTCCCACACTTTTCTGGAATTTCAGTCTTCCTGTTTTCTTCTCTCTGATCTGACTTTGTAAACTTTAGAAGCTTCAGTAGTGCTTTGTCAAACTCATGGGGCAGATTAAGTATGTATAGGTTAAGCAGAAGGACAGAATGGTTTCAGGCGCAGACAAAGTGGCAGTTCAAAATTCATATCCTCTTCAGTCTTTGTTCTTGGCCCTCTTAATGTTTTGAGCTCATTGTTCTGTCTCATTTGAAGAAAGGAGCTTACAATCATGTGGTGTTTCTGGATTATATGTTTCTTCAAATGGACTAATTGTGGACTCTGGCAAATACTGTGATGTAATTGGACTCTGCATCAGTGAAGAGAGCATCTGTTTTCTAGTAGACAACCAGCATTGAAGTTGTTAGTGGTAGTGATGTTTGGTATGGGGTGTAGGTACATGAAGCAATCATGCGGGAGGAATCGACTGTGTATGCAGAGGGTGTAGTGATTGAAGAATTCCGTAGAGGGTTTCTAATAGGTGACAGACTGATAAGGCCTGCTATGGTGAAAGTCTCTGCAGGGCCAGGTCCATCCGCAGACTCAGAGTCTGTACCCTCAGACTCAGCAGCGTCACATCCAGCCTCCCCTGGTCTACCCTTGGATGAACCCCTCAGTTCCGAGTAATATTACTCGGAACTGATTAGTGTAGCAAGGTTACTAGTATATGTGCACACTGCTGCTTGGATGGCTTGGGTGGGGATATGGACTCTAATGGGCTCAAATGTGAAACCTGCTGGTTTTTAGTTGCCAAATGTTACATCCTTTTGCAATCTTGTCTCTAAGAAGAGGGGAGCAAGTGAAAGGTTTTTGACACAAAATGTTTTCATACCGAATAACTGTTTGTCCTCCCTAATGCATGTGTGAAATGGAATTGTTGAAGTCACTACTGTCACAATAAGTGACTTGGGATGAAATCTTTGTGTGCTCACATATTTTACTATAGGTTCAGCTTCTCTCACTACACCAATTGACCTCAGGCTGGAAGAACACACATAAGCTCTGGCTCCCCTACCACATCTCTTACAACAAAGGTAAGACTCATCAGACTACAGACTGCTGATGATGGTAATGAACCTGAATTTGTGGTACATTTTGTCATCCTCTCAATCTTGGCTTCCTTTATTGATCAGAAACTCTTTTAAAGTCATCTGCATTGCTCAATGGTGAAACATGATAAAAAGATACTTCAATATGTCTTTGAACTCATCACAGCAGCAGAGCCACAATTCTACTAACCAACGGCATCAGATGTGCTGGCTTCAGAACCATTGACAATGTCAATTTCTCAACTGTATTAGACTTGCTTGTGTCCAAACTGTGCTAATTTCTCAACTGTTTCAGGTTTACTTGCCTCATAGCTGTGATCTAACCTCCGAGCTGTGTCAAATTTGCTGGCTTCAGAGTTGTTATCCCTCTCTTGATTCACACTAACAACATGGAGATGAGTGACATGAAGGAGAGAACCTTGTTGGCACACTAAGCTTGATTAGCCTCAACGTTAACAAGCACTGAGATGTGAAGTCAAGTAAAGAAAGAAGGTAAGCTTGCAAGCAACATTATAGAATGCTGAATGCTTAACAGCATTCTTAGGAGCTATATCATTGAATCTCTTTCAACAGCACCCAAAGAGTGATAGCTTGACCAAAATGATAAAACACTGTGATTCAAACATCATCATGAAGTTAAAGAGAAGGTAGAGATGGCTATAACATGTGAAGCAAAATAGGGAACAGAAACACAGCTCAGAAAGCAAGAGACAACACAGGGCTACATAGACCACAGCAAGGGATCCTTCTCACAAATTCAGGTCCACAAAAAACTCAGGTCTTAAGACCAAGGTGAACTTCTTGGGACCTCAAAGGGGACCTGGGTTGCCTTCCACAAGGAAAAAGCTCTGCTTTGCGTGCTTTGCGTATGTATGTTGTGAGGGAGGGAGAGAGAGAGTGGAAGACATATCGATCGTCGCGCTCAGAGAGGAGCGATCGATTAGGAAGGATCCAAGAGGTGCCGAGGTCTCTAGAGATGGCGACTACGAAATTGATTATTTTGGTGGGGGCTGGGTGGGTTGGTTCGATATGGCTGGGAAGCGGAAATGGTCGGTTTTTGGATACTTTCTGGGATCTCTCCAATGTCTTCAGGAAGCATATGAGAGAAGGTGAGGATGGAGGTGGTGGTGGAAGAGGAGGAGGGATAGGGAGTTCTTCTGGTGCTGCTCTTGCGGCTCAAGTTCGGCGCTTGTCGCAGGAATTGAGGGAATTTGGAGCGTCTTCGCGTGCTCTTACAGTTGTGAACAGCGGGAGCGGAGACGCGTCGACGAGAGATGCTCTCATAACTCTGGTGCTGCCAGCTGCAGTTGTCGGAGTTGCTGGTTATGGGTTTTTCTGGTGGAAGGGGTGGGGTTGGGGGGACGTGATGTACGTAACGCGGAAGAACATGACTTCTGCTGTGACAAGTATGAACAAGCAATTGGAACATGTTTCGGGAGCCCTGTCCACTACCAAGAAGCATCTCACGCAACGGCTTGATGCCATGACCAGGACGCTTGATGAGAATACAGAGTTGCAAGAATCGATCAAGGATGCGGTCTCTCAAGTGCGAGGTGAAGTGGAGAGGAGTGTGTTGGAGATCGAGAATGTGCAACGTCTTGTTGAAGGTTTGGAGGTTAAGATTGACGAAGTGCAAGATAAGCAGAACTTCGCCAACCAAGGTATAATCGCTCTGGTTCGTTGTGTTGAATCGCTCAGGAACAAGTCGGACGACCGTGCCCCCGAGCTGCTCCAGGGTTTCCACAAATGGTCACTGAAAGCTGGCCAAATAGAGCGTTCCTCATCGTCTCCAGCAGTTGGTGCATCCCCAGGTTTTAAAGAACTGCAATACTCAATGGATCCCCTACTCAGAACGCCTTCAACGTCCAGCTCTACCCCTGAGGTCACACCTTCTACAAGCGGTGGGGAAAGAGTGGGCCGCATTGGAATGGCCAACAAGATTGTTATTGCAAGCAACACTCCACGAACGAAGATGCAAACCAAATTTTCAACAGGTTTTCAATCTCTAGGAAATTTGTAAGCTTCTTAGCCTTCTTCCCAATGCACAAGAAGCTTGCTTCAATCGTCTTTGACAGCAAAGGGTGCAAGATTTAGGCTAGGGTTAGGTTTAGATGGCCAGTTTTTGTTTCTTTGAGAGAAAAAGTGGGCTTTATTTAGCTCTAAACTGTGAGAAAAGGAAGCTGTGAAGTCAAGAGATCCATGTCCTTGGTCGGACTCTGGATGTACATTTTTGCAGGTTAGAATTAGGGGTGTAGGTTTTACACCATGCAGATCTGATGTGGGCCTAGTGCTCTATTGCAGATCCATTTTGCATTTTATGAAAAAAATCAAAAGTCTGCAAGAAGTGTTGTGGCACATTTGGGGCCTTGTGTTAATGTGTGACCAAGATTCTGTGTACTTCATAATGAGACAGAAAAGGCTGTATTAGGAACATCCAGATATGTGGAACATTCCTCCAGTGCTGCAATTCTTGTGCTAGATCTCGATGCCCTCCCAACTGTTAAATCTGTTTTGATTTGCAAGGTTATGCAATTCTTGTTTGAGATCTCTGTGCACTCCCAACCAGTGGAAGCCCTGGTCAGCATTCATTTCCAGGGTGCTGCAATCCTTGTGCTAGATCTCAATGCCCTCCTAGTTGTTGAAATCCCTGATCTGCTTTGATTTGCAAGCTCCCACAATTCTTTTGCTAAATCCTAGTACACTGCCATCTGGTGTAATCCCCCATTTGCATTGATTTGCACTGTTTCATTTGTCTAGTATGAAGAAATGTTTCATGCTGTGCTTTAGGAGATCCAGCACCTGATAACTATTTGTGTAGCTGCTTCAGCTGAAAGTAGTTTCACCCTTTAGGGTTTTTCATATCAGCAATAGGTTCTCATTACTAGGCACTTGGTATAAGCCTCTGACTAAGCTTTCTCTCTCTGCAAGGGATACCGACCACCTATATTTCATCATTTTACTTGGCATTGAGGCATTTCAAAGAAACATCCATCAATACTTCAGGGTATCTGTATGTTCTCTCTGTCCTGTCAATTCCAGCAAAACCAAAACTAACACAAAGAGAATGAGTGCACAGCCACTTCAACATACTGATGGCACACATGCCTTTTGTGAGTTCTGCAACTGGAAAAATTGAACTGCATTCTCTACCTACCCTGCTGTGTTTGGCATAATGACTGCAAGATGATCAAATAACACAATTTTGAAACTTTTGCATCTTCTTATCACATTTACATGGTTGTCACAACAGCTGAGCTCAGTTTGATGTTCCTCGGGGGCAGATTGTGTAGTGAGAAACTAAAACATTTAGCGTGATTCAAATCTGTTGATTTGTATAAGCAACATAGACACAATTTCTAGTACAAGGAAAGTTCTAGTCAACCAAACGAGGTTGTTCTTGGTAAGTGAACAACTGTGCAGCCGATGGTTCAAAGCTCTGTTCTGCAGAAAAACCTCCATTCTGAGTGCAGTATGTTGAGACCACATTTATGGAGCATGAAACCTCATTTGCAACTGAATTTCTCCCACTGAATGAAACCTTGACAGCTTCCTCCTGCTTATTTTGTTGGGAACCCCATATTGTCCTCTGCATTGCAGAAGGCAGTGTTTCACTTGCTGCTAAGAATCTGGCATCTGTTGGTGAAAATCTGTTGTCTGTGGACAACAAAAGTGGAGTCAATGACACAAAGGCTTGATCAGCAGTTGATAAGTGGCAATCTCTGGTTCTCTTCTGCTTTTGAATCCTTGTGTCCTCACCCTCCAACTTTTTGATGCTTCCTTTACCAATAACTGCAATTTGAACATTCTTATCACTCTTACTGCTGCTTGCACTGGACTGTACAGCACCTTTGTCACATCTCGCAAGTTCTCTGTCAGTCTGCATCTTCAATTTTGTCGCTTCATGGCTGACTTTCCTATGAGCTTCAAGCTTTCTGACTTTGGTGGCATTTAGGTGCTGTATCTCAGCATGACTGCTCTCCCCTTGTCGTAACACATGCCCAGTTGTGTGTTTATGTTGATCAGAGGAGTTTTCTATCATCCTGAAACCACCAGGATTAGCTGCCCCTGAAGTTGCATGAGAGGATCCAATTGGCTTAGCACTGTTTTGTATTGCTCGCAACTCAGACATACTCATTGGCCTCTGAGTGCGAAGATAAGCATGTGAACCTGGTTGCCCAGCAAGATGTCCTTGGTTTGGTGGTGTACCTTGGAGCCAAAGTAGAGGTGTTAAGCTAACAATTGTCTCTGGTTGTTGAGAGTCCAACAATTGTGTTTCTGAAGAGGCCATGACCAAGCTTGCACCTTGGTCAGTTTTTGGAAGCTTATGGGAAACCATAAGAATCTCTTTCCCTTCTCCCATTGTCATGTATTCTGTGCCTGGTAAGTTTGAAAGACGACTTTGTTCTTCACCTGAGGAGCTGGTATGAGTGGCAGTTGAAAAAGATGGAGCAATCTCCTCTCCTTTGTCTTCTTCATCCTCTCCTCCTGAAAGAGAGAGAGATGTAACTATTGCACAGTCCTTTTGGCCTTCCTTTAGCTGCCTTTGTTTCCTCTCCAACTTTCCAAGGTCCTGCTCAATGCGTGCAAGCTCAGCTGCCTCTCTTCTTCTTTGTCTCTCCAGTTCAGCGATCCTATGAACTCTTCCTTCTTTTGCTTCCTTCAGTTTTACTGACTGAACTGTTATTGCTGCAAGCATATTGGTCCTTTTCGCTTTTGCTTTGACATGCTGCGTGTGTGATCTGTCTGCTCACCAACCAGATACCGCTGAATCAGAAAATGGAAAGGTTTGCAGAAGAGCAGATTGTGATAGTTATTGTTGTGATTATTTCCAAGAGAGAGAGAATGGGAGAGAATGTGATGTCATGTACACACCACTGCTTTCATTCAGACACAAGTGTCTCATTCTATGCAGAAAAAATGTTGTAAGAAAACAAACAGAGAAAGTGATTGATACTTACGCTGAATATTCTCAAGAGTTGCCATCTTTCTTGTCCCCCTTGGTGACTTGCTGTGCACTTTGGCAATGTGTGCTCGAAGCTTGTACTCCTGGCAATAATGTTTGTCACAGTTTGCATAAGGACATTCATTGTAGTCGCCAGTGTGTGTCTTGGTATGTGAACGTAGGTTGAAGTCAAGTGAGAAGGCCTGCCATTTTCCATTCCAGAATCAATCAACAAGAGGAGACAGGGTTTGGAGCTCTTAGTGGTGTCACTCTTTCTATAGTACCCATTGTGTGGTGTCGTTCTTTCTAGAGTGTTTCCATGTTTCGCAACAAAGAGAGTGCTATCAGCTAGAGGCTTTCTGAACACAAGCAAGACAGAAACATGCACAACTGACTGCAAGATTGCCTTCAGCTGAAATAGAAGCCACTGTAGTGTTAGCTTCCATTAGTAAGTGGGCAGTGCAGATACCTTGCCACAGCCCTCAAAGAGACAGAGAAATGGCTTCTCTCCAGTGTGGATCAAAAAATGACGCTTCAGCTTTGACCTCTCCGAAAAGCTCTGCCATCCCCAGTTGGTGCATCAGTAAGATCTCCAAATACCAACCTCTTTGTCATTGTAAGTCTCATGGTGTAGACCTTCAAACTTCTGTGCAGGGACATGAAGGCAGGAGAGGTAAAGAGAGTACCAAAGTGCTGATGAATTAGTTACTGGCAAATAACAGCATGATGGACAGAGAATGTGCTTAGAATCATCTAGCTTGATTCTGAAAACAAGAACAGAAGTGTGAGAGAGAGAGAGAGAGCACTTTGTTGCAGCCCTCATAATGGCAAGCATAGGCACGATCTCCATGCACACGGGCATGAGCATATAATGCAGGTTCTTCTTTGAATTTTCTCTTGCATCCTTCCACATTACAGACAAATAATGGACCTGCAGACAGATTGCAGCCAGATGTAAGAATATGCAGTGAGCACTTCTGATCAAAGATTAGCTATGGCTACCAGTGATGGTAAATGGGGCAGCAGCCTGCACAATTGAAAGTGTCAGCCCTATGAAGTAACATACTTCTGCGGGAGGGAGGAGAGGTGCCACTTCCATTCTTGCATAGTCGCTTTGAGCTTTGAGATCCCAGACCTTCTGTTGCAATCATCTGCCTTTTCAGTGAGCTGAGTGGAACTTGTTTCTCCCCCTCTTCTTCTTTCTCAGATAGCTCCTCAACATAGACATGTTTTCTAGGTCTGCCTCGCTTCTTTGTGGGTACTGTCTTACAGAGGACCTCTTCAGTGCTTAGCTCATCATCTATACATCACATATAATGGAGCAAAAAAAACTACAGCAATTTCAGTACAACTTATATAAGAATCTGCATATTGAGTTTTCTGTCATGTTTCCAGAAGCAAATGGGAAGCTTCAGAAAACAAAGTGGGTGCCAAGGAGCAGCATCCCAGTTTCTGCATGAAGAAGACAACAGAGAAAAATCCATTGCATAAGGGAAGAATCAACTTCAAACTCAATGGTACTTAATACATCTAAGCTAGTGATCTGCATTTTCTAGAAAACGAGTCAGGAAAGATGAACAGTGACAACAAACCTTCGATTGGTTGTGAGGTGTTTCCACACATACTGGCAATGGTCCTTACACGGATGCATTTTGGTACACTGTCATCTGATTCGTCACCTGCAACCCCAGGCCTTTGTTATCAATCAATGACTGTGCAGTTCAGTCAACAAATTTTTCAGCAATTCTCTCAGCAGTCGTCTGAAACAAGCTTCAAATCATCATGATGCTCTTCAAGTATCGTTACCAGGAAAGCGTCGTTTCATTCCACGATTCAAGCGCACAGCTCTGGGTTCTTCAAGTTTGGGAGTAATCGTGGAATCTGGGAGGCTCATCTTCTGCACATTTGGTCTTAAAGGATGCTTCGCCAGTTTCTTTGATTTAAATCTTGAGAAATTTTGTCCAGCTTCAATCTTAGGAGGAGCTTGACAACCCTTGAAGCTCTTCTTTCCTGGTTCATGATCCCCTGGACATCTGCTAGAGGTTCTAATGCCAGTTTTTTTCTCTGTTGCCGCTTCTCTATACTTCTTGTCTGAGAGTTTGGGGATCAGTTTGCTGTCTTCTTCACCTCTCTGGCAAGCTCCTTCAACAACCATTGTGCCAGAGCCTCCATCCCCTCCTCCTTGCTCATTCCTGTTCTCTGCACCATCTTCCACAACAATGTGGCGTACAGTTCTCTTCTTAACCCCAGCTCTCGTTCTTGTCAAACTGGTTGACTGGGTGAGGATCGACTCTCTCTGCTTTTGCACAAGTCCTGCATCATCCTCAGAATGTTCATTCCCTGAACTACATTGTGGCAAATTATCTCTCTCTTTCCCATCATTGTTTGCACCTTCCTTGACCTCGAGGTCTGCGTTGTACTTCCCACTTTTAGGCCTTGACCTCGTTCCGACATTGCCAACATCCTCCCTTTCGGAACTCCTTTCTAGCCCCTGCTCCTGGCTCCCTTCTCCCGGCGACCCACTACCATTATCAAATTCGTCTTCAATGGAGTTCTGGGCTACTTCCAGGAAAGATTTATCTCTCCTCAACCTTGCTGTGTCCATACCTGGCAAGCTCCTAGGCCAGAAGCCTTTGAAACGGGACCGCAGGTGCGGCTCTCTATCTCTCTCTGTGTCTTCTGTTTCTGGTTGCAGCTTCTCTGTCAGTCTCCAGTCTTCGCCTCCTCCTCTTGGTTCTCTTTTCCTTGTGGTTCTACCTTTTCTTCTTCGTCTCAACCAGCTAGAGCTCTAGATCTTACACTTAGTGGCTTCTCCACGAGATCACTATCCTCTCTCTCTCTCTCTCTCTCTCTCTCTCTCCCAAAACACTTCTTTACACCACCTCTATACTATCGATCGCCAAACTGTTCTTAGATCGCCCTTTTTCTGACGGCAAGCATTTGATCAGGAGCTCATCAGTTTGGCAAGAGCTTAGATTTCACCACGAAAACATAGACGCGAATACATACAATGCTAAAAGCATACAGAGCTCGAGTACACACAAACGCTGGTCATGGAAGCCACCAACTAAAGATTGTCAGTACCTGTCGAACTCTAGGAAGAACTCATCATCGCACCCTGACCAACAACCCGCTTTGCAAAACACCAATAAAATCTTCTTCCATCAGGTAGAAAGCTGTCTTCGATTTGACTACCATCGAGCAACATGTGTGCCTGGCAGCAGCAGCTGGTCGTAGCAGGTCTGTTCCCACTTTCTGACCACGATGGCACTCGACTAGGTCTCCTCATTGGGATTAGAAAACCAAACCTCACCTCGCCGTCTCAGACTTCTGAAACTAAATCCGGATCATTATGAGCTTTTTCATGCACAGAAGTTGTTGTTGTTGTTGCTGCTGCTGCACAGAAAAAGTCGCGAAAAAGTCTATCTCTTGCGCAGAAGTTGGAAGCCGTGGCTGCTTACAAACTGAAGGCAAAATCTAAATTAAGACAAGCAGAAGAAGTGCGCCCCGGTAGCGGAGGAAGACAATAAGAAAGCGGCACGCAGGTATTGCGAGGTACTTGGGAAAGCACCCACACTTTGTCGCAATACTTTAGGTCACCTACCCCACGACCTTTTCACCACCTTTTTTGGTTGCGAAAAGACTGAAAAGTTCTTCGGATTATTGGCAGGATTGGCTTTGGAATAATGCTTCTCGTCTTGACTCGCAGAGTGATGTGTTGCTAGAATGATGGACGTAAGTAACTCGGAGAGAGCTGAAACAAATCAAGGACCTAAAAAGAGCGTAAAACGAAGAAAAAAAACACACGCGAACACACAAAACAAAATGGCAGTTCCCGACCGCCGAGGTGCAGAGGTCTGAGGACAGAGGTGTGCAGCGACCTCATAATTGCGGATCAAAGTACTGGGAGTGGGTTTTTATGTGAAACGTGCAACTTTTGCGTATCGTGTTGTCTCATCAGGAGTCGCTTGTCTATCTTCGCCACTTGAAGTGAGATATTGGAGCATTTGTATCTGTTTCTGAACCATTTCTCTTCGTGCCTCTCTGTACTTATGAGAGTGGGAAGCTCCCTTTTGATACTAATGTCTTGCCAAACTGGAGCTCTAGAGGTTAGGACATTGTTCCACGATCCAGGATTTCTTGGAGCTTTGAGATTTGTAGAGTGCTCCAATTTTACTATGCCTGAAAAGTACTTGAAACTTCTTCACATTTCTCTTTTCATTTCTGGAAAGATTTATTAGTGCTAGGTTGATTTGTAACACTCAGATTTTTTGTGACAACCACTGATCGTGGAAAGGGAGGGCAAGCAAAATGCAAACATTTCCAGAAAAATTTGCTGAAACAGGAAGTGCTGGACATCCATTTGTAACATTTGACATGGCTCTCTGGATGCACCTCCCTCTTGTGAACTCTCAGTTTTGTTTTTCTCTCTTTAGTTACTTCTTGTTTGTGTTTTCAGAACTTGCTCTCTTGAATTTGTCAGGTGCTGTCTTTGAGTGTATTGATAAATCACCTTGTACTTCGTATGTCATATGAGGAAGGTTTGGCTTGTCTGGATTGAAGCAAATGCTTGTTGTTCATCATTTGTCTCTGAGGAGCTGAGCATGTAAAGGAATCCAGTCAAAGCAGTTTCTCTTTGCTCTGATTGTTGTTCATTATTTGTCTGTGAGGATTTGAGCATGTCTAGGAGTCCAAGTCAAGCAATTTCTCTTTGCCATTGAACTTGTCAGCTGCTGCTGTCCCTGAGTGTTTGCTTTTTTAGCAATCTGAAAGAGAAAACTTTGGCAGGAGTTCAGAATGGTGGCATCAGAGAGTTCTTAGAAGGAATGTGATCTGCTCAGTTTGGATTTCTGGTTGTATATGAATACAAGGAAAGGAAAAAGGAGCAGAACAGTAGGAGAGGCAGTCTGACTACTAGAGAATCCCCATGGGTGGAAGCACAGATGCGTGCAAGGTCAGCACTAAGGACTCCACAACCATACAGCTTCTTATGCAAGATACATGAAGGCTTGACAGATTCTTTCCTACAAAGCCAACAAGAAATCATTAGTCCTGACAGATAAACATTTGTTGAATTGCTCATTGCACATTCTAGTTTTACAGGCAGTTGTTTTAAGTTCAATCTCTTTGTGTGAAATAGCTTTGTTGGCATGTACACAAACATCAAAACATGGAGACTGCTTGGATAGTGTTCAACAACGATGCTGGTGCACTCCCAATACACCATCTGAACATGGAGGCTGCTTGGGTAATGTTCAACAAGATCCTGGTGCTTTTCCATACACAGCTCCCACTACAGCATCTGAGCCTCGTATGTAAGGTTTGTGATCAAACAATCTGTCTACATCTCAAGATATTCACAACTGTCTGCAGCAATTCTGGTGGCCTTGAAGATGTGGCTCCCAATTACACCATCTGAGCCCTCATAGTCCCCAGTTTTTGCTGAAAAGGTTTGATCACAGTACCTTCAACACCACACTTCCAAAGATCACCATGACATCTGGGCCTGCATCTAAACCACAACATTGCCTTATGAAATTTTCCAGGGTCTAGTAGACAACGTAGACAACATAGACATCTTGGTATTCCAATTCATAACCATGGAGGTCCCTTCATTCTATTTGCAATGCCCAATATCAGTCGTCACAGTTTATGACCATCATACAGAGCATCCCCTGAACCCTGTCCTCAAACAAAAATTGCTCATGTTAAGGACATCTCACAGATTCCACTGACAACAGAATCCTGTTACAAATCCCCAATTATGGACAATTCCACTCCATACTCATCACCTTCCTCATCCACTCTCTGCAGCTGTACCAAATCAACTCTTCTTTGCCTTGTTTGAATTGTTCAATGACCACAGGAACAGGCAGCAAGGTTTGCATGTCTTCAGATAAACAATGTTGCTGAGTTGGTGCTGCTGTTGGCTGCTGCTGAGAGTATGAAGTATGAATGTCAGCTGCATGTCAGTTCTACAGCAATTGAAAGAGAATCTAGGTACACACATTTGCATACCAACAGAAATGAGAGAGCTGTCTCCATTAACTTGTTGGAACTCCACTTGCTACTGTTCCAACAACTCAAGGAAATTTATTTACCATTAGAAGTAACAATAATTGAAGAACTGAACTGATTGATGCAAGATGCTTGCAGTGTTGCTTCACAATCTAGAAAGTTTTTCAGCTAAAATTAAGTGGAGAACACTGAAAAACAACCAAAAAGACCCCCTTAAAAGTGAGGATGCTGAACATACATGTGTGCATGTGTAATAGAAGTATGTGAAGCAAGCATAGAAACACAATGTCCAGAAGCAAGAGATAATCTCAACAACATAACTTCACAGAGCTGTTGGGTATCCATGGTGAATGGAGAGAGGGCACATCTGATAACTGGATGAGAACAGACTCAGACACAATGGAAGCAGATGAAAATATCTTGAGCACACATTTGCAAACCAAGTATTTGAAGCCCCCTTCAAATGCCCTCTTTCAACGGCATCTCCCTTTCAATTGGAGATAACTCATTTGAAATAATATACCTCAAACTTGTATTGAAGTAGTTAAGAAACAACAATTGTTTGAAAGGCACCTATTCACATAGCACCAAAGCCTCAAATGTACTTTTAACCATTACCAAGGGGGTGGGAGATTGTAAAATGAAACCCTAGCACCCTTCAGGAGGCAGGGGGATGCATCTTGCTCCAACAATTTTACATACTTCCCCCCTCAAGAAAACCATTTCATAAACAAAAGACCAACATCTATGTAAACAGCCAGAACATCCAATCATCCAAATCATGGAGGTCCGCAAGGCCTTCAATGTATTAATCTGACTCTTTAATGGCCACAGGACAATCACAACCTCAAATATCCATGTACTTATCCTTGATGCAAGTTCAACATGCAGAAATGTACCTCTAAAATAACCCTCCAGTAGTTCATTTCAAGAGAAGGTGTTCCTTAGCTCTGCTTTGATTAGACTTGACACCCCCTCTAAACTGTTCCTGAGTAGACTGCAGAACAATCACAATATCAAGAACAACTCCACTTCTGAAGTCATGTCTCACAGCACATCCAAAGTGTGTTGATGGCATCTCCTGACATCTAGTTCAGAAAAGCTCACTTGCAAAGTATCATCAGCCAGCCAAAACCAAGGTGTGGTGTGCCACCAAATAGGCTGCGATTACATTTACTCTCCACCTCAACAACCTTCCCTGTACCACAGCACAGGTCAATCGACACCAGTTACAAGCCCCTTCTGTTCATATTTGAAGACATCAGTACAAGAAAACACTTGCACCAGCAGCATGCTTACAGCTGTCTGAAGGAACTTTTACTTTACTTGTCTCCTCAATTTGCTAGTAACTTTCTAAGCAACCCCTCCAAGTACAAAGTCTGAAACTAAACTCTCTGCAGTTGATTAACACAAAAACATGACCAACCTGAGATCATCCAAGGAGGTAAAGGACTATGTCAGAATGAAAACACAAATCTCAAACTCATCAAATTTAGGACTCCTTCATCCTATACTCTACATCATATTTTCACACTTCCTGAGGCCATTCATCTCTGCTGATACACAGGTGGCCCATTGAATCCAGAGGACATCGGTGGCCTGCTTGGCCCATTGGAATAGTGATGCTGTGATGTGGTGCTGCTATTAGTGTATTGAGGCTGCATGGTGCTGCTGGAGTATTGCTGTTGCGGTGCAGGGCCGTTGCTGTTGGGATAATACTGTGGTGCTGGGCCATTGCTGGCTGGAGGTTGTGCACCTGGAGGCCTGTACGTGGGTGGTCCACCACCACTTACAGGTCCATAACCTGCACTCCAAAGATGAAGAACTTAGCTTGTAACTTTGCATGACACAATGAGTCAATTGCTAGATCTTTATATACCATGTCATTTTGACCATTTTAGAGACCACAATTCCAGTTGGCAAAGAACACAACAGGAGATATGATAGCCGACCACCCCAACAGCTGGTGATCTATTGGTGGATGCAATCGGTGAAAGAAGAAGAGGGTCACCCAAATCCCTAAATGGCTGTAGGACTGTGCAACACATTGACGGCTTTGACAAAGAATATGTTCAGCTCTTAGCTCTGGCATTTCAAAAACTTTGAACCTTTCTCAAACACTGCAATTGGACTTTTGTGTGTAAATCCAATTCTTAGTGTCTGTGAAAGTCTGTGTACCTGAAGCAGAAGGTACAGATGGCGGTTGCAGAACAGGAGGACGTATGGTTGGCAGAATTGGAGGTCGTTGGAGCAACCCAGGGGCAGGCAGAGGCTTGTATTGGCCAGACTGCAAGGTTGTCAAATGTTGGTGAAATGGACCGCCTATTTGTTGTTGAGCAAATGCTGCTGCTGTTTGACCCAAGTGCTCCTTCACCTTCTGATCAATCAAGCTTTGTGTCTGTTGCTCCTCAAACTGCTGGTAATACTGGCGGACATTTGCCTGCTTGGACACAAGGTCAGGCAGTACATTCTGGATGAATAAATATCCAAACTTCTTGCAATTCAAACAAGCTGGCTTTCCTGACCATTAAGAAAGTGCACGACCCAGATATGGAGCATCTAGACCTTAAACCACAACAACTAGTAGAGGTAACTAGTAGAGGTTTCACACACCTTGTGCTTATATCCTGCACAGTGCTGTTTCCTAACAGAAGGCTGCATCCACCCACGTCAGAAGAGGATCCAAGTCAATTCCATTAGCGTTCATTACACAGCAAACATATGTTAAACCTAATTTCACCTTGGAAAAAAAATACCCCCATAAAAACACTAATGATTCACCAACTCCCCTCCTCCGGCAACAAAAGAAATACAACGGATGCAGCACACATGTAATCCGGAAAAGCCAAACGAAAAGCATCAGTTGTGTTCAACTCACAGAATCGTGCGTCAGGTGCGTATCGCAGTAATCACAATAATATCTGCAAACAAAAAACCAACCCCAACCCAAAAAAGAAAGAAAAACAAAAAAACCCCATTTTCAGAAAACCCTAAAATGCGCAAGAGAAAAATAAAAAGGGCAGAAATGAAACCGTAAGAAAACATGAGAGAGACATGGGGAGAGAGAGAGAGAGAGAGAGAGAGAGAACCACTTCTCCTTGACAAAAACTTACCGGATCCTCTCTAGTCCACAAACTTGCGCTGGAAGAAGAAACATGAAAACAGGAACAAATTACAATCAGCACGAGGGACTTGGCAAAGAAAAATACATACCTAGGCATGTTGACAACAGGCGGCTACTGAATGAAGCGATCGAAGCATCCGTGTTTGCGCGAAGGGGAAAAAATGCGCAGCGAAGTTGTGCAGCGAAGAACAAAACGCCGACGAAACAGTCATACGCACACGACGCAAACAAGTAACACTGTATGTCTCACACACACACAAAACTAGACTACTTGCTGTGGATGAAATCTGCACACAAGATCACACTTTGTGCTGTGGATGAAATCTGCATACAAGACCACACTTTGTGCTATGGATGAATGAAATCTTGCACATAAACTGCACTTGTCCTTGAACTGGATGAGATCTGTATGGAATTTGGGCCCTTTAAAAAGCGGGTGCTAGGGATTTGTGAACCTCATTTAATTTGGATGAACGTTGGCTGTTGGATGTGCCAAACGATTTGGTTCATTAGAAAATGCGTCTTCTCTTAGAAAATGAAATGATGTTGGTTTCTCCAATGCAGTCTAACTATCATTCATCACGTATTCAAGGTAGAATTTGGATGAATGTTCGTATTAGTACATATGGAATTAGATTCATTAGAATCAGTGTGGCGGGGAAAAAAAATTAAGAGGGGCTGCGAACTGCCCAAATGATTTTGGTGAGACAAAAAAGGCCCAAAGTCATCATATTTAATATTGATTTTTTACATCTTATAGTAATTACTACCTATGCAATTAAATTGCACTAAATTTAATTGCATTGACAATAAATCGTAGGATTAGTTACTTATCAATAATCCACCCCCAAAAATAAATTGTTTCCTAGTTTGGAGTGACCAATAATGTTTTTGGTTTATATAATTAAAATAATGATAAAAATATCAAGCATTGTGAGGATTCATTGGCAATTTTGGTGGAATTTTTTAATTATGTATGTAATAATTTTTATTTTTTAAATATATATGACCATGTAAACTAGCATTACCCAACATGTTGATCAAAATGAACATGACAATTTCAATCAAAAGAAACATAATAAATTTAATCACATGACATTTATTGATTTGTTAGAAAATTCATGTCATAATTGACTAGTTTTTTTTATATTGAATCTTCATTTGATTGGTATCTATTTTGGCATGTTCCATCTTCACAAAAGACATAAGAAAAACACAATATGTTGTAGTGAAAAGAAGGAGCAATTGCCACTTTTGAAGCTTATGGAAGGGCGTAGCTTCACAAGTACTTGTGGAGGTGTGTCATGTTTGAAAAACAAGGGGATTGGTTGGAGGAACCCTAGTATTGAATATGGAATGGAAGTAGGATTGTTTTCAAAGCATTATAAAATTAAAGGTGGGGGTTTTTCAATCAAAGGGTAATAACATCAAAAAGTGGTGAAAATAATTTGCGTTTGCGTTTTTATTGTACCTCATGGAATAAACAATCATTCAAAGTTTAAAGGTAATTTTGAAAAGTTTTAGTATTCTATGATGGTATGTAACAACCTTACCTTTAGGTTCTGACCAAAGTTTAAAAGATCACAACAAAAACAAGTTGAAATAAAAAAACAAGTTGTTTGGACACTATTTGCTTTTATAAGAGCTTAAGTACTCATTGTATCTTTTTTTTCATATTAATTAATTTAATTAGTTGTGGTGCATCCCAAAGCACAAATGTTTTGATTTTTTTTTATTTTTTTTATTTTTTTTGCAATGTGCCATTTAGTTGGCCTATCACCAAATAAACATTATGAATCCCACCCCCCCCCCCCCCCCCCACCCCACCTTTCCTTCCCCAAGTAAAATTATATTTTTTACATTGTTTTACATGGCTACGTAAAACCATATAATTGCATTTGTTTTATACTTACACTATTTTACATGGCCACATAAAACTATACGAGTATATTTATTTTACATTTAGATTGTTTTACACAACATAAAATAGATTTATATAATTTTACATTTACATTTACATGAATTGTAAATAAATTTCATCATCAGATCTATATTTACATGGAGTGTAAGTCCTAAACCATTTATAGACATAACATTGGTTTATACATAGGTAAGCTTAGATCACAAACTTCCCATCCCAAGACTTGATAATGGAAATCATGTGATAATCGTTCCTTCACGAGTTTGTGTTTTTTGCACATGGATGTTGTGCATCTAAAACATGTATGATGCACATATAAATAGGAGGAAATATTTTCAATAGTGTATGTGTAAATGTAAAAGTAAATTCAATAAGTAGATAATAAAAAGACAATTGAATTAACCACCATGATTAGCTCAAAAATTAAAAAGCCAACAAAAATTGTGTCCTAATCACTTACCATCCATCTTTCATGGGCACACTTGTGAATGTTTGTTAATTCTAGCCACCATTTAAAAACTTGTTTAATTATGATGACACCTTAGGTAAGGCTTTACAAAATATCCAAGGTCTTATATAGCCTAGCAAAGACATTGTGCTAGAGGGAATATGTCCTCAATATGTACTAATGGACCTTTATGCCATTGGCCCAAGAATGTTAAACTTCATGTAAGTTCACCCATCCCAATACTATTTAGGTTGAAGTAGGTTTAATTTCAAATTTTTTATGGAACTTCAATTTTAAATTAAATTTGAATCAATTTTTCAACAATTTATATCATTCAAAATTCAATAACTTTTGCTTTATTGGTCCATAAATTGCAAAACAACATAAATGTAAATCACCTCATTGAAAAGTTTCCAACAGTATCAAAAGTGGAACAATGAGTCTCACAATTTGTGAAGACTATATGATGACATCCAAACAAAACAAACATCTATTTTCATATAAAAATATAACATGCAAAATTTGATAGATTTTAAAGTGTAAATGAAGCCCCACACGAGAGAACATTCCCAAAATAAGGTGCCTACAATAAGGTGGTAATAAAATCTACCCCTGCATTTTAAAATGCCCCTCACACATGGACCTTGTTTAACATAACATATGAGGTGAACCCTATCATAAGCATAAACATACATAAATTGCAAGGGAAGCTACAATAGGAACATGGAATGGGAAGGACCTTACACCTATAAACATGTGTACAAGATTTGTTTTTCTTAAAAGTTGACACAACATCTTTTTTTATTAATATCAAGGATATCCATGAATATTATATGACACCTTTTAAATAATTTAGAAATTTTGTTTAGGAAACTTCTCGAATGTTTTACATATTAAAAACATACTCCATCATAATCAAAACATTTAAAAATTAATGGTGAAAGTTAGTTGATAAAGGGCCTTATTAGCATGATGTCTGCTTGATTAGGCTTCATAGGACCACAAGGCCTTCTTATGGGCATTTCAATTTCAGTTTTGATTTTTAAAATTTACTTGCTAGAACTTTTTATGCAAGTCCTAAAAAAATTCTTGAAATTTGTAAAATTTTCCCAAAGAAATTATAATTCACTTCCATTTGGAATTGAGTTTCATTCCACCTTTTTCACACAATTCAAAATAAAAGGTTTGTGTAGTATTAATTTGTCAATCTAAATTACAAATATTGGCCCAAGATAATAATAAAAAAAGTCATGTTATTCTTGTCCACTTTCATTACACACAACCCTATTGCTAAGTTTATGGTCAATCAATGTCCTTTCTTTCTTGAAGCCTTAGCACGAATCGATGACAACACTTTCCCTTCGAACATCACCTCAAAGTGATTTACAATTTTCTACCACCCCCAACACGCATGTGTCTTCTTCACTTTGAATCACTCATCTTCAACAAATGGTTCAACTTCAAAATTCCATCTTGGAGTGTTTACACCATCATACCTTTTCTAACATGCTTTTCAACATGATATTTTAGACCCATTGTGTTCAAATTTTATCATATTTTGGCCTTAAGGCAGGTGTTTGGTTTATAATTTAATTAACCTTCCCAACCTTTTGATTATTTTTTCCATCCGAATGCTCCAAATGCGACTTGGATTACCACATCCCACTCCTACAAATCATGACTTTTTCAACTATAAATTTTGACAAAAAGTACCCCTATTGGACACCAATCAAAGAAACCACTTTAATCATTTTGGTCAAGTTGTTTTTGACATGATTGATTTGATTGGTGGTCTTTTTGACTAGTTGAGTGGTGGGTTATTTGACTAGTTAAATCAGCCAACAAAAACTTTAGGCATCAATTTTTTTGGGTCAATTTTGTAATTTAAAAAAAGTGTACCCAAATTTTTTATTTAAATGTAGGTAGGTGGGTCACAAAATAGGTTTATAGATAGATACTACCTACCCACCTAGGTCATGAAGGGTAGTTGTACATTCCATAGCCTAGGGTTGTACACCATCTTCACATATTCCCCTTGGCATGTAAGGAATGTGAATTGAATCCTTGATTTTTTCGACCACATGTACTTACCAACTCCTTAACCAACTCACCACACCTTTATGTTGTGATAAATTTTGTGAAACTTTGTTATTAACATGTTACATTTCAAATCTTTCTCAACATTCAAACTTTGAAATGTATTTTCTTCTTCATGTCTTACTCAAATGAAATGAATGAATATCAATTAGTATGTAATAGCTAGGAATTATATAGTAGCTATGTGATATATGCTACCTAATTAAGAGACCTACTTAGTTACTTTAGTAATGACTAATAGTTAGTTAGTAAACTTAAATATAATTCTAGATGCCTAGTAAATTAATAAGATGTGGTTAAAGAAGTAAGTATAGGTAGGTAGGTATAAGTTGGTATGTAATAGATTTAGGGTAAGTAAAAAGGTTTATGTGTGTAGGTATGTAAGTAGGTTGTTAAGGTGTGTAGGGAACTAGGGATGTAAGGAGATTGTTAAGGTGACTAAGTAGGTGGGTAGGTAGGTTGTTAGGGTATGTAAGTATGTATGTATGTATGTAAGTAGTTAGGGTATTAAAGGTAGGGATGTAGGGAGATTGTTAAGGTGACTAAATAGGTAGGTAGGTGGGTTAGTTTTAATTGTTTAAGGTAGGTATGTAAGTAAGGTAAATAATTATGTTTTAATTACATAGGGTATGGTGAGTGGGTATGTAGATAAGTAAGTTAAGTAAATAGGTATAGGTTCTTAGGTATGTAGGTAGGTTGTTAAGGTATGTAGGTAGGAAGGGAGGTAAGGAGGTTGGTTGGTTGGCTACTTTTTAAAGTAGGTATGTAAGTAAGGTAAATAATATGTGTTAAGTAAGTAGGGTAAGGTGAATGGGTCGTAAGTAGGTGCGGTAAGTAAATAGGTATATGTGGGTAAATATGTAAGTAGGTAGGTGGGGAGGTTGTTAAGGTGACTAAGTTGGTATAGGTATGTAGGTTGATAAGGTAGGTATATTTAACCTATTTAATTAGCCTATAACTACACCTATAGGTTTACGTACCTTGTTAGGCTTAGTTTGGTTATTTAGCTTAAATTATTAATTTAAGTAAATACCTAAGTTTTATTAATAGATGAAAAATGTTGTTAAGTAAGTAACCTAAGCTTAATTAATAAGCTAATACGCTAATTATAATAGGTTACTTAGTTATGTATGTTAAATATGTAGGTAGCCTTGACTTAGGCCTACTTAATTAATGTCAAATCAATATGTTCAATTTGACTAAAGCATGGTCATTTTGACTAACCTTTTTTTTTGTTTGCCCCTTTTGATTAAATGACTAATTGACACTTAGTAAAAAATGTCAATTTAGTCAAATGTACTAATAAAAAATAGCACGTGTCTCTTGTGCCCCAACCCACTAGTCAAGATGGGCATCACTTTTAATCAAAATAAACACTTTGGTCAAATTGGACCTTATAAAATGTCATGATTTGTAGTAATGGTTTTCAATTGTAAGTATCCTTCAATGCATGTAGACACATCCCATCAATGTAAAAAGTCACAACCCCACTTTTGGAAGAGTGTGAGGATGACATTCACACTCTCGAAATGAGGTCTTGAGAATCCTCTGGGACTCCCAAAGCTTCAAAGTTCAATGGCAGGGGTCAAAACACCTCCCCTTGAGGTGTTCATCATATCATTGGAAAGCTATCAAAGTGTAGATGTCAAAAATGGCCTTGCATGAACCATTTGGACATTTGAAGCACAAGTTATGGCAAAAAAAAAAGGGTTGGGAGTCAAACTGGCAATTTGACCCCTGACCACTAAAAGTCAAAAATTGACCCGACCCCAGTGTGTGCAGGTGGAGTGCAACACACTGTTGGAAAGATCTTAAGGAGAGATACAAGTTTTCCTTAGAACTCATCCTAATCGGAGGTCTAAGTAAGGAGTTATGAACTCACAAAGTCCCAAGAGTCCAAACCGGGATAATTTTGGGACTCCTCCTTGGGAGTGCTAGGACAAAAAACCATTCGAATGTAGGTGTCGTGAAGTAACGTGAAGAATACTATATGGGGGAAGGTGGTGGCTTCCTCTGAGTCCAGGCCGTGGTGAGTCTTGTAAATCCAGGGTTGCCTGTGGCTTGTCTTAACACGAAGGGTGCTTCCGAATGTGAACTAACCAACTTGTTGGTTGGATTAATGCAAGTTCGAGTAAGTAATTAAAGCTTGTCCCTCTTCTTAATCCCATCCCGGAGCTTCAGCATGCCCCTCTACCCTTTTAATGTTGAGAGCTAAGAGCGTACCCTCAAGTCCCCGCAATTTTCGTTGTTTTAGAAACCAAGGCCCATCTTGGGTCTAACTTAGGACTTGGGAGTGTGTCGTTACATGTGTCCACCTTTTATGTTGTGCCCATGACAATGAACGGGCACCCATGATGTAGTTCATGACATTTTTGTTGCCATTGCACAAGATGCTAACTTTCATGTGTGATGAGAACAATTACATGCACTTCTTTCAACCATGTTCCATTCCTTTTGTCAACAAGTTGACATTGTGCTTGCCAAAGATGGAATTCATCTTAGTTGATGTTGTCATTATTGATCCAACACAAACATATTTACTTTGTCGATCTTGCACAGATTTGCTGCCTTTGAAGCAACTCAAGCTAAAGAAAGGAACTATTGCAACTGACATTCCATTGATCATTTCCTCAATTGAGATGTTTAGTTTTCTAGACAAATAAGTTAATGTGTTTTTATACAATTATGCCAATGCCATGTGGAATTTCAAAGGGTTAGAAAGCCCTTATATTTCTGTTTTGATTATTTTTTTCCATCAAAAAAATTCAATTAGATTAAAAAGGATGAAAACGTTTTCCATTTTAAATCGGGTGTAGCAGTAGGTCTAATTATTTCTTGACTCCCACCCTTTCAAGGTGCACCCCGCATCATCACAATTAACATCCTACAAGTGGTTGGTTATTGAGATAGAGAGATTTTGACAGCTAGTTTGTGTTAGTTTCATGTCCTGTGATTCAATCCTTTTTATTTTTTCTTCCTTTGTACATTTTTTAGATCTACAATTTATTTATTAAGTTTTGTAGGGTTAACACAAACAAACAACCTTCCTTCATAGATAAACTAGTGTGACTTGCGTTGTTGGCCCAAGTGTTATCATGTTTTCAACCAAATTTTCCTTCCAAAACTTGGAATTTTAGAATTTATTTGAATTTTTAGGGGCAAAAATCACTTTGAAATCAATATTTCCCACATTTTGAATCCATTTTTTATCAAATAAATTCCATTAAATCATGTTCATCAAGATGTTTCCAAGAACATCAAAGGCACATTCCAGTTCCTCCAAAAAATTCAGTTATGATTAAATTTCATTTTGAGTGAAAAAATCATTCAATATTCAAAAACTTTTGCATTGCAAGTCCAAAAACCATGAACCAAGTTGATGCACTTCTCCTCTTGGGGAGCTTTCCAAAGAGACCAAGAATGTGATTAAAACATCCTAATTCTAGTGGATCTCATCGTTAGAAACAAAACTAACAGACAACCTTCCTTCAAAGATAAATATTTTATAACTCCCCAAGGGGGTTACATCCAAATATCATTTTTGTTTATTCGCAAACAAGAATCTTAAAATTACCAAAGTTATAAATTTTACCACTTTGGGGGTTCATGATTTTTTTTGACCAATAATTGAAAATTTTTCAAGGTACTAAGTGTTGTAGCTCTTGAAAAAAAAATTCTAACAATGTATTATGTTTTTTAATTGAAGTTAATTTAACCAATTGTCAAACAATTTAATAGTTGTGAATCATTTTTATAATTTGACTTTCAATGTTTCAAATGGTCATAACTTGTATTTCAAATCTTTGATTTAAGGAGCCCATTTTATTTATTTATTTTTCAAGATCTTTTCAATAATTTTTTTAAAAACTATAATTTTAAAAAATTGGTCCTCAAACCTTCTTTTAAAATCAAAAACACATTGAGATTCCCAACTCCCAAAATGAAAGTCTCAAAAATTTAAAATTTAAAATGTTATAATTTATTTTATACTCTTCCATACTTGTGGGAATGTGTTTGAGTTTTGGTGAATATTTTTCATAAAAGTAATAGTAGTAATAAATTTAGTTGTACTCAAACAATGAAGGGGAGCAAAATTTGCATTCAAAATATTTCTTAGAATAACACCACCATAATCCCACAATGGTAAAAAAAATGATTAAATGTTTAAAGAATATCAAAATATTATCATTTTTTTTTGTGAAGGATGAATCAAAGTGGCCCATTGCAAAATATAAGTTAAAAAATAGAGCTTTGGGTTTGCAAGCACAATTAATTATTACTAGTGGGTGCCCGTGGCCTTCGGCCACGTTGGTTCATGTTTTAGAAACTTTTAAATTTTTTATTTTTATTTTTATGTATTTTCTATTTTTATTATTATTATATTTTTTTTTATTTGGATGCAAGTTTGAAGTTTGGAGAAAGAAGACACACCTCATTTTTTTTCAAGTAGGGCTTTTCTTATTTTTTACTCTTTATTTGGTTTTTTCATTTTTGGAATTTTTTTCTTTTAAATTTTTTTTATTGTATTTCCCTTTCCTTGTTTCACTTGTTTCCATTTCTTTTTTATAGTTTTTTATTTGTTTCATGTTTTTATATTTTCTATTTTTATTTTGTCTATCTTCATTTTTTTGTTTTTAAGTATTTATTTATTTATTTTCTTTTTAAAAAAAAAGATTATAGTTTTTTTAATATGTTCTATAATGAAAATAATTTTTTAAAAAAATTGTATTTTTGTTTGTTTAGATACAGGTCCCCCCCTGCCCTGCCCCGCCCGGTCCTTCCCCGCCCGCAGCCCCCCCCGGCCCGTGCTGGCCCCCCCTTGCTAGCCCCCGCCACTCGTGCTGGCCCCCCCCGCCCCGTGCTTCACCGACCTCTCCCTTCCCCCACCCCCCAAAACACTCCACAGGGAACGGGAGCCAATGGGATTACGCTAGACAGAAAGGTAATGAAAGTGAAATGACGTCATAGAAAAAGAAATAAGTAAAAGATAAGTAAAAGACGGACAGACACACACACACACACCATGTTGTAATTATCTTATATATTAAAGCTAAGATGGTGTCTGTTCGTCTGTTCGTCTGTCTGTCCGTCCAGGTGCCGATCTTGGTTTCAGGACCTCGACGAACGGACAGGACCAGGTCTTAAAATTGAGGTCCCTAGATGGAAGAGGACGACGACGACGACGAATGGCGGCCGCAACAATTTTATCTAGATGTGATCAGCGGAGATTGCTTGCGAGCCTATTGGTGGTGAATTGTTGGTGGTGAGGTATCTGCATTTTCATAGATAAATGTTCTGATGTTGATCACATTATCAATTCATCTTTGAAAACAAAATACTATGTCTCTCCATACAAATCTCTCCACACTTGGTTTCCTCTCATATCAATTTGTGTAATTTTGTTTCTGGACATTGGAATGCAGGTTGGAGGAAGAGCAAGAGAGTCTCCAGAAACTGGTGACCCAGTAAGAGCAACAAAGACAGTTTGTTGTACAATTCGGATTTCTCTCAACTATAGAGGCCATGGTGACCCATTGAAAAATTATCAATACTCATGAGATGCACGTTAAATCAGAGCTTTGTAAGTCTGTGAATTTCAGCTCTCTGTTTCATTCAAGCTCCTCACTGGGAGCTTGAAGTTTTACTGTACACTTCCTCAATTACTACTACCTTCCTGATGCAAAACCAAAACAAGTCTTACCTTCTCTCACTAAACTGTAGCTTCACAAGTGGTTTCTCCTCCTGTTCATCTCTTCAACCTCAGATTACAGTTTATTGTTGTTGTTGGTGCATGCATTTTCTTTTGGATCGATAGATCAAGTGAACACAATGTATTGTTGGTATTTGCATTTTGACTCTGATTTGAGAGTATGCTGTTAAGGCTCTGCGTTGAGTTTGCAGGAGGCTCTGATGCATATCCACAAATGATATCCATTCCACTTCTGAAGTCCAAAGTTGGTGGTAACTTTGCAACTGCAGCAATTAGTGGTCTTCAGCTGCAAAGAAGTTTGTTAGAGGAGACTGCAAAAGTCCACAAACTGCAAGAAAAGGTGGTGAAACATGAGAAAGCCTTCCAAGTCAAATCATCAGAGCTCACTTGGCATAGACCAAACTCTTGCAACTTCAGTCTGCACTTGAGGTAGATAAACCCTGACCAAAGGATGCTGGAAAAACATGCAGAAATTCTTATTTTATTACAACAGATGTTGATCATACAACGACCTGCTGGCAGCTGAGAAATGGGGGATCCTGTAAAAGTGCAGGTGGAAGGGAAAAAGCGAAACTCAGCAATCGAGGGCCAGCGGGTGTTGCTCAAAAAACTACAAAAGGCCCGTGTTAATTCACACACACTAATGGAAACTTGCTGCAGGTCTTTTACACACAAAATCCAAGTACATAGATTTTCTTCCCCATTATCAATTCATCTTTGAAAACAAAATACTATGTCTCTCCATACAAATCTCTCCACACTTGGTTTCCTCTCATATCAATTTGTGTAATTTTGTTTATGGCTGAGAAATGGGGGATACTGTAAAAGTGCAGGTGGAAGGGAAAAAGCGAAACTCAGCAATCGAAGGCCAGCGGGTGTTGCTCAAAAAGCTACGAAAGGCCCGTGTTAATTCACACACACTCATGGAAACTTACTGCAGGTCTTTTACACACAGAATCCAAGTATAGAGATTTTCTTCCCCATTGTCAATTCATCTTTGAAAACAAAATACTATGTCTCTCCATACAAATCTCTCCACACTTGGTTTCCTCTCATATCAATTTGTGTAATTTTGTTTCTGGACATTGGAATGCATGTTGGAGGAAGAGCAAGAGAGTCTCCAGAAACTGGTGACCCAGTAAGAGCAACAAAGACAGTCTGCTGTACGATTCGGATTTCTCTCAACTATAGAGGCCATGGTGACCCACTTAAAAATTATCAGTACTCATGAGATGCACACTAAACCAGAGCTCTGTAAGTCTGTGAATTTCAGCTCTCTGTTTCATTCAAGCTCCTCACTGGGAGCTTGAAGTTTTACTGTACACTTCCTTAATTACTACTACCTTCCTGATGCAAAACCAAAACTGGGATACGAATTTCTCCCAAAAGGACCTCAGCATCTGGAAAGACTAATCTGTATAATCGTAGTCACTTTCATCAGATGGCCAGAATGAAGAAACGGGTTCATAAGGCAAATGAGGATGAATCTCAAAGTTCAACAGAAAAGACTGTTGCGCCTGTTGCTGTTGTTACTCCAGTAGAAGAAGCGCTGATGGCTTCAGAAGAAAGAAGATCAACTTTGCATATGCCTTTATGAGTTCAAAGTGTTGGAGAGAAGATCATTCAGGAGACTTTGCTCCA
Source organism: Sphagnum tenellum (assembly GCA_963921925.1). Lineage (NCBI taxonomy): Eukaryota > Viridiplantae > Streptophyta > Sphagnopsida > Sphagnales > Sphagnaceae > Sphagnum > Sphagnum tenellum. The sequence continues at coordinate 29,073,340 of OY998142.1, read as the reverse complement.
ACACTTTGAACTCATAAAGGAATATGCAAAGTTGGATCCTTCCTTGAAACTTTGAAGAGTCAGCAGATATTGACAAGCTGATTACAAATATTTTTCAAAGCAAAATGTCAGTCATGTGGGCACCCTACTCATACCCAACCATGAAACCCGTCAGCAGCTATTTCCAAGACTTGCTTGGTCTGTCTGTCCGTCCGTGACATGACAATATCTGACCTTTTGTGTGTTCGTCCATCTGTCCGGACGAATTTGCTTCTTTTGTTTTTTTTGGATTTTTTTTGTCGAATTTTTCTCCCCTTTTCTTAAATTAACAAAAATGAAGAAACAAAAAATATAAAAAATTATTTATTTTTTGTGTCTTGACGTTCTGACCCGTTAATTTGCGAGGCCGATTTTGCAACCCCTCTGTGTGTCCGTCTGTCCGTCCGGACGTATTTGCTTTTTTTTTTTTTTTTTTTTGGACTTTTTTGTCGGATTTGTCTCCCCTTCTCTTAAATTAACAAAAATGAAGAAACAAAATAAAAAATAAAAATTAAGAAATCTTCGTCCGTCCGGACGTATTTGCTTTTTTTTTTGGATTTTTTTTGTCGGATTTTTCTCCCCTTCTCTTAAATTAACAAAAATGAAGAAACAAAATAAAAAATAAAAAATAAAGAATCTCCGTCCGTCCAAATGTATTTGCTTCTTTTTTTAAATAAACAAAAATATCAAAGTGAAAATAAACACAAAATAAAAACAGAAAACACATAAAAGCTCGCTTCACCATGTATATTTTCATTGGGAAATTTTTTTTTAAAAAAAAGAAAAAAAAGGCTGCTTTGCGCCTTTGTGTGTCCCTCTTGGTTTAAAGAAACCAGGGGACTTCACGGTGTCCGAAGGTCACGGGCACCCACTAAATATTTTTTCCGCCCTTCTCCGGCGGGCTGCCCAAGGTTTTTTATTTTTTTATTTATTTATTTTTTTTTTTTTCGCCCTTTTCCTGCGAGTTCGCTGTGTAGGCGCCATACCTGCCCAGGGTTAATACCAAGGTTTTATTTTCCCCGCCCTTTTCTGGCGGGCTGCCCAGGGTTAAACCCAAGGTTTTTTTTTTTTTTTTTTTTTTTTTTCTTTTCGCCCTTTTCCAGCGGGTTCGCTGTGTTGGCGCCGGACCTGCCCAGGGTTAATACCAAGGTTTTTTTTCTTCCCCGCCCTTTTCTGGCGGGCTGCCCAGGGTTTATTTTTTTGGTTTTTTTTCGCCCTTTTTCGGCGGGCTGCCCAGGGTTAATACCAGGGTTTTTTCTTTTTTTTTTCTCCGCCCTTTTCAGAGAAACCGGGGGACTTCATAGTGTCCGAAGGTCACGGGCACCCAATTAAGGCACTGCACCCAATTGTCCTTTTGGCTGCGACCATTCACAAGAGACTGCCACAAGTATTATTATATCAGAATTTGTTTTTTGGTCAGAAATCTTTTGGGACCCATTTCTTCTTCATTCATATGGTGAAGATACATTTGCATCATCTCTTGAGTGAGGCTGATCCTGTTGAGCTTGCTAAGCTTGATTTGGCTTCTGCTTGATTTGGCTTCTGTAAGTTGATCTATGACTACAGCTTTCATAACACATATTGCATTGCAATCTATTTGTAAGACTTGCTCAAGAATCAAAAAATCAAATCTGTAATAAGAAGTAGGTCAAGAATCAGACATCTAGTAATGGGTTGTCAAGAAGAATTGATGTTGTTGGTTGTGGCAATGCAATAAGGAAAGAAGGAAGGAAGGAAGGAAAGAAAAAAAGAATTGATGTGGGTTGCAGCAATGCAGGAGGCAAGGAGGAGGAGGAGGAGGGGGTTGTCAGGTGGAGCTTCACACACATAATGGGTGTGGCTTAGGTGTGTCACGGTTCCCGGACTTTGTGTACAATGCAGAGTGCTGAACAGCAGCAGGTAGTCAGGAACAAGATGGCTCTGCCAGGTGTGCTGCTAGGGCAGCCCATGCCTCTGCCAGGCGTGCTGCCTGGGCAGCCCAGTTTGCTGAACAACAACAGGCAGTCAAGGAACGGGATGCCTCTGCCAAGCGTGCTTCCAGGGCAGCCCAGTCTGTTGAACAACAACAGGCAGTCAGGGAACGGGATGCCTCTGCCAGGCGTGCTACTAAGGCAGCCCAGTCTGCTGAACAACAACAGGCAATCAGGAAATGGGATGCCTCTACCAAGCGTGTTGCCATAGCAGCCCAGCCCGCTGAACACGAGCAGGCAGTTAGGGAACGAGATGCTTCTGCCAAGCGTGCTGCCAGGGTAGCCGAGCCTTCTAACCAGTGACAGGCAACTAGGCGAGGGGCTCGCGCCCGGCGAGCTAAGAAGCAAGCCCTGCACACTGCGGATGAGGTGGAGGGGTTGGTGGTACACTCATTGGGTGCCATGTCACATAAGTGCACACACTGCAATGCACTTTGCTTTCAGCACGAGAAAAAGCGCACCACGTTGTGTTGCGGCGGTGGCAAGATGTTTGGGTTGAGTAATGCTTTCCCCGCCCCTGCACCTCAGTCACTTAGAGATTTGCTCACCAGTGTGCCCAGTGAGCACCAGCCTTTGTCACCTGACACTAAGGATTTCAAGTTGAACATTCGTGCATACAATTCTGCATTGCAGATGGCCTCAACGGGCCTACACATCCATTCCCCGGAACAAGGGATCAGCATGATTGCCATCAAAGGGGCTGTGCATCATTTGCTGGGGCTTTTGCAGCCTGCCGAACATGATGTGCCACAATTCGCCCAGCTGTACATCATTGATTCCATGGATGCACAAGTCACAGCACGCCTTGCAGCTTTGGGTGCTACGGGCGTTGCTTTGCATCAGCCAACTTTGGCGGGGCTTCAACAAATGTTGCATGATCACAACACATTTGTGCAATGTTTCAAACAAGTCATGGACATGCCCGCACACGACTTGCCTCAATAGGAAGTTGTCATCAAGGTTGATGGCAACGTTGACAAGTGCCGCTACAATGCTCCTACCGCCCCCGAAGTGGCTGGGCTGCTGCCAGGTGAGGTTCTTCAGCAACGTGTGTTGATGTGATGTTTGTTTGTTGCCATCGCTCACTTGATGCAATGTTCTTCATTCGTTGACATAAATGTTGGTGCTCCTCCAGAGGTGGCGGTGATGAATAGGTTACAGGCAGGGATATCAGAGTGCGTGCACGCGACGGCAAGCTATGGAGGATTAGTGACCTGCACCCTGCTTACGATCCATTGCACTTTGTGCTGTTCCATCCTCATGGTGAGCCCGGCTAGCAGTCAAACATGCCCCATGCTATTGTTACCCCTGTCTGCCGGCAAGCTGCTAGCGGTGAGGAGGAAGGTGATGTTGGGCATGTTGTAGCAGATGTAGAGCCAGCACAACTTGCACAGGATGATGGCAGCGAGGAGGAAGGTGATGCTGAACATGTTGTAGTAGATGTAGGGCCAGCACAACCTGCACAATGCAAAAAATCACTGCACGAGAGTGGGCTTGCTATCACATGCACGATAGGAAACCGGCATCGCACGCCCTCTTTGTGTATGGCAAACGTTTGTATCAAGAATGGGGTGTTGACCAATACAGCAAAATGGAATCACAACGGTTGTTTTACATACGCAACAACCAGGGCCCTTTGCGTGCTGCAATTTATGGTGGTGTGGCTGATGTTGTTGCCAATAACGACGCCAACATCGACAACTTGGGCAGGCTCATTGTATTGCCATCCTCATTCATTGGTGGCCACCGACACATGGCTCAATTGTACTAAGATTCCATGGCCATTGATGCCAATATGGCAAACCTGATTTGTTCATCACCATGACCTGCAACCCCAAGTGGGAAGAGATTGTCAGCGCGCCGAAGCCCGGCGAGATTGCCATTGACCGCCTTGATTTGGTCACACGCGTTTTTGTTGGTAAATTACAGCACTTGCTAGACAAGATTTTAAAAAATGGCATTTTTGGGGAGGTGGTGGCTAACATTCATGTCATTGACTGGCAGAAGAGAGGCCTGCCCCATGCACACATTCTGCTCATTTTGCACTCCGATCACAAACCACTAGGGCCAGATGAGTACAACCGTATGGTGTCTGCAGAGTTACCTAATAAGGATGCACACCCCACTCTTTTTGAGGTCGTTACAAGTTGCATGCTGCATGGCCCCTGTGGCACCATCAACCCACATTGCCCTTGCATGGCTAACAACGTTTGTTCAAAAGGCTACCCTAAGGCCTTCACAGAGCACACCACCGACACCACCGGCTCCTACCCAACATACCGCCGCCGAGATGATGGCCGCACATTTGAACGGTAAGTGTGCTTGCAGTAGGACCATGCATTTGGCTAACAACATGCACGATTATGCTGCCATGCTTGCGCTTATTGACCTGTGGCACCACTCACGTAACAAATGTTGTTTGGTTGCTAATGCTGCAAGGGTGGGTTTGCCTTTGACAACCGCTGGGTGGTGCCCTACAACCTGTACCTATCCCTGCTTTTCAACTGCCACATCAACGTGGAGGTCTGCACCTCTGTCGCGGCTGTCAAATACCTCTATATATACGTCTACAAAGGCCACGACCGTGCACAGGTGGACGTTGGCCCGGTGGACGCTGTTGCACTTGATGGCACTGCGCCCGCTCAGCCACGCATGCGGGATGAGATCAAGATCTACCAAGATGGCCGGTATGTGTTGGCTTCTGAGGCCTGCCACCGCATGTATGGCTTTGATCTACACAAGGAGCACCCCAATGTCGTTCGGCTTGTTGTGCATTTGAAAGGGCGTCAGACCATCCTGTTTCAAGAGGGCACTAATGCTACGGCCGTACTTAACCAGAGCCCTCACACAACTCTGATTGCATGGTTTGCATTTAACAAAACAACACGGGAGCATCTCAATCCATCTGCACCATTGCGCTTGGCTCTCAACACGCTTTACCATGACTTTCCACGCATTGCCACATGGAAAAAAAAGGAAAAGTAATGGGCACTCCGCACACAGATGCCAGGTCTGCTGCTTGTTGGTCGCATGTACTTTGTGCAACCCTCCGAGGGAGAGAGGTACTTCTTGCGTCTTTTGCTACATTACGTGCGTGGGGCTACGTCTTTTGAAAACCTCGTGTGCACCAACATGCACTTGCAACATCACACGCAACACGCATCTTTCAAAGAAGCATGTCAACAGCGTGGTTTGTTGCAAGACGATGCTGAGTGGGCCCAGTGCATGGAGGAGGCTGCAAGCATGGCCAGTGTCTCATGCCTCAGGGCACTGTTTGTTGCCTTGCTGGTGTTCAATGCTGTTGCAAACCCATTAGCTCTCTGGGAGCGCTTCAAAGAGGACATGGCAGAAGACTTCATGTATCAAGCGCGCCAGGTTGGTGCTCAGTTCTGCTTGTGTATGGCTCTGCATGTCAGCCTGCCTTGCAGCTTTGCATGGTCATGGTTTGCATGTTGTGCGGCGCTCAATGCTCACTATGTCGTGTGTGTGCTTCTGTAACGTGTAAGGTGAGCCATCGCGGCAACTCGATGCTACCATCCGGGACATGGTGCTGCGGGAGTTGGCGCTGCAGTTGGCACACCTCAACAGCAGCCAGGGCTTGGTAGCATTTGGCTTGCCAACGCCTGTGGCCCAGCCTGCCAATGCTGTGGTGGCAAACAAAATTGCCAGGTATGACGCGACAACGTAAGCAGCCATGCGAGATAAGCGCGTGCCGCAACTTAACCCTGAGCAACGGGCTGTCTATGACAATGTCATGGCCGTTATCAACCACTCTGCATTTTTTGTCGATGGCCTTGGTGGCACTGGCAAAACCTTTCTCTACAGTTGCTTGCTAAGCACCGTGCGCGCACAAGGTCGGGTTGCTATTGCTGTGGCATCGTCTGGCATTGCTGCATTGCTGTTGGACAGAGGCTGCACTACACACTCATGTTTCAAGATCCCTGTGCAAGGCCTCAATAGCACGTCCACATGCTACATCAGTAGGGACTCTGAGCTGGCAACACTTTTGCAAGCGGTTGCGCTCATTGTGTGGGATGAGGCTGTCATGATGCACATGCATGTTTTTGAGGCTGTCAATAGGTCTTTGCAGGACATCATGGCTGTCATTAACCCAGCATTCAAGTTATTGCCCTTTGGCGGCTTGGTTGTGGTGTTTGGCGGCGATTTTCGACAAATTTTGCCTGTTGTGCCCCGCGGCAGCAGCGGAGATGTCGTTGCTGCAGCTTTGAACTGTTCCAGCATATGGCAACATGTGCGTGTATTCAAGCTGCACACCAACATGCGCGTGTAGAGGTTGCTAACGCAGGGTGGGGCGCATGCACAAGCAGATGCCACACGGCAACAGGCATTTGCTGATTATTTGCAACGTGTGGGGGAGGGCGTAGAGAACGTGTATCCCTCTGTTGGTGAAGACTCCATTCTTATTCCTCATGACATGTGCTGCAATGGCCCTACTGTGGCAGATTTGATTAAAGAAGTGTATGGCGCTCTGTCTATTGTTGAGTATGATGTAAGATCTGCATACATCATTGAGCGTGCAATTCTTACACCTTTGAACGAAGATGTGGATTCACTCAATAAACTCATCAATGACAAATATGCATTCACAAAGCAGGATGGCTCGCCCGCACAGCACCGCGTGTATTACAGCGCGAATTCTGTGGTGCATGGGTGTCACAACCCTAGCTTTGGGCTCGCGACCAATGCAAAAGGGGTTGCAAGGGTGCAGGCCAAGAGGAAGCCCGGGAGTCACATCATAGACTCCCGGGAGTGCAAGAAAGTGTGAGGGAGTGAACCCTCACACTCCCAAGTGAATTCCCATGTTGGGAGTTGGTGAGAGTTGGAGTCCCAAAAGGACTCCCAAAACTTCAGAGACCAATTTGAGGGGTCAAATCTCAATGGCTCGTGGCGCTCTTTATATCAATGGAAAGCTTTTGAAGCGTAGATGTCTAAAATGGGCTCGCATTGCTCATTTGGACATCTAAAACAGAAGTTAAGACCAAAAGAAGGACCGGGAGTCGAATTCCCGGGAGTCTGCCAGTTTTGACTCCCGACCACAAAAAGTCGGGAATCGACCCAAAATACTTGGCTGCAGACAACGTGCGACATACCATTGAAAAGGTCTCGACGAGAGCTACAACTTTGCTTCAGACCGCACTTCGATCCGAGGTCTGCTCGCAAAGTTATGAGGCTTCAAAGTCCCGAGAGTCCCGCTGGGCGGGATTTCGGGACTCCCGCGCGGGAGTCCCGGGAGTCCCGGAAGAGAAAAGCCATTTGGATGTGGGCCCCGTGGAGAGTCACAGAGTATACTATAAGGGGGAAGGTGGTGGCTTCCCCCAAGTCCGGGCCGTGGTGAGTCTTGTGTGTCCGTGTTGCCCGTGGCTGTCCTAGCACCAAAGGTGCTCTAACTTTGCACTAACCACTTGGTGTGGGTTGTGTGCAGGCCCGTGTGAGTGAATAAGCTTGTCAATTCTTCCTAGTCCCATCCCGGAGCTCCAACACACCCCTCTACCCCTCTAAGTGTTGAGAGCTAGGGAGCGCATCCCGACTCCTCCCTCTTCCGCTGTCTTTCACTTGGACTCACATTTGAGTCCTTTAAGGAGTTGGGAGTGCGTCACAGGGGAGCAACATGGCATTTACCCCACTGAGTTCTTGAACACACTCAGTTTTTCGGGCGTACCACCCCATGAACTGCATTTGCAGGAGGGTTGTCCCATCATATTATTACGCAACATGACCAGCGGTCTGGCTAATGGTACTAGGCTCATTGTCATTCAACTCATGCAGCATGTCATTGAAGCAGAGGTGGCAATAGGTCCTGCAAAGGGCCAACGAGTGTTCATTCCACGGCTAAGCATCACACCTTCAGACACAGAACGAATGCCTTTCACTTTGCGTCGTCGCCAGTTCCCTGTGCGCCCTGCATTTGCCATGACCATCAATAAGGCGATAGGGCAGACATTGAAGATGGTGGACATTTTTCTGCCCAAGCCTGTATTTACACATGGCTAGTTGTATGTGGCCATGTCGCGCATTGGGTGCCCTGAGGGGGTGAAACTGCTGGTTACAAATGGGTGGGAGGATGCTCATGAAGATGCACCTGCTGGTGTGTACATTCCCAATGTTGTTTACACAGAGGTGTTGTAACATGATCGTGTAAACAATAGAGCTTAACAGAACATTCGGTTTGGTTGGAGTGGCATAGCCAGGAGTTACCTGTTTGCATTTAGTTTCAAAAGTTTGGAATCCTATATATCAAAACAAACATGGTTTCTGTTTGTCTGTTTGTGTGTCTATTCGTCACAGACACCCCCCCATTAGACTTGCTGGCGGCCCGCAACAACAACCCATTGATTTGTGTGTCTGTCTGAACCTGTCCATTCCGACCCGTTAATTGTCTCTATGATGCTAATTTTGCAACCCCCCAAATGACAGAAAAAACACCCCCCTCCCCCGACCCCCAAAACACCCCACCCTCACTTCATTCCCTCTCCTCTCCCTCTCTTTCCCCGGAAAAGAAGGGAAAAATAAAATAAAAGAAAACCAATGGTGGGTGGGTAAGTGGGTGGGTTTGGATTAGAGCCTGGGCTGAACCAGCTACCCAAGTTGGTCCCATGCTTTAGACTAAATCCAGGGTCTCCAGAGTAAAAATCTAACATCTTTGGGAGCTTAATAGGTAGGTATAACCACTAAGAGGCCTCACTTAAAAAAGGTAAACGTACCCAACATGGGTGCTCGATTTTCCCAAAATCCATTAAATTATTTCTAAATGTCCAGGCTAGAGACTAAAATCAGGGTCTCCGAGTTCAAATCTAACATCTTTCGGGCTTAATATGAACATTAAGACGCCTCACTCAAAAAAGGTGGAAGTACCAACATGGGTGCCAAGGTTTGCCCTTGAAGGGGGACCTTTGCTATGAAAACAAAGCTTTGTGATTGGATTGGTAGTGTGAAGACGAACCAAAAAACAACCAAGCAGACAGTAAAGCTTAAAAGAGTGTTCAGGGTGGCTGGAGTGGCATAGCCACGGGTTACCCACTAGTATAATAGATAGATAGATGGTCATTAAAGGTATATAATATATACACAAAACATTTACAAAAATATTTACACAAGGCAATGTAAGTGTATTTGACAAATATTTACACTTGTTTCGTGTAAGTGTAAAAAACATGTTATACATGGCAACAATATAAATGTAAAAAATTCAGACATGTAAACGCAAATTATTTACAAAGGATTTACATGTCATATGGCTGACGCTTAGATTTTTGTCTCTTCAATCCTAACCGTTGGAACATAAAGAAAAACTGCACCTGGGCTTTACTCTCCAGGTAAGACTCGCTTCCACGGTCCTTACCCTACTCTAGAGGACCTAGAGAAAGGTACCTCAAATCCCCGAAAGGCCGCTCCTCTTCCTTCCGCCCACTCTTCTTCCTCTTCGCTTGGTGTTGTTGGTTGGTTTGTCGAGCGGGCTGGTTGCGAGCGCTTCTCTCTCTCTCTCTCTCTCTCTCTCTCTCTCTTGCATCTCTTCTTCTTTCCTTGACGGCTTCCGTATTATACTTATCACACCAACGGTGTTCTTTTTCTGTCTGCTTTGTCGAGTTTTCTCTGGGGATATATGTATCATCTAAAGTTCTTCTTGTAATTTAGTCTGGAGATTTGGTGGCAGGTTTTGTGTAGTTGATCTGCATGACGTTAGGGAGGAGGAGGTGCTTCATCTGTGACCAGCATCAGCAGGAGCAGCCAGTACAACTTCGGCTCATCATCAACACGCCTCCTGGTACTCCACTCGGTATTTCCTATCGAATGAATACTTCTTCCCTGCGTTCTTGCAATATATGTCGGAGACTGTTAGATGCTCATGTGGACACATCCATATCATCACAGACGCCTTGTGAATCGTCTGTTCGTTGAACTTCAAACCTAGGGTTAGAAAACCCTGTCACTTCTTTCCTATGAGCGATCGTTGCGTGATCGTTTGTTCCTTACTCTGTGCTTTCGTTTTGTGTCCGTCTGGATAGACCATGGAACAGCAGCTACTATGTTTATGCAGCAGGTGGTAACTTCTCGCGCACAAGGAAGAAGAGACACGATGTAGGCCTGCCCTCCTGAACTGTGTGTCGCTATAGTAACGCATCAATGCATTCTACTGTTGTGGATGCATTCAGAGAGGTCCAAACCTGGTACTCAAAATATAGCCAATGAAGAATGTTTACCTTGTGTCGCAGTATAATCCTGTACTGTAAGCACCACTTGCATAAGTGTAAGGAAAACCATAGGCAACCCAGTTCTTAATTTCCTCTTGTAATTTCTCCTGGTTGCTTCTGAGAGCTCCACTAACATGAGTTTTTTCCACATTGTTACAGGATTGAAAAGCTCACTGTACGGAGCAATTTGTGTGATCATGCCTAGAAGTCGGTGATCACATTTAGCACACTGATTTGCACCCCTTTGTGTTTTCAAGCATATGCAGGTATGTTCAGACTGTCACATTTCCACTGGTTTTGATGTCATGTAGCATATCAACTATGTAGGTTGAGACTAAAATAATGCTCATTTGGTCAATGTGTATTCCTTGATGGATTTGGGCATTTGAAATTGCATATTAGATTGCAATCAGGTGTCTAGTCTGCCTTCATCTAATCTGCCTTGATTCTGTTTTAGGTTCCACTTTTCTTCACCTAAAATGCTGTTGCCACTGCTTAGTACTAATCCTATGAAAGCCTCCAATACAGGAACTCCTATGTGGAAAGGGGAGTTGAAGGAGGATGGAGAAGGTGCTGGGTGTCTTTAAGCCCAAACCAACCCCACAGGAGCAGCTCCGGGAGTGGCAGCGCAAGCTGAGACAAGAGGCTCGAAATGTAGAGCGCCAGGTCCGAGGTATAATTTTCTTTATTCTTTTGCCCGTACCTCGCCCCTCCTTTGTTGCCTTGCATCACTTACTGTGATGATTCTGTGGTTTCTCTGGGTAGATATTCAACGGGAGGAGAAAATTGTGCAAAAATCCATTAAGGAGGCTGCTAAGCGCAATGACATGCAATCAGCCAAGGTTGATCTCCTATCTTAAGTTTTGTTAGCAGTTGTATCATGTGAGATGATGTTCAACATGATCTAGTCATGCTGGAAAGTTGGGAAACTATGTAGATGGTGTATCGTCGCATTAATGTGTTGCACATCGAGAACTTTGTCTTCCAACATTCAAGATAGCATTGGAACATTAGTGTGTGCAATATTGGATTACAAATGAAGATTTTTGATATGCGTGAAGTTTTGGAGGGATCTGTGTTGACAAAACCTAGCTCACTTGGACAGAAGACTCCAACTTTAGTAGATACAGGCATGCTGCTTGAAAAATGAGGTGGAGACATGAATGCCTAGCAAGTTCTTTCCAAAGTGCTTGATTTCCAATATAGAAAGTCCTTTCTCCAGGTGGATTTGTGAATCTGCTAGAAGGCCTAAGCACAATATCATTGAGGTCTTCTTTCAGACTGCAAGTTCAGGATTTAAGAATCTAGGGTTCAGCTTTAGGTCTTAAATTTGCTTACTTGGAAGGGGTTTCAAACTGAGGTTTTTTGTTCAGATCAAAGTGTTAGTCTATCATTAAGGTATGTTTCAGGGTGAAGAAGAAGCTGTGCTTCAAAGGTTTCAGTAGGTTTTAAGGTGTGGAGGTGAGGCTGGAGTTAGAGGTTATGATTGTCAAGTTTAACTCACTGTCCAATATGGTTTTATCTTTTCCAATTTTGGGCTGCAGTCACTGGCAAGGGAGCTTGTGAGGTCACAGAAAGTTGTAGCACGCCTATATGAGAATCGAGCACAACTCAACTCTGTTTCTATGCATTTAGGGGAAAGTGTTGGTAAATTGCTCCCCCTTGTTACCTATAGTCTCTGAGACATAAAATGATTTTCTACTAACAAAAATATCAGGGGCATTCTCTGCTGTTATAATCAGCAATTTGTGTTATTACTTCTGGAAATTAACAGAGACCTAGGGTGCAGATTCTGTGTATTGGTCAGGGTGAAGGAGACCCCAACTATTACCCTCTATGGAGGCCTCTATTTGCCTTAGGCTTAGATGCTTGGTTGTACGGGGACAAGTTAAAATGAAATGAAGCTCTGTCATAGGCTTCCTGCAGCTTGAATGAGGATACTAATGATTTAATCAGCTATGCCTATTGAGTGCTAGCTAACATCATGATGGAGTCTTCCTGTTGTTTCTGGAAACATGACAGAAACCAAGGATGCAGATATTTCTGTAATGGTTTGCCTGAAATTCTGCGCAGACTAATGTACTTATCAACTCCTGTCATTGGGAGCTTATGCAGTCAGTGGGAGTCATGGCAGCTTGTTGCTGCCATTCATGATGATTGTCAGACACTTTGTGAGTGACCCTCATAATGTTACCACTGCATTCATTCTTGTCAAGTTACCTTCAAAGTGTTGTGGAGTTTTCTCTGCAATGTCTAGATAGATTTTGTATAATTGATCAATTTTGAGCAGATTATTATATACTTAGCTACGCAAACTGTTTGGGAGCTGATGAAGTTAGTGGGGACAAATGGCAGCTAGTCACTGCCTTTCATGATGAAGTTCATGGTCTGATACTTTGTGAGTGACAGTTATTACGCTATGATAGCCCTCATTCTTGTTGTGTTAGGTCTTGCTGGAACTAACTCAGTTGTGACCTTCAAAGTTTTATGGTGGATTTCTCTCTTCAATCACAGAGATATATTAGGACAGTGCCCATGATCCAAGTGCAGGAGCTGCTACGTGGTTTTTTGTCAGTCTATAGATGCCCCTTAGAAACACCGTTGGGGTTTCACAAATTGTTCTGTAGAGGTGAAGCTGCAGAATTTAATCCAAATGATGAAGCTTGATTTACTTAGGTTGTCCAAGATCAGATGCATTTGATGTTTGGATTCTGTTCCTTTCTTCTTGATATGCTTTTGGTGTGTTGTGGCAGCAATGGCAAGAGTAGTAGGTCACTTGCAGAAAAGCACTGAGGTGATGAAGCTTGTGAATGGCCTCATGAAGGCTCCACAAATGGCTGTGACCATGCAAGAATTCTCACGTGAAATGATGAAGGTATTCCCCCTTCTTCTTCCCTGTCTTTAAGTTCAGAGTTTCAGATTTGAAGTTTGAGATTCAGGGCTCACCTGGTAGATGGAGGGTTGCAAATCTCTCTATCTCCAACAAGAGATGAAGCTTGAGTAACTCAGGAACTGATCTGTGGTGATGATTTGTAACAGGCCGGGGTCATTGAGGAGGTGATGAATGATGAATTGGACTCAACCTTAGACAATGAAGATATTGAAGAGGAGATTGAAGAAGAAGTTGATAAGGTTCTCTCAGCGCTTGCTGGTGAAACGGCTGCTCAGCTGCCTGCCACAGCCCACCGAGTGCGGCAACCCTCCAAACAGCCTGATGTCCAAGTCAAGGCTGAACATGAGAAAGAGGTCTCTCTCTCTCTCTCACTCCCTCCATGTGTGCTATTTGACCACTGAGGTTGTAGAATTATGCCTTAATGTAGATATTGGCAAACTTTTTCTTGACTGCCAACTCAGGATTCAAATTCAGTGATACTTCGTTCAGATTATCAGTTCTCATCCAGATGATCAGTTCCCATACCTAGGTGGATATCTCTGGTTTCTCTCTGAACTGTTCTGAACTGCACAGATGAGGGTCTGGGGGTCTGGGTTTCAATTTGGACTATTTTTTGATGTTGCAGATTTTGATTTTAGTGCACCTCTGTTTTCACAGTGATCTTGCTCTGAAGATCCTGGTTCTAGATGTTTGTCAAGTTGGGAAGTATTCAAGGAGATACTAAGATATCATGGATCTATATGTTGCAGCTTGGTGGGGTCATAAGGACATAAGTCCACTGTTTGGCTACAACTACAGGTGAAATCTGATTTGCTTCTGTCATAATATACTTGCAGCAGGAAGCAGTTGTGGAGGGAGGTGATGATGATGCTGAATTGGAAGCCTTACGTGCACGGTTGGCCAACGTCCGTTCATAAATCTGATCTCACTCATTTCAACCCATTGAGAGGAAATTGATTTGCTTCTGTCACAATATATGTCTCATTTTCACTCATTTCAACCCCTTGAGAGAGGAGTTCCAGAGTCTGTATTCAAATACCTGATTTCTGAGGGTCCTTGCTCCTGTGTGCAGATTCTTTAGGGTAGCTCCTAATCTTGACAAATCTTGCCCAAATCTTTACATCCACAACATTTGCTCCTATTTTCACATTGGGTTGTGGATGGATGTTTACAATTGGGTATTAGTTGGTTGATTGAAGGTGCACACCATGAGTGATGTGCTCCATGCAGAAACTTAAAACCTTGAATTGCAGGATATCATGTCAGGGTTTGTTGTGAGCAGTGTTTTCATTGTCCTAAAACTACAGATATACAGTGGGGATTTCAACAGGACCATATCTTGTGTTTTGTACAATTGTCACCAACACTGATTGCTGTGTTTAGACTAGTCCTATAACCCTTTTTAGTGGTCCACCTGAGCAACTCTTGTCTATCAAAGCTCTTGGGACAAAAGAAGGAACAACTGATGTAAACATTGAAGCAATGAAGTGCAATTCTGTAGATAGGGTGCATGTGTCTTTTAAATCTTCCATGTAAAGCCTGTTCTGGAATTATGGTGCCCAATTTCAAGCTGAACGTGATAGTATATGAAGTAGCAGTGTGGATTGATAACAAATGACATCAAGTTGTTCATTGTGGAATGTTTCTGGCCTTTGGTTCCAGGCCCGAAGAAGATCATGTGAGAAATTATGAAATTGTATAGCTATTGGTACATGCAGATGAAATGGGAGTGCCTGCCTTCTGTGAGCCTCTTCCACTGACTTCTTTGCTTGCAGAAAGGCAGGGAGGCAAAATGCCTGCACACATGTGCTCCAAACTGTTGGTTCAGCTTCTCTAAGAGTGGCATTCAAGCCTGGGTTAGATATCTGCTCTGCAAGTCTTCTCCGCTACCTCCATCAACATGCACTGCTCAAAAGTGGGCTAGTCCACTGCCCTACTCCTGTTCCAAAAATAGACTGCCCACTGGGCTAGTTAGCAGGTTGTGACCTACGTTAAATGAACTGACTTCCCTGGGATCTCATGTAATACTCTGGTTTAGGCCTTGTTTAATCACATTTCTTTTCTGCACAATGGCTCAATCACCTCCTATTTCTCCATTCTGTTGATCAGGGATCTCAAGCTCTAATGTCTTCATCACTCGCCAGTGCAACTGTCATAGTTCATCTTTCTCAACGGAGTAAGACAGATGTGAGACAATTCAATGGTCAAATGATGCATTGTCACTCTTATTGGATTTGTATTAGGAGAAATATTTGCCATTTGTTGTGGATTTTTTTGAGCCGAGAATTGAGAAAAAATTTGGCAAAAGCCTATGGCACATATGCCCATAAAAAATGCTAAGATTATAACCCAATGTCATGACAAGTGGGATAGGTTGATGAAGAAGTATTCCCAAGAGAAGGTGACGTAACGTGCTACAAGTGGTGAAACTACTTCATGGATTTGGTTTGACATGATGAATCTAAATCCTTAAAAGCACAACAAATGCAAATGGCACACCTAGTGGTTTTGATCACAAGCATCTTTGTACTAGATCTTTTTCTTAAGCATTGATTATTGAAGAAAACTCACTAGATGTGGATGATAATCCAACCCAAACTAACATTGCACCTTCACAATCTCCTTTGTCCATAGTTCTTGCATTTGGCACTTCCACCGATGCATCCAATGCTAGCACTCAACTACTAGTGCAAATGAATCTTTTCACACAAGTGAAACAAATTTGTCAAACATTTCTAGCAAAGTGGTTGCAAGGAAGAAACATAGATTGAATGGTGACATAGCAATTGTATTTAAGAAATTAACTGGTGTTTATAAAAAATTGGAACTTTGAAACTTGAGTTGTTGAGTGAAGCAATTAAGATAACAAAGTCTATTGCTCAATCCATGATTACAATGGAAGAAATGTCAATACAAGATAGTAGAAAGTAAATTTTACAATTCACACAAATTTTGTAACAAAACTCAAAGCTAAATGTCATCTTGATGTTAAGGAAAATTAAAAATGCTTTGCATTTCTTTTCTACCTAAAATAAAAGTTCACACAACATTTGCAATAATCAAAATTTTAAATGCAACAACATTATGTTTATTGATTGACATGTTTTGCACATTTATTATTGTGTGACAAAATCCAAATTTATTCCTTAAAGTTAAATTGTAACCAAATGCAAAAGTGCCTCTCTCACTTCCTCCCTGGCAATCCTAAGTCATTCACCTTCTCGTGTAATCAATGTGCACATACTAATAAAACCCACAAGAAGATTTTCTCATTACTGTATGTCATGTATTACTAATTTTAACATACCTTGGAATTGATCAAAGTTGTGTAAAATGTAGCATGTTGAAACAATCATGGGAGTTCAATCAATAAATGCATTGAAAATTTTGAAAATTCTCCATCAAATTTTCAAAGTTCCAAATGGATGGACTACCCTTCTGGGATTTGAAGTGCCTCTCATTTGAGAGGCACCAATGGATAAAGAAACATCACATTTTTGGGCCCTTCCCCCACAGGGACAGGGACTATTGCATTGGATCCAATTTTTGGAAGTTTTACCTTATTACAACCGGTTTCATATTAGGTGAACCAGTTTCTTTGGTGAAAGTGTTTAGATCAGAACAGATTTTTTTTGTTGTTCAGAGTGTGGACATAGTAGGTAGGTAGATGTACAATATCTTATCTATTGGCAGGGCCAGCGTGTTTGTGATGCCTTGTTTGCTTTGAAAAACAACCTGCAGGAAAGAGATAGCGATAAAGACGGAAAGAAAAAAGATGAAGGTGATCTGACCAGCTGGCACAAGGTCTTCCATGAAGCTGGAAGAGAGTACCAGATTTTGCTCTAAAATTGAGGTAAAAACACACTACAAGCAATTTGGGGGTTCTTTATGGTTTTGAAAAAACCTTGACAGTCTCTGCTGTGTTTGTTTTGCTGAGCTACAAATCAGACATCAGAAAGCCACCAACAATTTTACAGTATGCACAATGACTAAACTCTCCATAGTTTTGACGAGCAGGAGGTATCAACCACAGTGAGGGGGGTAAAACCCCTGTTTGCACAGCATGGACCCACAAAAGCTGTAATTAGAACTACACAAAATCATTTATGCACTAACAAATATTTGCTCTAATTGTGTTTACTCAAGTAGTCTTGGAATCCGATGTTCTTCGTTTCTTCTCCGGTGGCTCCTCTACATAATAAGAGAAACAAGCATTGTCATCTGGTTAGTCTGAGAATCTGTAAATGGAAAGCCTTTCTATTCTGCACAACGGGATGATCTCTTCTGCACATTGAAATTGAATTGGAAGAATCTGCCCACCATTCAATATTGATAGGACATCCCATTGACAGGAACAGGAGGCATCATTTTCATAGCCCTACCTATATAACTTCACTGGTTGAAGAAAAAAATTCTTCCCAAATTAGGCACGAGGGAAGGGCTATGGAGAGGTAGATTTGCCATGCGTGACCTGCCTGTCAATGGCAGACACCTGATAAATGACTCTGCTACACTACTGCAGATAGAGCTTACAAAACCAGAGGAAGAATGTCGTACCCACCATTATCTTTAAAACTGACAATGTAAGGAGAGAAGGAACTGCAGGTGAACTCAGGTGATGATCCTCGGCTTGAGATCTCAACAGGAGAATTGACAGGTGCAGTGCTAACACTAGCAGAGCTCACTATATTCCTCAACAGAGCTTCCACTTGTAAGGCAGTGGCATCACGGTTAGACTTTGTCAGGGTCAAAATTGCTGCACAGAAACCCGCTCATATAGTTAGATGAGCAAAATTGAAGCAGAATTTTTTAGTGTCTGTTCATCACCCAGACTACTATCATCTCAAACATGTAGCTATTGCTTTCTTGCTTCTAGAGGAGGACACTTTTCTGTTTTCTGTGACAGGCAACCAAAATCATTGCCAGCAGGAAACAAAAGCCCTTAGGTCCTAACACTGAGGGTGAATGGTTCATCTACTGAAACCTGTTAACAGCTATGCATAAAATCCAACTGCACATAATCAGGGTTTGGACCCCAACACAATGTGCAAAGTGGCCATAGTGTAATACTAAGCTACCAGCTCATTGCTGGCAGAGAAAACCAGAAGTTTGAATTAAATTCAGTTTGGTGTGATATTTGCAACTCAGTGAACTTGAGAATTTTGCACCTGTGTCAGACCGCTGCTTAATAGCTTCAACAAACGGCAAATCGTGGCCATACCGACATGCAGGCAATGATCCAAATACCTGCATCCATGTTTACCCAAGTTGGTTACTAGTAGGAACAATATAAATTCACATAAGAACATACTGTTTCCCAAAGTAATCATCAGCAAGGACATCATTTACTGAGGACATGGTAATCAAGTCAAAGTAGAAGAGTCTAACAGCCACATTTGGAGAAGCAAGCAAGGCCATAAGCGCATCCTTGAAGTGCTCACTTTGCAGCTCCATACGCCCAACCTACACCACAAAAGTGACATCCTTCTAATATCCGAAGAAAGACCTACATTCGATCAATAAAAAAGACTTTAAAACTTTGGTGTTGTTATGGCTGCAACTATTACTGGGGAACCAGGGCTTCAAACAACCTCATCAATAACGTGTAACTTGATGGCCTTGCTTGGTTTCAGCAGTGGCAGCACGAGTCTCTCAAAGGCCTCCATGGCAAAGTAGTACTTCCCAACCTGGAAAGGCAATATAGATTAATGTTAAACTGCAGTGTTCAATGGCCTGAGTGTATTCACAATGCATGTGACTGTTCTCAGAGGTCAGCATCTGGCAGAGTTGGATTATCAAAATCAATCCACATTTCATGTTGTGGCAAGTGTTAGCAGAAAATACATTATAGGATTCCAAGGGTAAAACTGTGAACATGATTGTGTAAATGCTGTGACAAAGGAAAATGAAAATTATGGCATCATTCTGTGGTGTAGTTGAACATATTGCATTGCAATTTGTTTGATGACTAACAAAGGGGTTGTGAACCAGTACAGTGCTCTTGCATAGTAAGTTTGGCAGCTCCAGAAGTAAAAATAGCAGCAACAGGCATAAGATTGTTTGACAGAATACCTGTCTGAGTGTAAAATAAAGAACAAGGAATATAACTTGGGCAAACTCACCTTAGGACCGCACCCTCTTCGCAATCTAGACAGGGGTGCACACTCCCCTGAAAGAGTTTCTGCATCAGAAATAAACAGACACAGGATTTATGTGGGCCAAAAACCACATATTTGAACCTCAAAGAAACAACATTGCTCTGCCAGATCAAGGATCTTTAAAGGCCACATAAATGATGTGCTTTGAACTTGCCATCAGACTCACCTATATCCAGCCCAACCTTTTCACCTGTTCTAGGATTTCGTGCTTCAAGAGTGTAGAATCCAGCTATCATGTCCTTTGGCAACTTCTTCACAGCATTCAACACCAGCCTGCATTCAAACCAGTTCCAAATTATCAGAGATGCATTGTGATGTTGTGTCAATTGAATAACACCCACAGAAACAATACATGGAATAGTGTCCCATTTCCCTCCATATCCCATAAATGACCATCGTTAAACAGGACTAGTAATAACAATACTTGCACTTCACCCAATCAGCTTCCTGACATGGGAAGTCCATGTTGACCACAACAATTGTTTTAGTCATGTGAGTTACCCCTTTGTGTGAAAGTCTAGGAATACTTCAAAAGTCTTTAACAGCTACAACACGTCAGAGTAGGCTTTTCAAGAAATTAGAACTCAGTGGGGAAGCTCCCTAAATTCTTAACAACCCTCATCAAACCTTGGTTGATATCCAAGAAGTAGTACTAAAATCTACAATGGAACTCTGCAGCCAAGAGTGATTTACTTACGAAGTTTTTCCCACACCTGCAAAACCACATCCAATTCCCAAAACCACACACCCCCAACCTCTGTGAAAACCCGAAAATGCTACATATTTTTAAAGAACTTCAAGATCTTGAACACCAGAGCAGAGGCTTTTATTGAATGCACTAAAAACTTTTCAAGTAGGAGAGGGAAAAACAATCACACACAACTGAACCCTCCAATCCCCCCCCCCTCACTTTCATTGAACTGAAAAAGCTACAGATTCCAACGATCACACATCTGGAGACATTTCCAAAAGAGGTTTCTAGTCATACTTGTCTACATTGTCAAATTTTGGACTTTTCCTTTCCAAAGACAGAACTAAAATTCCCACCAAATAAACTTGCATACACTCGGTCTGACTGACCCTCAATTGTCACTTCCAACTGATCTCCATCTTTGCTAGACCTAGAGCAAAGCATGTATATGGCCAATGCCAAATGATTGTTCTTCCATCATGCTACTTTTGACACAACTACTTATAAGCTCTAGTTTACCTTCAATTTAGCAGAGTGCACACCAGAAGCACTTATTACTTCCCTTGCACAGAGAATGTCTTAAACAAAATCCACAAGCATGTTTGCTTCCAAGTGCTTATCAAGAGCATGCAGGTATCTGCATACTCTTGAGCTTTTGGTACGAAGTAAGAGGGTGGGGAGGGGGGGGGAGGATGCAGATCTGTTCGAGTACAGAGATATGCTCTTATCTGAATTGAAGGAGAATTTTTTGTCACAACAAGAGGGAAACAAAAACATTTCTCGATTGCTCCAGCTTTGTCCTATCCAGATAACAGAGACAACAGCTCTTCCCAGCTCTTTCCTTGGTTTCACTACTTTTTGTGATCATAGTAAAGCTTTCTTCAATCGAATTTAGCACAAAAGAAAAAAAGCAGGGACACGGGAGAAGAAGAAGAAGAAGAAGCAGCGCGACGCATGAATCAAGGCCAGGCTAATCATAATGAGGTTTATTTGGATGATACAGGTACCTCCTATTATGGAAAAAGGGAGACCAGAGGAAGGAAAACTGTGATATACCGGGCTGACCAGTGACGAACACATTGATGGCCGAAGACGCCGGCGGCTCCTTGTCTTCGACCGTCCACGCCAGTGCATCAACTCCTACCATCAGCCTGATATTTGCCTGCTTCTGTTCCTTCTCCTGTTGTTGCTTCCTCCTACTTGTTCTTGCTTGCTCTGCCTTGTCATGCATTCACGTGCCTCCACCTCTCTCCGTCCTCAATTTCTCGTTTGCGCAGAGCTCGCGCTGTCTGTCTCTGTTCTCTCTGTCGAGACACACACACACACACTCTCTCTCTCTCTCTCTCTCTCTCTCTCTCTCGTACAACAATGCGCGATTTGCGAAGTGTGTAAGATAGCGCGATTGCAGCGTCCTCAACTGCACAAGTAGACGAGCATTTTGCGCATTCCTTCCCGTGCTGACTGTGAAGAGGAAGAATCGACTGGGGACATCCATCATCATTCCGCCGCAGAATGTGTTGGTGCCTCTACATTTCGACGTCTATACAACTTCCACCACGCACAACTCCCGGAACCATTCCAGCTGGGAACCCAACGCATCAGGTACTGATTCCGGTTCGTAAAGACAGGGAATTTTTATTTTTTTTTAGTGAATCTGAAGGGCATATAATTTAGTGGAATTTGTCATCCACAAACAAATATGGTGGGGTATTTTTTTAAAATGAAATGAAGCTCGAGTGGCCATTTTGGGTTTTTTAAATGCATTGCCTCTTTTTTCCCATTTTTCAGATCATATCTGTTGGCTCTCTGCTCCATATCATGAGATTTTTATTTTATTTTAAAAAAATTAACCCTTTTTTTTTCTTTTTTTTTTGGTGGGTGTTTTTTTAAAAGTGAGGTAGTTATTAGTAAAAGAATGAGGTAGTTAAGCTTGGAAATGAAATAAGATTTTTTTTCATATCCCTATTGGTGGGTAGGGGAAAGGTAAGGGAGAGGAATAAGGTAGTTAAGTTCAGAAATGATAAAATAGTTATGAGTCGTTTTTAGAATTGCCCTTGGAATTGTTCATGGACAAGCATACGACAAATTCTATGAGCCTACAAAAGATTATGCAAAATCACTCGTATACCAACTCTTCAAATTTTCGTCATTGAAATTAAAATCCGAAATAGTGATGAATAATTCTCAAAATTAAAAATAAATTATGAGTAAGACATTATGATAAAATTGGATTTTGAGAATTTGGTGTTTTTTTCAATGTTGGATAGTTTTTAAACTAAAGATAGATAAATATTAAAAAATCAAAATTGGTAGTTGTGAAAAAATTCAAAAACTTGTTCAAAATTGATTTTTTTCCCCTTTCAAAATTTCAATAACTCATACTTTCACAACTTAGATCCTTTACTCTAATCTTATTATTATTATATTTTAATAACATAATACCATTGGATATCTATTCATCCCATCCACCTCAAAACCCCGTTTTTTTTTTCCAAAGGAAATAAAAGACCTTCATTTGTTATACGGAAAATGTATTAAAAAAAATTTAATGCTCAAATTTAACTTAGCATATTGCCATGGGTAAGAACAATGTGAGTGATATTAATATTTATTTTTTATTTTTTTCACATGACTAGTTTTGTGAAGACATTAGTTAAATGATGAAACAAAATGGGACAAGAAGTTCAAATTCACTAAAACAAATTGGAAATACCCTTTAAATTCCTAAGAAGAAAGAAGATCCTTGAACTCCATCAAAACACATTTGAAAACCCCCAAATTTTAAAACAATACCTCCAGCATTATTTCCCCCCATGTGAAACCTCCAAAATGATAACAAAAAATTTGAAGATTTCGAAATTTTAAAGTTCCAAAATAAAAAAACCTTCAAAATTCACAAGAAAAAAAAAGGCGCATACCTCATTTTTCTCGCTTGTCAAACTTCACACAAAAAATTGAAGACCCCAAAATGACAAGAAGAAAATTGGAAATTCTAAAACTTCAAAGTACCAAAACAAAAGACCTTCAAACTTCACAAGAAGAAAGGCAAATACCCAATTTCCCCCCTTGTGAAACTTCACACAAAAAAATTAAAGACCCCCAAAATGACAAGAAAACAATTGGAAACTCTGGAATTTCAAAATACGAAAACAAAAAACCTTCAAACACAAGAAAAAAACACATACCCCATTTTCTTGCTTGTGAAATTTCACACAAATTTTTTGAAGACCCCCAAAATGATAAGAAGAAAATTGAAGACTTCAAAATGTTAAAATACCAAAATAAAAGACCTTCAAAGTTTCCAAAAGAAAAATAAATACCCCATCTCCCCCCTTGTGAAACTTCACACAGAAAAATTAAACACATCAAAATGACCAAAAAAAAATTGAAGATTCTAAAATTTCAAAATATGAAAACAAAAAACTTTCAAAGTTCACCTGAAGAAAGGCACATACCTCATTTCCTCACTTGTGAAACTTCACACAATGTTTTTTGAAGACTTCCAAAATGACAAGAAGAAAATTTTAAAAAATTGGAACTTCAAAATATGAAAACAAAAAAATTTCAAAGTTCACAAGAAGATAGGCAAATACCCCCCGCCCCCCCCCCACCCCCCTTTGCACCATAAAAAGAAAATGAAGACCCCCAAAATGACAAAAATAAAATTGACGACCCCCAAACTTTTTTAAACAAAAAATCCTCCAAAGGTCATAAAATGAAATTCAAAAAGACCCCATCCCCCCTAGAAAAATAAAATGAAGACCCCCAAAATGACAAGAAAATAATTGAAAACTCCTAAACTTGAATCCACCATTTGACATATTGACATGCAATAACCCTATGAAACCATTGCACATTGAACAACCATCTTTAACTATTAATATTCATAATTTCAAATATAATAGATGAAAATATTTTGACAACATTGGAAAATCTTTCACCTTATTTTGATAAATATTTTCAACAATTATTGGATACATCCATTCATCCATGTGTGTGTTGTCATCAATTGTGCTTTAAAAAACAAACAAGAAAAGTATTAAAATCCACAATTCAAAAATATTCTTTACATGATCCATTTCAAGAAAAAAGTCTTTTATTGTGTAAAATTTGTTATTTTAAAAATTAAAATAAAAAACCAAAGCTTTTAGTTCCTACAAATATTATTAGATTGAACAATGACAGATTCTACAAAAAAAAAGTAAATGAATTAAAAGAACATTTAGTGTCACCTCATTTAACATTTGTTCAAATTTGGCAATTCCAAGGTTATGGACAATGTAACATAAAAGGAGATAATATAAATGTTTCATCCAATATCAATTCTACCCAATCAATATTACCTCATCTTCTTCATGATGAAAACAACAATTGTTCTATCATTAAAAAAACGAATGGAATATAAATCATCATATTTAACAAGTATTGTCTACCCAAACCTCATTGTGTTGGCATTACATGATCTTTTCAACACCCCATTATATGAAAATTATGCAATAACAATTCATCCATATTAACTTGATAATTTCACATTATCAATGCAAACTAATACCAATGTTTTTTGCGATGTAAATGATGATGAATCATGTGACCATAATAATGAAAATAGATTTTTTTTAAAACTAAAAGACATTAACAGATACAATGGCGCAAAACATATTATCTTCCAAACAAATATATGATTCTTTTGAAAATGTTGTAACTATGGCATAAGCCAAGATTTTAAATCATTGGGCCTTTTCAAAGATCCCCATTGCAAAGGAATTGAAATTTCCTCCATTGTTTTTTGGACAACTTTGTAGTAACCAAGGAATAAAAAAATCTTATTAAATGATTGTTCAATGGGAATTCTTACATTAAAATCATAATTTTGTCACACATATACCAAATTTATTTTTTTAAGTTATTAATGTATTGATTCATTTTGCTATTTCATCATCTTGAATGCACATACATAAAAGGAAACTCCTTGGACATCAAGTTCAAGCATGTGATGTCATAAAAAACCAAATTTGGATGGTATTTTACATTATGATTAGGATATATGGAATTTTTAGGACTACATACTTCACATAATTATCTAAATTGATTAAGAAAATATGTCTTTGCAATGATTCAACAATTAAATCCCCTAGTTTTTTGTTACATTTACCAATGCTAAAAGCACTGTTACAAAATGTGGGTGTTGTTCACTAGTCCCTTTTCACTATACCAGTGAATTCATTCAAAATCTAATGAAATCACTTGGTGTACAAGGACACCTTTTGTTGTAGTGAAGTAAATGGATTCATTATTAAAATGTTTGTATGACTTAAATAATAAAAAATTAGGACAACAATCCTTTTGACGAATTAGAATTCAAACATGTTGCAAATCTTATATGATGTGATCCTATTACATGTGCACAATATTATGTTCATTGTATGAGGTCTTTTCGTACATTGAGTATGAAAGATAATTTCATTTTTAGGCATTTATTAGATTTTTTCTTTGTTATATAATTTCAAAATCATGGAAGTCAACATGACCATGGACTTTTATGGGTTGCAAATGCACCAATTTATGGTTTGATTCAAACAACGCAATTGAAAAATTTGTATGTCATATGATAATAATAAACTAGCACACCCAATCCTTGTGAAACTCAAACACATTGTCACAAAAAGACTTGTAAGAAGAAAAATCAAACCATTTTTTTTTTTCATTTTGCATGGCTTCCTATGGAAAAAACACAAATTCTTGAATCATTTCCAATGGAATGTTTAGCCCCTTCAAAAATGGTTCATTTAGGTGAAATTAACAAAAACAAATCTGATGAACTTAATAAAATTGATTTACAAACAACATTTATGTCATTTAACACATTATTAAAAAAAAAATCTATAGATAAAGAAACAAACATCAGTGCATTATGAGTTTAAAAAAACCAACAATTTTTTAACAAAGATTATGTAAAGACATACAAACAAATTCCTTTGGTATTCATGTTGGAAATCTTTGGCAAACAAACATAGATGTTCAATTCATACTTGACCCTTATGTTGTAGCTAATTATTGCACATCTTATCTAACAAAAATAGAGAAAAAACATCAAAAGAATTGACATATATAATTACTAATTGTAATGAAAAAAAAATTGAAGCACATACTCACATTCAAAAGATGGGAAATGTTTTTCTTAATGCTCAACAAATGTTAGCACAACTACCTGCATATATTGTTTTGTCTATACCATTGTACCATGCATTTAGAAATTTTAAATTATCAATACATCCCCATTACAAGAATGTGCATTTGTATTAAAAAATGTTGCATCATTAAAAACACTTCCTTTGGACTTTACATATATTATGTGTTCGTCAATCATTAATAAATACATCAAAAGACTTAACTATTTATCTAACATTTCTTTCGTTGAATTTGTTGCAAATCATAACATTGTAAATCTTTGGAAAAAAAAGGAAAAAATCTCATATAATTCATTATGTGCATTATAATGAACATTGAGACCCAAAAATTTATTATAAAAACAATTATTATTGTTTATTCATTTCTTTGATAATGAACATACTTTCAAAGGTGACCATTCCACTTGGAATGCAACATGTAACATGCATGAAATACAAATCAGTTTATTAAGAAATAAAATTATATATAATTTTGATAATAATAATGCACACACAACAAATTGGGAAAACGTGAAATCACAAGCTCTTGAATTAGCAACAAAAACTGACAATAACATATGGATGGATAAATTTTCTAATGCAAATATTGAGTTTTCTTCACAAAATATTATTGATTGTATTGGATTGGAACTATATACCATTTGTAATGAATATATTGTTAGTCCATGTATAAGTGTTTCCATTATTTCTAATTCAACCAATATTGATATTCAAGACCAAATTATGCCTACCCATGAATTCCATTCATTACTTCAAAAAAAGAATAATGAACAATGTTTTATATTTGACAATGTCATGTATAGAAAAAAAACAAAATCCAAGTGAACCAATTCATCTATTTGTTATTGGAAGTGTTGGTAACATTTTCACATTAATGCTTTGAATTCAAGCTTTGATTCATTTTTATAATAAACATCCTCATTCAAATGTTTTAAAAAAGAAAGCTTTATTCATGGCATATATTGGGAATTTTTCAAAAAACATTGATGGAACTACAATTCATTCAAGTCTTTTATACTGTTTAATTGTAAAAATTTACCATCATTAAGTTTTAAAAAATTAAATAATTTAACTAATAAATATGACCAAATACAATTAATAGTATTAGATGAAATTTCATTAAAAGGGAAAATAATATTAACATTTATTGATCTTCAATTAAGATCAATCAAATGTATTCACACAAAATTCTGTGGAAATTTTGATGTAATTATCATTGGGGAAATTTTATCAAGTTCAGCCAATTTGTGATGCAAAAGTTTTCAAAATTAATGCAAACAACATTGATAGTTTAGCTCTAAATTTTTGGATGGAAAAAAATTTAATGTTATGAATTGAAGCAAATCATGTGCCAAAATGATGAACAATTCATTAACATCTTAAATCAATTTCGAACTACTACACAATTACAATTAGATGTGGATACCATTAATAATCAACTTTTTGTACAACACCAAATGATAAAAAAAAATTATATTTATTTTACACTCCAATGAAACAAAACAAAAACAAAATGAATAAGCTTTCCTTTGAAATGAAAGGGATGTATTCATATTGCATGCACAAGATAAACATCATGATACATGTCCTCAATCATTTCAATTACAAAATGATGCTAACTTCACAACATGATTACACTTAGAGGTTTAAGTAAAGAAAAATATGTTGGTTGAACTTTGTGCTAGAAATTATGCAACACATAATGGTCTTATAAATGGTGCAAATTGAATAATTCAAGGATCAACTAAAGTATTGAATTCACAAAAAATCATATGGATATTATTTAATAATCCCAAATATGGTCAATTCACAAGAATAAAAAAATGCACATTTGTATGAACATGAAATACATCCTACATGGACATCAATAGAACCCATGTCCAAAAATATTCAAATTAGTTCAAATTCTTCTCACATTATAACAAGAACACAATTTCCCATTCAATTAGCTCCAACACATACTTTATAAATTGAGCACAAGTATTAACACTTGATTATTTGACATTTGATCCTACTAATGTTTATAAACATGGTTTGACATATACATCACTTTCTTGTGTTAAGATTTTTTTTAAAAAATCTTTTACAACCTTTGCAAGTGAAAACCTTTCAAATTGATCAAAGTGTTGCCATGGAGATGTGTCAATTGCAAACCATTACATGATGGGATGTAGTTGTCCCCAAACCACATACATTTCATGATTCACATGTACTAATTTATTCTCTCAATACTATATCGTTGCCTTTACATAAAATGATTTTTTACGGATTACAATCTCAAAATAGTTCACATATTGTGCCTCAATGAAACACATTTCAACACATTAACGTTTAAAATAATATACATCTTTGAACATTGATACAGTAACACATTCAATGATTAGGGTACATGGTCAAAATAATACACTTATTATATATGAGAATTTCATAACCTTATCATCACATGAAACTTTTACATATTTAGGAATCAAGTATATTATAGCAACATTCAATGCAAATACAAGAAAGGTTGTTTGTATAATAACATTATGCAAACCTTCAACATTATTTTTGTCAATGTTCATAATTCACCTTTAAAGTTTTTGGATCTAATGTCAATTTCTTGTCCCACAATAATTATTGGCGATTTCAATATTGACATGTTTGAACAAAACTTAACTCAACCAAACAAACTCCAAAGTTTTATGGACCAATATTCAATGGAACTTCAATTTTAAAAAATTACAACAATTTATGGATCCCATATTGATCACATATGGACAAATGCACCCACTCAACAATGCATGTGGGGAGTTGTTGAAACTTATTGGACTCACCATAAACCAATATATTTTGCATTCAAATTCCCAGATTACATCTTGCAATACCATCACATAGGTAAAAAAAAATAAAAATTCTAAATATATTAACAGTAATAATAAAACAAAAGTAATGATGAAAGGATAATGACCTACATATTTCACTTAATATAGGACGCCTTCCCAACTCCTTGAGGGATTCAAATGCGAATCCTAAACAAAAAACAACGAAGGAGTAAGGAATTTGGCACACTCCTTGGCTTGCAGCACTTTGGAGGGGTAGAGGGCGTACTAGAGCTCTGGGATGGGACTAAGAACAATTGACAAGCTTCACTTACTCACACATGCTTGCACAAAACTAACATAAGGTGGTTAATGCATAGTTGGAGCACTTTTGGTGTTAGGACGAGCCACGGGCAACTCGGACTCACAAGACTCACCACGGCCCGGACTTGGGGGAAGCCATCACCTTCCCCTTTTATAGTATACACTGCGCCTCTTCACGAGGCTCACATCCAAATGACATTTTGTCCAAATTACCAAAGTTGGGACTCCCGCCCATAACTTCGCGTGCACACCTTTGATTGAAATGAGGTCTAAAGCAAAATTTTAGCCCTCATCAAGAGTTTTTCAATGGTATGTCGCACGCCACCTGTACACAAGTAAATTGGGTCGATTGTTGACTTTTAACGGTCGGGAGTCAAATTGCCAATTTGACTTTCAACCTTTCTTTTGGCCATAACTTGTGTTTCAAATGTCCAAATTGGTGATACGAGCCCGTTTTAAACATCCACGTTTCAATAAATTTCTAATGATATAAATAAATCCTCAATCCATTGGGTTTTGACCCCTATAATCGCATTTTGAACATTTGGGAGTCCATTGGGATTCCAACTCCCAAAGTGGGAGTTCCCTTGGGAGTGTGAAGGCCTATTCCCTCACACTCTCTTCCATTCATGGGAGCATGCGGCATGACTCTCGAGCTTCCCTCTTGGCCCGCAACCTAGCAACCCTTTGCTTTGATTGCAAGCCCAATGCTAAGGTTACGACAATATAACATTTACAATAATATTCTTGATTGTTAAGGTAGAGACATTATGTGGTTAGCAGCTTGTTTTGTAGTTACAAGATCCATTAAACTGGGATGATTTGGATCGTGTTCTTAATGTTTTTTAAAAACTCTTTATGAAAATGGGTGCATGGGCTTGGTTCCATGACATTTGGACTTGCATTGCAAATATTCTTGAATATTGAATGAAATTCTCACTAGAAATTAAATTAAATAGTAGGTCAAAATTTTGATAGGAACTTATAGTTACAATCGTAATAAAAAAATATAATAGTCATTTTATTAACCGATTGTAAAACCCATGTGTTGTGTTTTATCAAGTGTCTAAGCTTCTTACAATATAGGCATTTCATCTTCCTTTTGTCAAATGATGATTCAGAAAAGGTTACACCATCTTTTGGTGCAAAAAATATATTGGGATTCTTTGTGTTAGGTGATTTATAATTATTGAACTTTGAATGTTTCTTCCCTGCATAAAGGGTTGATGTATTCTTGTTGTTTTGATTCTCATTAAGGTTTTTTCTTGAATCAAATTTGATATCAAAGATCGGAGGGTCAAATTATGTTTCTTCACAAGGAACTTAGAAATATTTTATAATTTGAAGGCATACTTTTCATGAGACAAATGATTACTTCATCGTCTAGTGCCCATGTTCTAACGGTAATTAATTGGTGCAAATTTGTGCAAAACAAGTGTGTGTGTTTCGTAAGACTACCATTTTTTCTCATATTTAGAGTGTGGAACTTATCCTTTAGAGACATTATAGTTACAATATCTAGAAATTGGAATAACCTTTCCAACTTTTTCCATGCTAAATTTGATGGGTTACATGATTAAACATGCAACATAACATTGTTATCCAAGCAATAATTGACCATGGAATTGGAAGTGTCAAGCAACAAGCTTGCTTCACCCAAGCTTTTTCCAATATTCACTATTCATGTTTTCACACATTGCACTTTTCCAAAAAAAACTTCACTAAAAATCTAATGTGTTACGTAACCTCCATTCTTGTCACTCTTCATTCTTGAGTCCTGAATTCCTATTATATTTATAACATGATGTGGCCAATATCCACCATAGTATGGAATGCTTTTGGCAAATCCAATGGCTTAGATTGCACCAAACAAGAACAACTTAATGACCATGGATGGTGACCTTGTAGTGATCCCATTCTTACACAAATTGAACTTTTAGCAACCTTCTTTGTTTATATATAATTGTTTGGTGAATTTTGGCTTTATGGTTACTCCTCTTTTGTGACATTTGTCATCATTTGAAAAGCAAAGTTGACAATCACACATTTTAAAAGAATTCAATTTTGCAAATTTTATCTTGTTATTATTATTATTTTCCTTTATGAAGGTAACTCCATGTTTTTTGATTGCATTTTGGTGAAATTTCACCAAAAAATCCTTGATGGAATTAGAAAATCTCTATATTCTTTGTTAAACTGATTGGAACTAAAGGTCTTAGAAATAAAAAAATCAATTTCAAGATTAGACCAAAGGTTCCATCAAAAAACCAAATAAAAAAGTTAGAAATGGGAGGAAGATTTCTTTTGGAATCAAGGACCAAACAACATTTGTTCAGACCTCACTTATCACAATGTGCACCTTAAAGTCAAGGAAGTTATTATGGTTGTTTTGCACCTCCATTAATATGGCTAAATTAGTTGCCCTTGTCAATTGTGTAGGCGATCAATTTTGCTATGTTCCTTAGATTTGTTTTTTCGCCTTTTCCAAGAAGGTTCATTGGTTTTAACAACTAGAAATAGGTAGTGTTTGGATGACTTTGGTTCCTAGTTCACTAGTATCCTCATTTAGATGGGCTTGACCATAGGCTTACTAGGATCCAAAATCATCCAAACCCTAAAGGATTGGGGTGGTAAATTATGCCATTTTCTTGACCACCTTATATGACATAATCTTGTAATGACGATCATATATGCATAGTAGATACTAAAATGTGTTTCTTGAACATTTTTTTCCTTAAATGGTTGAATCTACCACCCAAAACCTTAATGTCATGAAATGGCCTTGCCATTGCTCATTATGTTGAGTTTGTTGCCTAACTTGCCCTAATAGGTTTGGTTGGCACCTTACCCAATGTAATGGGCAAGGGCTTCACCATTTCGTAGTACTAATCTTGAAATTAAATGCTAGGATTTGGAATACTCAACTACAAATCAAATTGGTAGTTGAAATGTTTGCATAACTAAAATTAATTGCTGAAAACTTTATGTTCACAACCTTACAAACTTCACAACCAAAGATTAATAACATGTAAAGGTTCATATGTTTGCATGAAACTCAATTCATATTTTCAAAGTTCTTCAAAATCAAAAAAATTAATAGTAGTAATAGTACCTAGTCATCTCAAATCTATTTCAAGAATTTTGTTCTACAAGATTAGGTAGTTACTGAGTTAATGGAAGATATTTGAGAGAGTTGAGATTTCATTCCCAAGTTTAGTGTCTATGGTGATGAAAAAAATTATGATATCGCTATAAAAATTTTCATCTTTTAAGAAAACTCACTTATAAATTGTAAGAATTCAAGTTCAAAGCATAACAAGAATTTTAAAAAACATGTTTTTATTGTGTTCTTCTAGAATCTCAAAACATGACATATGCAACTCCAGAAGCACACCATGACATAAAAACCTCAAACACAAAAACTTGAACTCTATTCATTGAATTACATTTTAACAACAAATAACAAACTATAAAAACTAATGTCATGTAATAAATATCTAATAGTTGTCGTGTGCTGCAAGATTGACACCCAACATTATCAAAATCAACAAAGTCACATTTGAAAACATGCACATTAGTGAAGAGATACATGTAAAAGAGAAATCTGCTAGCAAACTATGACATTGGTCTAGAGAGATGAATCTTCTTTTCTTCTCAATCTCTGAATGTCCTAATTATATTTCCACCATTTAAGATAAAGATGCAGAAAACCATGCAAGCTTGACCAGTTTGTAAATCATAATCAGGAGCACACATGTCTCTATGTGCCTTCTTTGAATTAAAACACACTCCTGAATGGTTTCTATGGTTTTTATTTACACTCAAAACCGAATGGAGTATGAACAAAAATTCCAGAATCCTCAAGTCTTTGTCTTCTTTTCTGTCTAACTGTGAAAATCAAACCCCTATGCTCTGAAAAAAAAAGCTCTGAACAACATTCTTGGATGCTATTTCTTGTAGTTCTATTTTGCTCTATTTTGAAAATCTGTTAAGAAAACAAAGACGCTGAAACCAACCAATTTTCATTGATTGCTGCAAATCCAATCCCTTGTTTAATATGAGGATCACACTCTGCTCCTAAAATTGTATACAAAAAGCTCAGTGCCACCTGCAAACTAATTGTAATCTGTATGAGCTCTGCAACCCACCCATCCACCCTCCCATCCACCCACCCAGTCTGCACAAAACCCATGGATGGGGTTTTTCAGAAGGGATATATGATGGTGATGGTGGTGGTGATGAGCTTGGAAGGGTAACGGAGAACAGCAGGAGGATTTTCCAAACCTTGAAACCCAGAAAGAGATGTTTGACAGAAGAACATGGATGATGATGATGAAGCAGAAGAAGAAGAAGAAGAAGATGATCATGATCATTGAGCAAGGTCCAACCAGTTGAGAAAGCTGAAGTTTGTGAGCAATCTTTGATGGAAGTTGGTAAGCAAACTTTTGTGATGCAGGATTGCTGAAGTTGTAGGCAATCTTTGGTGAAGTTGGTAGGTAATCTTTGGTGCAGATTGATGATCTTGGAAAGCAATCTTTGGTGGAAGATTGATGAAGCTGGTAAGCAGATCTTTGGTGCAGATGTGATCTCAGTGACCAATCTTTGGTAGAAGATTGACAAAGTTGGTAAGCAATTTTTGATGTAAGATTTGGTGAAGTTTGTAAAAGCAATATTTGAAGAAGATTTTTGGCAGCTGAGAGAAGATGATGATGATGTAGTCGAAGAGGTGATTGAGGAGGAGGGTTTTTCAGGGCTTTTGAGAGGATTAAATGCTGTTTTTTGGTTTGTGCGCATATCTCTCTATGTGTGTGTGTCGTGTATGTGTGTGCAGATCTATGCAGAGTTTGTTGTGTTGTGTTGTGATCAGATCCAGAAGGGTTGAAGCAGCAGGGTGTTGGAAGGAATGTGCAGGTCTGGCAACCACATCCACCGGCCTTCACCATGAACAAAATTGAGTTCCAAGTGCGCAACTCGAGAAGATTGCATGTTCTTGAGGAAGATGGAGCTACCACTTTGGGTAGCCAAAACGCTGAAGCTCTTGGAGCTGGCATTCAGAAACTGGCTGGAGATGGACCAAGGCGGTCTTGCAGCAGGCTCCCACTGCAGTTCCTCATTCAGCAACCATATGGTGAACTCCCTCTTGCCATAAAGATCAACCTCAGCAGTGAAGAGGATGAAGTGACCATCTGACTCCACCAGCTTCCTGTCCTCACAGGAGACACCAATTCCCAAAGGAAGACTGTTAGTGTGCACCTCGATCCAAACCTCCTGCTCCAAGTCCAGCCCGAAGAGGTGGAAATTGGATCCCAGGAAGTAGAAACGGGAATTGCAGCAGATGGGTGTGGCACCAGTTGCCATGGCAGGCACAGGAGCCGAGATGAGACGCCATCCATCAAACTCAGAGTCGTAGACCTGCACAAAAGTCTGGGCTGATTGCCAGTGATGCTCATGATCTTCTGCATTCGGTGTACTAGTGTAAGTGGCGAGGATCCTGAAAGCTTTCGTCTCTGGGTCTACTCCTATGCACCTGATCTTCACCCCTGCTTGCAACGGCGGAAGCTCCTGCCATGTTTTCATCAATGGGTTGCAGACCAAGACTCGCGTGAGGGCGCCATTCTCCTTGCTGCTGGAGAGCTGGCCGCCTGCAGAATCATCATCGCTCAGACACACAAGGTTGCCGCCTGCTGCTTCCAGGAACGGGAATGAAGCGCATACTTTCTTTGGGAGATGGAGAGTGTGCCATCGCCTGAGACTGGGGATGTAGGCATGGAGCAAACTCCGCGGGGAGGAGCTGCTGCTGCTATTGATGAGTGAGGATGATGCTGTTCGGTCCTGGGACAACATCAGCATCCAGGGCTCGGCTAGCGGAGGGCAGAGCTCGTTGTCTGCGTGCAGTGTGGGGTGCGAGATGAGAGCGTACCAGCGCTTGCAGACTGCGCGAAAGCGCACCAGACTCCGGGGCGGCAAGCGCTTCAGAATGAGCTCCACCACATCCTCCGGCATTGATCCGTCCCATGATTCTGCTGAGGCAACAGCCCCGCAAGTCTCAGAATCCTCCATCTAGTAGTAGTACACCACCCTCGCTCCTCCTGCAAAGCTGCTGCTGGGAGCTGATCAAGGATTCTTGAAGATCGAGAAGCTTTGTTGCTGCAGATCTAGAAGCTTGCTGCTGCAATCTTTGATTTGCTAGTGGATCTATATTGTGCTGATCACGACAAGAATGGAATTGGCTATCATGGCAGTTCAGAGCTTCTCTCGTCGGATTCTAGACATCTGGAGCTCAAGGACGACGTTAGCCGATCACTTTCCGCGCCGGGGACTTCAAGGGTTTGTGCTGCTGCTGCGTCTTGATCAAGGCGATGACGGACGTAGTAGAAGTTGAAGAAGATTGGGACATGATCTCTAATGTTCGTCCTACTCTCGGCTGCTGTAGTTCTCGACGGCACTACTACTGTGATCGACGACATACCACAGAGCAGCTAGCGCCTGCTGCTGCAGCAACTGCGGATTTGCAGTTGTAATTCCTGCTCTCACGATCAAGAATCTCTAATAGATCAGCTCAAGTCTCTGGAGAATTCTGCCTGATCTTGGTAGCTCTTGACGCTGACTGGATTTGCAGAACCTTGCAGACGGAGATAGACTCTCCCTCTCTCTCTCTCGCTCTAGACCCATCTCGACCATCTCTCTCTACTCTCTCTCTCTCTCTCCCCGATCGAAGAACTGTGTAGCCCAAACGATCATTTGTCGGTCGCTCGAGCCTCCCCGCGATATCTGAAGAAGCTAAGGATCATTGCAGCTATGGAAATACTAGCTGATCTGCACTCCTCCCATTCGACTCCGCTTATCAATCGTATCTTCTATCACGTCGATCAGATCGGCCGCCGATGCAGACAGTGGCGCGCGCGCTCTCTCTCTCTCTCTCTCGCGATCAACCGCGGTCCATTGTAGTTTTCTATAGCTCTTCTGCCGCTCCCTCGATCTATCGCCAGCTTCTTGATCTCCGCGATCTCATTCTCTGCTGCAACAGCAGCCGATTGCTAGATAGGTCGCTGCTCGATCGATCATTTTGAAGAATAATTCCCGTGTACAATTTCTGGATGATCAAGCCACTACATAACAAAAGCTAAGCCCAATTATCCGGGAATTGACGAGGAATCGACCTTGCATGAGGAGGTCCTTAACTCCTGCATCACCCTTTTAGTCGATCATCAACAAAACAAGGAACAAAGGACAAACAAAAATAACACACACACACACACACAGATTGCAGAGGTAGCAGCGACGTCCAGAACAGTGGTCTTCTCTCCCTGTCTCTGTCTCTGTCTCGATCCTGCAAATGCTATGACCTGCAGCATCTCTCATGCGGCGCATAGTGCTAGAAGAAACATCAAACCAAATAACTTCCTTTCCTTTCCTTCCTAAAACTTCCACACACGAAAAATCCAAAAACCAAAAAAAGAAAAAAGAAAAAAGGATCGATCGAGCCAGCTTACAACAGTCGAAGAAGATGAAGAAGAAGAAGAAGCGATGAATGATGATTCCTTCCGCCAAAACCAGCACCTTGCTTGCTTGCTTCCTGCAGCCCAGCAGCAACGTCCAGAACGGTGGTCCGCCGATGAGGAAGTAGAGAATCTCGCGGCCACTGTCGACAAAGTTCTGTCTCCGACAGATCTATCACCACTAGGTGGCACACTGTTATTATAGGAACCCACTTGAATGAACGCGAGGGAGAGAGGGAGAGTTAGAGAGAGACAGAGACAGAGAGAGGGAGGGAGAAGAAAAAAAAAAAAGGAAAAACAAAAAGGTATGTGTCGCTGCTTGAGATATGAGTATCGAAGAAGAGGAGCAGACAAAGACAAGAAGAAGGCAAGGGGGCCGGAGAGTTCGGGCGCGGGGGCTTGGGGGGATTGCAGTCTTCGATGCGCGCCTTCTTATCCTCTCTTCAGTCTCTCTTTCTCTTCTCTCGCTCCCTCTCTTGCGCGCGTGCGCGATGTCTTGTGTTGTTTGCGTCCGTCCCGCAGTCGTCGCCTCCGACGCGCGTCCTCCGTTGCAGTAAGTTCCCAAGCAGTGTTTTTTTGGGGGGAGGGGGGGAGGGGCCAAATTTCGCCAAATTTCGACCTGAAAAATATGATTTCGCCTATACAAAGGATTTTCATCGCTACTTTTCAAAGATTTTTTTTTTTAATCAACAGATTTTTATCATAAGTTCCAGTAGGTAGCCAAGAACATTGAAGGATTTGGTTCTTTTTCTGCTTTAATATTTAGTATGTTGCCAAATCTGGCTAAATCATCTTATGGAGATGATCGCCACTTAAGCTCACAAAATTGAAAAAAAAGAAGAACTCTGTTCCAAAGGGATAATATGGGTAGCCTAGCCAGGTCCCAAAAATAGCCAGGGGGAGAAGGCGACAATTCGAGGTCCCAAGTATAGCCGGGTGACCGATCCCAAAAATCAGGGGGAAAGCGACAAATTTTGAGGTCCAAATTATAGCCAGGTCCCAAAAATCAGTGGGGGCGGGGGAGGCGACAATCTGAGGTCCGGATAGCCGGGTAATGGGTCCCCAAAAAGTAGGGGGTAAGGCGACAATTTGAGGTCCCGATGATAACCAGGTCCCAAAATTCAGGGGGCGGAGGGGTGGAGAGGCGACAATTTGAGGTCCCGAGGATAGCCAGGTCCCCAAAAGCCGGGGGAACCTTTTGTGCTACCATTTTTCAAATTTGTTTATTTTTATTTTTTTGGTTTGGTTTGGGAGTTTTTTGGTGACTGAACACTTCAGCGCTCAGGGCAGGCCGGATGGATCCAAGGGGAGGGCTCCATTGTTTCTGGTCTTTGAACAAAACTTGAACCCCTCCTCTTGGAGCATCTGAAACACTAACAATCATCGAAAATGGATTAAAAAGGAGAAAGTTATGGCCCCCAAAAATAAAGGGTGTCAAAAATTTTAAAAATAAACATTGAACATTACAAAAGTCGATTCCCAAACACCCAAAAAATTCTTTGTATGTTACTATTAGAGTTCAAAGATGATTTGTAAAATTTCACCCAAACACCCAAAATATTCTTTGTATGTTGCTATTAGAGTTCAAAAATGATTTGTAAAATTTCAAGTGACCCTCTTATAGGTTAGCACTTTAGATTGTTTAAAATGAATAAAAAATAAGAAAGTTACTAAAGGTTTGAAAGCAAGAGAGGGATCCAAAGAGAAGAAACAAGAAAAACAAAATGCATTTTTTGTAAGTTGAAAAAGTTTATTTGTCTTCTTGTTATTTTTTTTATTACTCTTTTTCCTTTGCACTTCAAGGATGATTTCTAGAGCTCGAGGTAACCTTCCCATAACATTTTAAATCACTCAAAATGAAGCACATATTATGATGAACGTATAAATAAGTGTTCAATCATAAGCAGCCAATTTATGATGGGCCAATCTACCTTACTTCTTCTAGAGTTTGATTTTCTTTTGACGCCATAACTCAAAGTACACAACTAGACAAAGAAATGCTGGTTTTCTTAGTTCTTTCTTGAATTTCCATTTATAATATGTGATGGATTATACTACCAATATTATGAACTTATGATGGAACAATTATGACTATATCATAATAATTGTGTAGAATTAGACATTTCAAAATTTTCATGATTTTTCTTTCTTTAATCATAGGAAGGTATTCAACTTTCAAACTAAACATTAAACCTTATCATTTATTATTGCCTTTATCCTTAGGTTGTCAGAAACATATATGTAGGTATTTGATTTTACCTCTTTGAGATTGACCACCCATTTTGTTTAAATCCATAGTTTTATACCATGGATTAACACCATGGAAACTTGATTGTGTACAAATTACATGAATTAAATTGTGGAGGTCCAACAAATGGTTGACTTTCTTTTAGATAGATGTTTATAGTTTCATGTCATATTACAAACTCAATTAAAAGTTTTGCAAAATCAAGGAAAAAATAACATTTGGGAAGTTGTAAATTGACAAAATGCATGTTGATGACCCAATCTTTTTTAATTAGTCTCACAAAATGAATCACAATTACATATTGTTTTCCCATTTAATATGTCTTCAATAATGACAAGCTTACATTTTACATTTGACAATGCTACTAAGTGTTTTAGCTCTCTTGCACAACATTTGTGCAAGTTTTATGATGTTGGTGTCTATACGAAAATCCCTAGAATACCCATCCTCACATTGATATATGAATTCCTATTATTTGCAAATATTGATGTCTCACTATTGAATCAAGAGGTATGAAGTGTTCATGACATCCTCTACAAGGTTTGGTCCATTCCTCATCTTTTGTTTGTTTTATTTTTGGCGAGTAAATCTTTTTAATTAGGTTCACATTTGTAATTGAATTTGAAGTTGAATATGAAACTTTCAATTGGTTGAGTCTAGAGGCAAATTTGATTAAAGCTATCAAACTTTGCATATGTGATTTAAATTTGCCTCACATGAGTATTAAATTTGATTTTTGAAGACACAACATAGTTTGCACATATGGCTTTGGCCCAGTTCATTGCAATTTTGACATATTGTGGATATAATTATCACAATCCATCTTCATTAGCACAACACCTTATGGAATTTAAATAACTTTAGAAGTACAGTTCACAACTACTTAAGTTCAAATAATGTTTTTGGCAATGCACATACTTTTGTTGTTTGAATAACTAGCATTTGATGCAAAGCAAATGGTTTGTGGGTTTTAAAGCTTAGACTAGCTTTTACTATGGCATTGATTGGATGTTGAAATTATGTTCATATTTTATGAACACTTCAATCCAAAATAGACATACCAATTTTTTTTAAACGTGATTTGAATATGATTTAGAAGCCTTTGGTTTTCCACCCTTTCTTGGCCACACACATGGATGCAAAAGTCATTGTTTCTTAATGCAACCATTTAAGGAATTCCATGATCAAAGGAAATTATTTATTAAGTTTTTTTTGTTGAAAAGTCTTATATTTTGGTTGACGCCTAAAGGGACCAAATGTGTCCTCTTTACAATGTATTGTGAAAGGATTTCATGGATTAAGGTTGCACATGAAAGGTTGCCTCTTCACATGGAGCAAATCGAAAAGTAGGAAAGAAGATCCAAAATAGATCAACTATACACACACATATATAGTGAAAAAAATTTCCAGGTGGTGGAAGGCTAAATTAACTTTCATTTGCAAAATTTAAAGGCCAAAATGGATACCCCACCCCTTTTGCATTCACCAAACTTTTTTTCAATTTGTTCTTCTTTTGGAGATCAAGTTAGGTGTTCTAAAGATGACTTTCACTATATAATTCAAAAGATTTCAAATTTCAAATATGTATATTTGGATTTGGAAAAGTTCACATGAAAAACCAAAATGCCAAACTTTACAAAGTGATGGTTCTACCATCTCTTTTTACTATAAAATTAGCAATTAAAAGTTACATACATACACGCCATTTTCTTTATAACATGCCCGTGCCTTGGAGTGCCAAAAACAACATTCATGTTAAAAGAAAATTCCATTAATGGCAACATTATTTACATATTATTTGACTAAATATCGTAGTTTCACAGCTCTATTTAAAACA
Source organism: Sphagnum tenellum (assembly GCA_963921925.1). Lineage (NCBI taxonomy): Eukaryota > Viridiplantae > Streptophyta > Sphagnopsida > Sphagnales > Sphagnaceae > Sphagnum > Sphagnum tenellum. The sequence continues at coordinate 29,032,503 of OY998142.1, read as the reverse complement.
ATTCAATATCTTAGTTCACAACAAAAATGCATTCACATTCACACAATTGTGTTCATGTTGAAATAACCAAACCTCATGTGGGTAACTCATGGGGTTTGCCATTTGTGGTGGGTTACAAAGGACACAACACAATGCAAGTACTGATCCTTTGGGGACTAGGAACCAAACTATCTTGTCAAAATAGGCACAAGAAATGATAATTGACCAATTTAACCATATGCAATTCCTAAATTGTTCCTTTCCTACTTGAATTGCCAAAATCATACATGCAACTTTCCAGCTTGCCATCAGTTGTTGTCTATTAGGAGGACCCATAACGGGCTGAAAGAAGAAGGTTGTTATGCATTTGTTTGCAGATCTGATGAATGGATAGATTTCTGTATCATGTACCATCAACCAAGGTGTTCAATGTTAGAAGACCTATGGTAGGGAACAGGATCTTGTGCATATCCCATGCTTTATGGGAGGAATACAACGGGCAAGGGAACAGATTGGACTTTATGGAACCCACCACCTAGAGTTGAGTCTTCTTCTTCCTTTTGTTTTGCACAAGATACGTGCATTGTGTATTAGGTGCATCTCCTCATTTATGAGTTCATATTACAATAATTTCATACCTTGAATCCACAAGTTGAATTTTCTTCATTTTCCCACCCCCCCACCCAAAAGCAGGTTCATGTTGAAACAACAATAGGTTTGTATGCATGCAAAAGGTTAGTTGAATCCAGATTTGTCAAGCATTTGAACAGCCCTGATTTAGTGACTCAAGAAATTCAATGTTCAACACACACCCAAATGACCCCAAATAAATGGTTGAGTTGGAGGTTTGCATATGCTATCGAGATATGTTATTTTACATTACGGTCCATCCAAATCACATTTGTTGTGGTGAAAATTCATACTTATCCCTTCCATTTGCATGTGTCGGGTGAAACTCGTACTTATCCTTGTCTTGCTCTAGATTGTGCCACACATCCAAAGGTCATCATGTGGCACATGATCTTGGATCGCAACATACGACTTTGAATGCAAAAAGGGAAGACATGTATAGTTTACCAATTAAGCATTACTAATAAGTTGTTCTTCATCCTTGTACGGCACCCTATAAGGCTTTGCTATTGCTTTCTTTTGAAGGTAGCCATTTTGTTATTACTATAATGGAGGCAACGTGGTTGTTCAACCTTCCTCAAAGGTTTGACCCGAAGCCACCCCCCCCCCCCCCCCCCCACCATGACTTTCAATGTCTACTTGACCCAATGATCCTTGTTAAAAATAGGGTGTCTATAGCATTCACATCTAGCAATACTTTGGAATTGAAATAAGGTGCATGTTCAATGACAAAAATAAATGAAAATGGAGAGTTGTGCTATTAGAACTCTTAATTGGACACTCCTACTACTTGCATTTGATAATTCACAATTTTTTTGGGTATTTCCCCATAGTATGATTTTACAGATGTTGTTGTGTATGTCATTCATTTCTAGGTGCAATGGTGCATCATATTACATTTGTTGTTGCATATAATGCATGCTACTATGTACAATGTTGAACAATTCTAAAGAGGGTGAACTAAAAAGTGGAAAGAATTAAGTAAAATATAAAAGCCTCACAATACACCAAGAAAGGAAAAGGACATCATGCACTCAAGTTCTCGGGCAGCCCTTCTTTTTTTTTTTGGGTTCATTTGTCGAAGGAGCACTAGTGGCGATCATCCCAAAAAGGATTTAGCATTGATGGGACAAGCAAGTTATTGGAAAACTATAGAAAGTCTTGCCCAAATTTTTTAATAAAAAAATCCCCTGACTTGTTTAAATCTAGCAAACTCTTCTTTTTTTTTCAGGTGTGATCAAATTTTGATGAATTTTTTTTAAGAATCTACAAATGGATATTTTTCTCTTAATTTTTTTAGATGTAATTTTGCACGAATTCACCAGAAGAAGAAAAAAGGATGTTCCTGGGTATGTAGCATGTACTTGTGCAAAAAACCGTATCTACCAACTAAAACTTACAATATAAATATTCAAGGTTGGAACTCGGGATCCAACACATGTCACTATAAAGGGAGATCCAAAAACAATGAGGTATCTATCATTAAGAAACACTCCAACCACTACTAGGATGCTTTAACCAATGTAGTGCATTTCTTTAACCTCCACTTATGGGTTTGGTTCGGGATTGTTGGAATTTTTGGAAGAACTAGTGCATTTTTCCTAAAGAACCAGCAAAGAACTTGTGATTTAGGGTAGTTTCTTTCATCTAATTATTTGATTAAAAAAAAGATGAAACTGCAAACAAGGATGAAAATACAATGACATGGCCCAAATTGGATATCATATATTATATATGACATTTGAAAATCAATATATGAGAAAGTCAATTTAATTTTCACAATAAATTATTTTTCAATTTATTTTTTGTATTGTGAGTTTTTTTTCCACCAATTTTTTTTTAAAAAACACAAAACCACAATACAAGAAGACATTTGTGACTCAATAGAGCATAGCTCCAAATTGATCCATCAAGGACACTTATGCGTCAATTGATTCCAAATTCCAACCCGAAAGAGATCACAAAACCCAGGTTTGCAAGAGAGCATCGTCAAGCTTGACACCACTTTAAAGTGGTGTAGTGAGGAACACAAGTGGTGCGATTGCTTCCAAAGCAATATTTTTAATCTTCTTTGGTCTCTAGATACCCAGCCACACTAACTTACAAACAAAGGAGGCGCAAAAGAGCAAAACACTAGTCTTACTTGCCTCTTGCAAAATGTTTGAAGAAATGAAAGCAAAAATGATGGACTTTGTTTCTCGTCTTCTTCTTCTTCATGGCCACCAAAACTGGGGCTATGTTGGGTGTTGTCCCTTAACCCAACATGCATATACATATGTACCCGTGGTGGGTTTCCCACATTGTTTTCTTCTACAGACGGTCCAAAGCCCCCGACCAACATTGCTTCGACCAACATGGCAATGAAGCCACTACTTAATATAGGAAGTAGTGAGAGTGATCGGGGGACCCAATTTCATTTCAGTGCCCATCATCAACATTGCAAAACTCGATTGCAACTTTCGTCCAATCCAATGGGGTCGGGTGGGGACAGTTTGGGGGGGGGAGGGGGGTGGGGTACTTCACCTCTCGCTTCATTCAAGGCCAACCCCATCATCATGAGCATACACAAAAACGGATTCCCAAGCAGATTCAGAGGGGGAGTGAACCGGGCCAAAGTTTCCGAATAGTTGAAATCACAAATTTGGGGACCATAACCGAATAACACACTTGATGCAATGCAAAATTCATGTACCAAGAAACACACTAATGAATGAATTCAAGGATAGGGGGACCCAATGGACCCGAGGAAGGCCTTGGGGGTAAACTGTACCTACACTTGTGGTACGAGCCAAGGATGGATAAACAGCATGACCACCTCGGAGTGGATGAAGCCATAGACTAGGCACCTGACACGGAAAAATCGTTTGGTTGCCGTAGTGGAGGGTACCACTAACTAAACTGTTAAGGGGAGACTACCATAACTGTGGAGGGGAAACTATCATAACTGTTAAGAGGAGAGACTACCCGTACCTATGCCCGATGTTCAACACAAAAATAATTTGCCAAAAGTTTTACTTGAAAAGATGGAAAAAAATTATTAGTATTTGTTAAAATTGTTGAGAATTGAACTCCCAAATTGTGATTTTTAATAAAATTTTTTTGGAACTATTGGATTAAGATATGACTTTCTGAAGGTCATCCATTGTCCTTCCTTTCTAATTTAAATTTTTTTTTTAAAATTAAAAAAAGAAAAAATAACTTGGTGGTATCAGTGTAAGTGCTGGTTCCAGGACCTATTTTCCCTTTGGTAGGGGTGAAAGGAGTCCCAAGTGGGGTCCTCCTGCAGAGGCATAGGACCCCACTTGCAATTGAATAATACTATATTTGGCAATTGATAGAACTGTAGGAGGATTCTTCTTCTTTTTGAGTTAAAGTTGAGCTTTTAAAATTGAGGATAGTTTTTTTTTGGTCCTGTGTAAAGAGTCAGTTGGCTTTTATTATTTGCTTCTTGACCTTGTGACGTAGATGTCCATCCATCTCTCTCTCTCTCTCTCTCTCTCTCTCTCTCTCACATACGGAAACATCTCAACAAAGGGAGAGGTTAGCTCATCTCAATAGTTATATTCTCTTGCCATTTGTACCTACCCCCAAACAAATGAAGACCACAAAACCTCAAATCTTTCAAAGAACATCTAACATTTCACTTGAGTGTCCCCATGGATGGATCGATTAAGTGTGAGGGTGAGAGAGTGAACCAACATACATCCATAGGCACACCGTGAAGGATGATGGATGGTGAGTGGACAGAAAAAACACTTCTTCATACCATTTCAGTTCTCTAGCTAACCATGGTTGGGTTAACTTAGTTTCTATGTTTAACTCCTAGCCCATTTTGCCACTTTGTATTCACTCGTGTTTCTTTCTTCACAATGGATTTGTTTTTTTTTGTCTCGGCCTCCCCCTATACCCCCCTCCAAAAAAAAGTAAAAAAAGTAATGCATCAACAACATGGGTGCTTTTCATTATTTTTTTGTGGATAAAAACATAGATCACCCTTAGATCTTAAAAGCAAACTTTGGGTTTGCACTAGCTCCCGGCCCCGGGCCCCCTTCCTCGTACCCCGCCGGCCTTTTTTTAACTTACATCCAAAGACTGAAACGTCCATCATCATCATCATCGCCCTGGATCTTGCGGGAAATTGAAGTTGGGATTCCGGATTCCTGGTCTAATCTAGGGAGTGTCTCTCTCGGAGGCAGAGTCCGAGGAGGGAGGAGGAGGGGGGGGGGGTTCCAGAACCCAAGATGACATGCATCTTGTACTATAGTTGTATGAATAATAAGGCCTTTTACGCAAACCCAAAGCTGGCAATAGAATAATATATCTATAACCTGTAGACGTCAAGCCAAGCCAAAGCGATTGTGTTATCAGAAGCTGCTGCGAATGGGCAAATCGATATACCAGAATAAGGGGGGGCCCAAGCAAGGCAGAATAACTTTTACGACTGAAGAACTCCCCAGGAAACCCAACAACAAAGCCCGGACACATATAAAAGAGGTCAGAGTGAAGGATGGATGATAATTAGTTAGCAAACAGTTTTCTGTTGGGTTCTTCCAGCTCCTGCTGGTGGGTTGTTAGTAGGTAGGTAGGTAGGTAGTTAAAAAGCAACTGAGCTAACCACCGTGGTTACCAAGGGAACTGAAACTCAACAGAAAACTGTTTCTGGGGACCAATTACCATCCATCCTTTACAATGAACTCGTGGATGCTGGATTCACTCTGGCCACTTTGTAACAGACTTTGTTGGGTCTCCGGGAGTTGGGGTTTCAAATTATTTTGCGTTTGCTCGGTTTGTTAGTAGGTAGGTATTAATTATTATTAGTATTATTATTTATTATTTATTTATTTATTATTTTAATGTATGGATGAACCATCTACTTATGTTGTTGATAAATCGCCTATTTTCTTACCTATCTACCTATATGTATAGGACTTACCAAGGTGAAAGCAGATTGTAACTAAGGTTGAGGTTCATCCACAACTGAGTCAGAATGGCCATCCAGTGGGTGCTGGCTGGTTGGTTCACTCTGGCCACAGAAAGCAGCCTTTGTGAACTTGCAGCTCTTCACACAAGTAAAGCAATATTGGAATGTTATCAGAAATGGAAACTGATAACCGGGGGTTCTCAGGGCAGTTCTCAAATTTTGAGAACAGATAGTGTAGTATAGCCATAGATAGTTCTTTAAAAAAATTCAAGAACTGGTGAAACAACCCCTCTATAAACAAATGTTGGTTCTTTGGCGGTTATTTAATGAAAACTGTTGGTATTTTGAGGCTCTTTGAAAGGGAAAAAAGAAAAGAAAAAAAGGGGGAAACAATACATTATTTAATTTTTAATTTTTAAAAAAAACTGAAGCCGTAGTCTCTTTGAAATTGATTTTTTTTTTTTGAAAAATGGAACCAGAGGTTATTATTTTTTTCAAATCAAATAACCGCTCAATAACACTGGAGTGAAGATGGATGGTAAAAGCTTCCTGGAGATGGATGGAAATGACAAATTCTAGAGCAGGTGGAAAGCTGAACTTACCACTACACTTGGGGTACTTCCAATGTACAAAAAAATGCACAACAAGGGCTACTAAAGTGGAAGAAGAACTTTAGTTGAAATGAAATGTTCATGTGCAAGTTGACAAAATCTAGATGCATGCAAAGGAGCTTTATTATTCTCATCATTATGCACAAGGTTGCGTCCAGGGACGTCCAAGGTCCATCACCAATCGTCCACAACCACGTCCAATACGTACCACCAAATTGTCCATAAATCCATACCTGCAAAGTGTTGAGGCACTTGAGTAGAAATTGAGAGTTGAGTTGAAAGCTTCCCAAGAAGAAGAAGAAGAAGAAGATTCGTGGACAAATCCATTTTCTCATGTTCCCCCCACCCACTCCAAGACTCTCCTCCTTTTTCCAAGCCTTTGCACAAAACCAGGGCATACTTCTTAGTGATCAAAGTTTGACCCTAGATTTCTTACACCGTAACTATTTATGCTTCATAACTATTTAACCCTTTTTTTTTCAATAGGTGAAATTTTCGCCAAAAAGAGAAATTGAATAATTGAATTTTTTTAAATGAAGTGATTTATGGAGGTTTTCAATTGCCAGAAGTGAGGGGGGGAAAAAAAATAGTAAAAGTCTTCAGATTTCTATGTTTGGTTTTCAGTGTGTAGCCAAAAATATCGAAGTATGATGAAAGTTTTGTGCTTCACATGTGGTTTTATATGGTTAGTCAGATTTGGCTAAATCTTCTTATGGATGATGAAGAAAAGAAGATTTTTTGCAGCTAAATTTATTACTATGGCTAAAAAATAAATAAGTAAATAAATAATTTTAAACACTGGGGGGCTAGCATAGGGGTGATGGGAAATTGTGTTCTTAGTTTTTTGCCTTTTCTTTTTTTAGTAACATTTGAAGACATCTTTAACCGTGCCACAGAAACTTCTCAAAGTATTACTTTTTTGGATATTCTAATAAAATCACCCCAAAAAACAAAACCCATCACTAAATATCCCCTCGTCACTTTGTGTGTGTGTGTGTTTTTTTGGGTTCAAACTTTTGCTACAAAAACACATTTTGCATTGAAAGAAAACATATGGATTTTTCAAGTTTTTTTCTCCCCAAAAAAAAAACATTTCATAAAATGGCAAAATTTTGCCACAATACATTTACTGCCTCATCATCAATGTTTTTTTTATTTTTTTATATTTTTATATTTTTATTTTTATTTTTTTTGGGACGAAACTTTGCATCCTGGTAACAAAAACATGCCAGTGCAAATCATACAAAGGATTTCTTTTTTTTTTGAAAAAGAAGGCCAAAATTACCAGATTTTGAGGGGGGAAAAATTTCTGAAATAGCCAGGTTAGGCAATAGATTCAGCATGTCACTACAATATAATAGGATTCCTAAAAAAAACAGCATGTCCCTCAAAATCCTTTAACCAAGTCCATTAGGTCCACATATTAATAATGAGTCGTGTTGTACATTCACTTACTAAGAGCTTTAAAAGGAAAATCTGGGAGGAAGTTCTGAAAGAGGCACTGTGGAAGTTGCAAATGAAAAATATAAATACCATAGTACCATGGCCATTTCAACACATGTGTGTCGAATAATTAATTAATTTTGAAACATTCATTTCAACAAATGGAAATATTCTTTAATATTCACTAATTTTCTGTCACCATATGTTTTTATTTGGAAGAAATATTTTTTGAAAATTTCAACATTTCTGAAAATAACGTAATTAGTGTGGAATTGGCCAAGGTACTAAGGTATATGAACACTTTTTAAAGCAAATCATGAACATTTTATTAGATTTTTATTTTTTGTAAAGTCACCTTGTCTTCTAGCCTTAATTTCATTCTTTATCTCTAGTTCATCCCCAAATGAGGGTTATCCATCCATAAAATGGGCAAATTTTTTGATTAAAAAAATAATAATAAATCAATACCTAGGATGAAGTTGATGAGATTTTAAGGCTGAGGCAAAAATTAAACAACAAAGAAAGCATAATACATTGAGATAATTAAAAATAAAGGTTGAGCATCATGACAAATTTTAAAATCATCATGAAACTCCTTTTTATCATCATATGCTATTGTACTTTTTAATCTTTTTTTGTGTTAGTTTCTGTATCTCAACCTAGGTTCCAAGCCTATGTTTGAGTGACTTTATAAAAAAAAACTCTATTAACCATCAATATGCAACCATTTATCCAGTAACCAGTAGTGTTTTTCTTTTCAAATTTGTGATTTTGCTCAAGTGATGATAGTCCATAAGTAGATTTAAATAAATGTAAATGAAGTATATTTAAATACATGTAAATTTACTTATGGACTTTCGTTTGTAAATGCATTTGCCCACAACTGATTCATTAATGGCCATCTAATGGATGGTGCATTGGTGGGTGTTGGCCAACTTTGCTAATCCTCCATTCCACATCTTTGCAAATTCACAAACTATTTTGATGACATTGGTTCAAAACTGACAAAGCATCCAATTCCTTAAAATTATTTCCAACTGATTCTCACCCAATATGTGAAGATTTTCTAGTGTAATTTTCCTCACCCCCCTGCCATGATACTCAAACCTCCAGGTTGAACTCCAATAAAAGCTCCAAGTTTTGTTATATTTTGGAATTTTGAAGGGGTTTTTTTTTTTTTTTTTCCCCTCAACTCTTCAACCTCTTGTTTCAAAAGCTTCAATCTTATATGGAGATAGATTCAGCACTACTTGTCAATTTTGAAACTCCAAGAAACTTGAACCTTGGGGAATCTCCAAAAGTTCCACCACTGCGTGGGCTAGGTATGAAGTATGGGAGATTCATTGATCAAAGCATCAGACCATTGTCTGTGACAAACTGCCCCAATGGAATGAGCAACTTTTCTGCTTGCAGTCACTGACTCTTTAGATCTGCCTTTGACCAGTGCAACTTCCATCTAGGGAGGATATGGTCCTTGCATGAACCAGCATCACCTACACTGGCACCATGGTAGAAACCTCAAACAAATTTGGGTCCTTCCAATTTAGAGATTCTTTGAGTGGAGGTTTTGGTTCTGATTCTAGCACAATTTTTGAAATACAAGAGCTTAGTTCAAAATTGGGTTTAGTTCCATATACAATTTACACACTACCCAATGCTACAGATTATATGGGTATAAAGTTTTTAAATAAATTAGTATTGAGATCTATATAGTATGAAGGGCAACAACTAATTGGAATTGTTACTTACTTATAAGTTCAGCCTACTTAGCAACTTTTCCTAAAAAATCAACTTGCCTACATACAAAACATGACATATGTTCAAGAGTGTTTTTTCATAACTTTAATTTCAAATCTAGCATAATACTAATTTCATGGTTCAAATCTTGTGATGCTCCCAACAAAAAGGTTGTCCACTCAAGTGGAAGTCACAATAACTTGAACCTAAACCCCCAGATTTACCAATGCAAACTTAAACCTTCACCACACTAGATATTACACCTACTCTTGAAGAGTGGGAAGAATCTTATGCCTATATTGAGGAACCTTACACCTACTTATGAGATCCCTCTCATTCTTAAGGTGTAAGCATAATATCTCCCCTTTCAACACCGTGTGATGAACCTATGTTTAAGTTCATGACAATGTTCATTTCATGCTTTAGGATGGGCAAAGTCCATGGGTTTACCGGACCTTCCCAAAATGTGGGGCCAGACTTAGCTATTGCCTCATCGTAGGCACCTTATTTCAGGAACACCCCCAATCCGGCACTTTACCTTACACAAAAAGGCCTCACCCAGGAAGGTGAATGAAGGTACCAATGTAAGTGTTGGTTCACCTTGGCCCTAAAGTGAGCTATATCATTCCCTAGGAATATTTAGCCAAAATTGCAAGAAAACACACCCCATTCACCCTGACCAAAAAATTGGGGTTTACAAGAATGTTAGTACAGAAGCAGCTTCAACACAAGTCTATCTTCTTCTTTTTTAATTCACTTAATTTAATTAATTAATTAATTAATTAATATTCCATGTGCCAAAAAGAATATTCCCACCCGAATTCCAAAAGATGCTCTACTTTCCTACACAGAAATTCTGTTATTTGGGGAAGGAAAAAAAAAAAAAACATTTTTTCGACATTTTTAACAAATATAGTGTGGAAGATGCTAAGGTACTTGGGTGTTGTTGTTTCAAGAAAAAAGTTTGGCCTATCCAAACAGATTGAAAATAAGAGGTTGGTGTACTAGTGTTGGGTGGTTCAAACTTGATGTTTATCTAAAACCTCTGACATTGCAAGAGGCGAGAGAGAGAGAGAGAGAGAGAGAGAGAGAGAGTTCTTTCCTTCTACCCTGGGTCAACCCTAAGCTGCAGCTGCTGTTGATGACATGAGAGTTGCTCATCATCTTGTGAACTGACAAGACAGTTATGGGCCGCCGCAGGTGACAATTGAATTCATCATTTGGGTTCTGCAGTGTCGAACATTATTGGATGGGTGCGTCACGCTTGTTCGTCCCCCCTCTCCCACCCCCCTCTCCCTCCTCCCCCACTTTTGGACTCAAGTTTGAATGAAGAAGCAACCGTATGGATGTACCTCAGTCAAGTACCGCTGCAAACTAAGCAATGCAAGTAATGTGCCAGAAAGCTTGTCCAGAAGCTTGTCTGACTTTATTAATACAAAGGAGCTCTTTGAGTAAAAATCTTTTGAGTAAAAGCAGAGAAATGATGTGTAACAAAACTTCTTATCTTATCCGCGAGGCTTGAATGCTGTCATCTGTTATCATGAGCAGCAGCAGCATATCCTGAGTCAAATCTCTGAGTAAAATCAGAGAATGATGTGTAAAAAATCCTTCTTATCCTTGTGGAAGGCTCTTTGCAATTTGTACATGTTGTTTGCATACATACAACTTGTAAGTAAGTACTCATTCTTTAAGGCAACTCACAAAGAGAGACTTTGCCACAATCTTGGTTTTTTTCGTAGTTCTGGAAAAATAGCAAAGGAAGAAGAAAAAATAAGGATAAGGTGTGTGAACGTGTGAATACAAAATGACTAGTCATTCATCAATAATATGTTTTTGAGGGTGTTTTTTTTTTATTGAAGTTGGGTATTACTTTAGTTGGATAGTCCAAAAAATAAAATATCAGAAGTTTCTAGGTCTTTAATCCTTACATAATAGTTTTCAAAAGTGTATAGGTTGTGTTAAACCCAATAAAGTAAGGATAATAGTGTCAAAGGTTGTAGCACAAATAAAGTTCGGCTATTTTTTGAAATAGAACTTATCTATTTGTGAGGATTCATTATTATTTTTCCTTTTGTGCTATCTAGTTTTACCTGATTGGCTCTATATGTTTAAAATTACCATGTTGAAATAAACAATCTTTAAACATGGGACCTATTTGCAATTACGCTTATAATAAGCTTCTTTCCTCATGGACACAAAATATCCCATGTCTCTTAGTTCATTATGTTTCATTGAACTTCATAGTTCACATCGTCCATTTTCTTTTTCACACACCACCACAACCCCATTCTCCACCCCCCATCCTATGCAAACCAGGCACCACCCACCAACTCCCCATACCATCTTAACAAACCACACACCACCCACTAGCTCCCCTTATTGACCCCTAACCTTTTGTGTGAATGTGAAACCCCAACCCAACACTTTCCCAATCCTTTTAAATAGTGAACATGTCGAACCTTTGCCCCTTCCACTATGTCAACCTCTATAGTTGCCCCCATCCTACCCCCATCCTACCCCCATCCTCCCAACACGCCTACAACCTCCACTTCAAGCCTCTTGCTCCACCTATGGGCATCAATTTACCCTTCAAACATTAATTCATCACCAACGTTTATGTCAATCATCCAATCCATTTAATCCAAACCTACATGACCTTCCTAGCCTAATACCTTCCCCTATTCCCAACCCACTAACATTAACTTAGGCTTGGGTTTTGGCATTAGATGTTATTGGGTCCTTCCATCTTGGCTTTCATCATCTTTGACTATACAACCACATCCCTATCACCTTACAATGTGATGTATAAATGGCACTTCATTTTCCACTAAATAAGTTGGCACAAGATCCCTATGATGTGACAGCTTGGCATTTATTCTTCTTACTACCCCAAGAATGTCTTATTTTACTCCCTTGAAGGTGGGCCACTAAGCATAGGGATCAAAGATTTGACTGCAATGTTATTTAGTGGGCAATTGGAAAACCTACAAGAGGATTTCTTTTTAAGAACCAAGCTTTAGTAACAAGTTCAAATTCAATGCCTCCTACCCAACATGATCTTCCAACTCATAAACATTTTCTCCATAATTTAGTCCTTGGATGTGTAAGAAAATATTTATGTGCGACATGTAGTATAACGTCAATTTTTCTTACACCCACATCCTCTGACATCACCTCAACTTTCACTACCCTACATCTTAAATGAAACAATTTTTTCCCACTTTTTTTGGAAAATTACAAACCAAGCCAAAACCTTGAATTTTCATCTAACTCTTTGAAGTTAATATTCCAACACATGTCAAATCTATCTTCAAGTGGTCCTTCTAGGATGGTCTTTGAACCCTCTAAATTTGTTTTCATTCAAAAGATTTTGCAAGTGGATTCCCACATTTGTTTCAACTTTGTTTTCATATCGCACAAAGTCACATTCCACGTCAAATTACACATATCCCTAGGGTGATCTGCTTCTTAACCATGACCAAGCCCTCGAGTGGAGTTCTTCCCATTACCATAGGGAAAGCATTGTATCAGCTCACAAGCTGCATTTTATGCCTTCAATTTCACGATGCCTTTGTGACACGTTTCTCCCCACACCAATTCAAATAACAACCAAGGGTGAATGTGAAGCAATAATCCATGGCATTCGGTGCACCTTGGACCTTCACCTAAATTAAATTGTTTTTTAGTTGGATGTGGCGAATGCCTTCAATTTAATGTAAAAAAGGATCATATTTCAAAACCTTCATGTAACAAGTGGGGACATCATACAATTTATCTTTTTTGTTTACACATTCTATGCATTTGAATATCCCTTGTTTTACAATCACCATATTCATGATGGTGATATCACGATCATCCCATCTGCCATGGGAACTTGTTAAAATGATCCTTTGGGAAAGGCATTAGTTGTATTTTTTCACCTTTGAACATTGCATTCTGTTATGGACCGGCTACAAACAAATGGAGAATTACAAGACAAAACAAGTTTTATTGATCCATCAACTGGTGTTGATTTACTGAAGAGTTGTTCCCTAGATTATTTCTTTTTATAACCCTGAACCATACTAGTCCCAAAATATCCTAGGCCATGATATTGCCAAAAGTATCTCAAAATATCCTAAGCCATGACATTATCCTCTCCTCAAGCGATATCTTCCAGATGGAGCCGGTTTGTTAGGATACCGTTGGTGAAACCGATTAACTAAGTCTTGGGCATGAACTAAGTTTCCAGCAGGCTCCCAAGTAGCTTTAGAAGGAGGATAACCTCGCCAAAAGACAAGGTACAGGAGCTTTCCACGAATCTTCTTGGAGTCCAAGACCTCTTGAACTTCAAACTCTTCTTGGCCTTCAATTTCGACTGGAACTGGGGGTTCTCGATGACGTTCTGGGATCGCGTTTTCATGATAGGGCTCAAGCAAGGAGACATGGAAAACATTGTGGATTTTGAACTGGGGTGGAAGCTCCAACTAGCAAGCCACTAAACCAACCAATTTGGCGATTTTGAAAGGTCCAAGGCGTTTGTAATCCAACTTGGCACATGGGCAAGTGGTAGCAATGTTTCTTCTGAGAAACCAAACCTTGTCTCCAACCTTGAAGTTTGGATGGTCCTTGCGTCGATGGTCTGCTTGCTTCTTTTGTCACTCCTGTGTTAGCTTGAGTTCTGCCATAAGGTTCTGTTGAACCTGTCCAAGCCTCGTGGCCCTTTCTTTAGCCGAAAGGTTTACGGAGTCCCCAGGAATTTCAAGTCTGAACCTGGGATGAAAATCGTAATTGGCAAAGAATAGACTGATCCCGGTCAATGCATGCGTTGTGTTGTTACAAGCAAACTTTGCTTGAGATAATAGGTCTAACCAGTCGTCCTGTTGGTAGTTTACAGTGCAGCGAAGGTATTGCTCGAGTGTCTGGTTTGTCCGTTCGGATTGTCAATTTGTCTCAGGGTGGAAAGCTGAAGATAGCCGAATGTCAACTCCAAGAAGCTCAAATAAGCGACGCCAGAACTTGGATGCAAACGGAGGACCTCTGTCAGACACAATTTCCTCGGGGAGTCCATGCAATCGGACGATCCCATCCAGAATTAACTAAGCTGTCTTTTCTGCCGTGATTGACTTGGAACAAGGGGTGAGATGGGCCATTTTGGTGAGTCGATCGACCATAACCAGTATTGAATTCTTGGCTCTGACAATAGGGAGGTCCATGATGAAGTCCATTGCAATAGATCCCCAAGGTCGGCTAGGAATCAATAAGGGCTGTAGGAGTCTAAACGGGCGATGCCTGGGAGCCTTGGATCGAGCACATGTATCACAAGACTTGACATACTCCCGTAGCAGCTTGTTCATTTTGGGCCACCAATAATTCCTTGACACTAGTTCGTGAGTCCGTGCCATTCCAAAGTGACCCGCCAAGGTGTTGTCGTGGCATTCTCTTAAGATTTTTAGGCGTATAAATCCTTTGGGTACATAAATCAGGTTATTTCGAAGGAGAAGTCCGTTTTGCTGCTCAAACTGATCCAGATCATCACGATTTGGGTTCCTTGGTCGTTCCTGGAGTTCCTTCTTGATGTTGGTAGCCTAGGTGTCTTCTTTAATTGCCATCTTGATGTCCTTAACAAGGTATGAGTCTGGGAGGGTGCTGATTGTTGTTGCAACTCAAAATTGCTCGAGGTTGAGTAAAGTTTGGTTCTGCTCGCCGTAGGCTTCATCCCCTGCTCGAAGTTCATATTTTGAACGACGAGATAACGCATCAGCTTTCCCTTGCTGGGTGCCGGGTTGATACTGAATTTCAAAGTCGAAATCAATTAGGAAGATAGACTAGCGTGCCTGGCGACGATTCAAGGTCCGAATAGTTGTGAAATAAAGGAGATTCTTGTGATCTGTCAGAACTTGTACTTGATGTTGAGCTCCAGCAAGATACGGTCTCCACTGCTCGAATGTCGTGATGATTGCTAGGAGTTCCTTATCGTAGACCTAATAGTTGATTTCGGCACTGGTTAACTTCTGTGAATAGAAAGCAACTGGATGCAACGACCCATCTATTCCAAATTTAAATAGAATAGTTCCTAAGGCAAAATCTGAAACGTCCGTTTCCACAACGAATGGTTTGGCAGGATCGGGATGTATCAGGATGGGTGCAGAGGTGAATGCCAACTTGAGAGTATCAAAAGACGCGTGGGCCGTTAGATTCCACGAGAAGGGCTTGTCTTTACAAGTCAGGGTTGTTAATGGTGTTGTGACCTTAGAGTAGCCTTTGATAAACCCACGATAGAAGTTGGCAAACCCCAGGAAGCATTGAACGTCCTTGACCGAGGATGGAGTAGCCCAACACTGGATGGTTTCGACCTTTGACTTGTCCATGAAAATGCCATCTGGAGAGATCACGTAGCCGAGGAACGCCACTGAAGATTTGTCGAATTCACATTTTTCCATCTTGGCGTGTAAGCCATGCTCTCGGAGCGTCGCAAGCACAAATCGTACATGTTTGTCGTGGGTTTCTTGGTCCTTGGAAAAGATCAAAATGTCATCCAAATAGACAACGACAAATTCGTTCATGTACTCCCGGAAAATATCATTCATCAAATGCTGAAAGACTACGGGTGCATTGGTGAGGTCGAAAGGCATCCGTGTATTCGAAATGACCGTAGCGTGTGCAAAAAGTTGTCTTCCATTCATCACCGGGACGAATCCTGAGTAAGTTGTAGGCTCCACGGAGGTCAAGCTTGGTGAAGATCTTCCCGGTACGTAGCAAATCCAGGAGGCCTGAAATCAAGGGCAAGGGATATCGATTCTTTTTGGTTATCTTGTTGAGTCCACGATAATCCACACAGAGTCGAAGGGAACCATCCTTCTTCTTGACAAACATAATTGGGGCGCCGGCTAGAGACTTGGAATGCTGAACGAATCCCTTGGCAAGGTTTTCAGTAAGGTAATCACACAAGGCTTGGAGTTCCGGTTCCGATAGGCCATAGATAGGATCAAAGGGTGGTGAGTGTCCTTCTTCTAGATCAATGGGGCAATCATATGGCCTATGGGCGAGAAGCTGATCAGCATTAATCTTTTCAAAAACATCAACAAAGTCCTTGTACTTCTCGGGAAGTTTGACAGGTATTGGCTCTGATTGGGGGTTTTTGTTGTTGGCTGGGTTGACATGGATGGCAAAGACTTGAAGATTCTTAGCAGCCCGATAGAAAGGGACAACTCCATCAACGAAGATCCGGACATGGTTGGTTTTCTGGGCAGGATTCTTGACAAGATTCATGACAGGACAAGGTTTAGTTCTGACCACCGGGGGGTTCTTGATTGCCGGACTTGACATAACAGACTTGAGAAACTGGAATTAGTCCCGACCCTCTTTGGGTTCTTGACCACAGGGTTCTTGGCAAGACTGGACAAAGTGTTTTTCTGAGCGTGGGGTTCTTGAGAGGTGCACTGTTGTGCACTGAAGGTGAGGGTTCTAGATCGCCAATCAATGATAGGATTGTGCGCTTCTAGCCAAGGCAGACCAAGGATGATAGGATGGTGAGGGGTGGAGATGATGTTGAGAACAATCTTCTCCGTGTGCTTGTCGATACAGAGTTCTAGAAGGGTTGTCTCGTGTGTGATTACACCAGAAGCAATGGTTCACCCATCAATTACCTCTACCGGAACAGGGGTTGACTTCTTGACCACAGGGATGTTATGTTGGGCGACAAATGTTTAGTTGATGAAAAAAGAGGTGGCGTCGGAGTCCACCAATGCTGACGCTTGTGGTATGTTTTCTGGATTACAAATGATGTCCACATATTGAGTGAAACTGGGACTGGGACCAACAGAGGAACAGGAGCCTTTGCAAAGGTGGTGTTGGGTGCGATCCAGTCGCAAGACTCCTACTGTGACTGGATGTTCTTGTTTTCCAACTCTTGGGGAGTTTCCAGAGCTTGTACTTGAAGTTTGATAAGCTTTTGAGGGCACTGGCGAGCTATGTGCCCTGGGTTGCCACAATAAAAACACAGGTTGTTTGTCCTTTGGCGAAGTTTGTCGGCTTTTGTCAAAGGTTTAAATTTAGCTGCGTCGATCTGCATCGGGGCAGGTCCAAAAGAGGCAGGTCGGGCAATTGGTGTTATTTGGGGAACTAAGGGGAGCGTAGTAGGCCGACTATTCCAAAGCTGGGCGTTGGAGGTGACTTTCTTTTCTTGGCGACGTTCGAATAGACGATTATCGCACCGAATTGCCTGGCTGATGGCTTCATTAAAGGAAGAAGGGTCTGTGAATGTCAACAAAAGATCTTGAACATCATCACGAAGCCCACAGCGAAACTGATCAATCAAGGCATCTTCTCACCAATTGACGTCGCAGGCAAGCTGCCTAAATTCTGAGGCGTAGACGATGGCTGAACGTGTCCCTTGCTGGAGGCGACGCTATTTGTTAGCTGAAGTCTTGGCCTTGTCACTGTCCCCAAACACTGTTTCAAATTCCGCCATAAAAACGTTGAAATCTTGTAGGAGAGGGGATGATGTTTCCAGGATGGGAGCAAACCATGTTGCAGTTGTCCCAGTGAGTAGGGTTCCAACGAATCGTACACGAGTGGTGTCATCAAAATAACGACGGGGGTGTAGTTGCATGATCAGGCGTACTTGGCTGACAAAGCCTCGAAATTTAAGGCGCGTTCCATCAAACTTTTCCGGCAGACTGATCTGGGGCTCTAGGGCGACCATTTTAAGAGCAGGAGGTACTAGGGCAGGAGGTGGTGGCTGATTCTGTAGGCGGGTCACCGAGTCTCTAAGCACGACATTTTCTTGTTGAAGGTGTTGAAAAGCGGCGAGGATTTGGGTGAGATTGATGTTTGATTCTGAGTTGTCCATGGTGGTAGTTCTCACACTTTTGTATGAAGGTCTTGATAATGTATTTGCGCTTCCCAATCTTCAAACTCCTTCCTTCAAGATCTCCCAAGTTGTATTTGCTCCACTTCAAAACTTTTGCTTTGATGTCTTCTCAAAACAAACTTTTGTCATAGCAACTTTGCAAAGCTACACTGCTCATATATGACCTTGGATCGCTCTAAAATTTTGGAGAAACATGAACAACTATGTCTACTACCTTCTCTCAAAATTTCAGCGCTATTGATGATGATCACAAAGAGATATCACTCTCAAAAGAAACTGACTTCAAAACTGAGACTAAAACTTCAGATGCTTGGATCTCTCTCAATACAAATCCAAATGACATGAAATTTTTTTCACACATATATTCCTATATGATCTATAAGATCGCAAAGCTGCAAACTCAAAAAAGCTTAAACAAAGGAGATATGACCAAAAAACCAGATCTGGTACAGAGTTTTCAAAAGTTCATAACTCTCACAAAACATATATTTTTCTTTTGAAACTTTGAGAATAGAAGCAACCTATAGTCTTCTATAACATCACAAAGCTCTAGACCCAAAAAAACTTTTAAAAAGGAGATATGACCAAAAAACCAGATCTAACACAGAATTTTCAAAAACTCATAACTCTCACAAAACATATCCTTTTCTTTTGAAACTTTGAGAATAGAAGCAACCTATAGTCTTCTATAACCTCTCCAAGTTTCACTCTAAGATACCTTTAGCTACTTACTGAAACAACAAAACAAACAAACAAGAAGAAGGATGATCGGCTACAAACAAGTGGAGAATTACAAGACAAGACAAGTTTTATTGATCCATCAACTGGTGTTGATCTGCTGAAGAGTTGTTCCCTATACTATCTCCTTTTATAACCCTGAACCATACTAGTCCCAAAATATCCTAGGCCATGATATTGCCAAAAGTATCCCAAAATATCCTAGGCCATGACACATTCTACAACTAATTGTTTCCCCTTTTGTTTTTTTCCATTTATTATAGATGACATTCACATCATTGACCTCCCTCCATTATATCCTTTACATATGACTACTTTTAGATTTAACTTCATGTGATAGGTCTTTTATTCAACCTAAAAAATGTGTAGCATGGAACCCTTCACGCTTGTCACCTAATTTCAACACCCTATCGCAATTTGACACACCATTAGAAAAAAATTTAAATCTTGAAAGTTCCATTGGGCACCTCATCATTCAAATCATCCTTCATAAAAAAATCTTATTAGAAATGTTTGACATGTTGACTTCCTCCCTAAGTTGGGCAATGTCTAAGTAACCTTTGGAATATTAATTCATTATTACACACAATAGCCATCATTTTTATTATGTTCAACATCTCCCTTTCCCACCTTTTTCTCCCACCTTCATAAATTCGTTTGTTTTTTTTTATTCCTCCCTCCTTCAAGTGTTTTGACACCTCCATGTTCCCAGGTCTTTTGATAACCCTAAAAAACTTCTAACTCATAAACAAGTTTCTCTCCCAATAACTTTTGGTGGCATCGAACATCGACATCCACCATCGCCTCAAAAACCTATTTGGGGAGTTGGGCCCTTGTAGCTTCAATCATAACTACTAGGTTCATGGTCAATCAATGTCCCTTCCTTCTTGAAGCTTTAGCATGAGTTGACAACAACACTTCAAGGTAACATGTGATCTTATATTGCCCCTAGCACAAGCATGTTTTCTTATTTTTGAACAACTCATCAGACAACAAATGGTTCATCTTCAAGATTCCATTTCAGAGCATTTGCACAAGCATACCCTTTCTAGCATGCTTGATTTCTAATGGGATATGTGAGGCCCATCATGTTTGAATTTCATCATGTTTTGGCCTTAGGGTGGGCATTTGGTTTATAACTCAACCAATCTTCCCTAATTTTTTCCACGACACTTTAAACACAACTCGAGTTACCACATCTTTCAATTATAGGCCTCCTCCGATGTGTGTGCACACATTCCTTTTGACCCTATGGGTATCCATTTCTTATGTTGCACCCATGGCAATGAACGCACAAGAACCCATGATGCAGTTTGCGACATTTTTGTTGCCATTACACAAAATGTTGGCTTCCACATAGGATGAAAACAACTATATGCACTTCATTCAACCACATTCAATTCTTGTCATTGACAAGTTGACATTATGTTCACCAAAGATGGAATTTGCACCATAGTTAACATTGTTATAGTTGAACCAACACATGTAGATCTATTTATTCGATCTTGCACAACTCAAGGATTTGTTGCCTTTGATGCGTTTCTAGCCCAAAAAACAAATTAATGTAATTGACACCCCATTGATCAATTCCTCCTTGTAGCAACTGAAGTATTTGGGTGTTTACACAAACATGGAGATGCATTTTTACACAATTATGCCAATGATATTTGGAGCCTAAAAGGGCTTAAAGGCCCTCACCTTTCTGTCTTGGTTGTTTTTTTTTTTGTTCAAGTGCTTCAATTATGTTGTAAACGATGCAATCATTCTCCATCTTAAATCAAGCAATGGTGGTAGGCCTAGTTACTTTTCGACTTCCACCCCTTAAGGACACATCCCCCATCGCCATAGTTGACCTATTATAAGCAGTTTGTTGTTGAAGTGGAAAGTTTTTGATGTCTAGTTTGTGTTAACTTGACTATTAAAAGTAAAAAATTGTTTTAACACTATGGGTATTCAGAAATGATAATATTGTCATTAGATATTAGTTACATCAAATGGTAAAACCATTACAAGAAAAAATTTAAATGAAAATGTTTTTTTATGGTAGTACCATTTAAACGAACTACCTTTTTAGGATAGAATAATCAAAAGTTAATTTTAAGAGGAATTATAATATAAATAATATTAATTACTATAAATAATATCATAGTTTAGTTCACTTATAAAGGCATCCTAGCAACATGACAATAGACAAATAGAAAACATGTTCTACTTTCATGTTTTGATTTGACAACCTTTTTCCTTAACAATAACTATGTTGTCAAATTCCACAGTTTAACATCAACATCCTAAATTATCCCTTGTTTTTAATACCTTTTTACATTTTTTAAACATGCGGTGTGTTTCATAAAATCAAAACTTGTATTCAAACAATCTCATTGGTTAGCAAAAAAAAAAAGAAAAAGAAAATCTTTGCACCTAAGGACAAGCTAACTAGAAGCTTATGATGCTTTTACAACATTTAAGTGCTAGTTATCTCTAAAGTTAACTCCTCAAAGCAATTCAAAATTCCAATTCCAACACAATCTGATTGGTCACATAGGCTTTTTCTTTTTTTTATCCCAATACACAAGCCTATTCCATATGGTGTAGACCCCATAAAAAAAATTCAAAACATTTTCTCCACTAATCCTATAGTCCTTGTCTCTCAGGTCTGTACACTGACAGGGTTAATTTAAACAAACCACAATTCAACAAAAGCTCTACTTTGATCCCCAAAGAGAGTTTGAAAGGTAAAGAAGTTCATGTACAGAAACAACAAACACCATCTCCCATGTTCTGGAGATTCATGAGACAATTTGAGGTAGTGTCCAAGAAGTCCAAGAAAGGACTCCCCCGGGTGCACAATGGGGACACCCATCATGAATTTTTGCCTTATTGATGCTCTCAATGATGGTTCCTAACTTAACTCAAGATTCTTTTCAGTCCCCCCTATCCTACCAGATTGCTAGGGTTAGACTTACTTTGTTTTGCCTTGGCCTCCTATCCAAACTCAAAGAGAGAATTCAATAATGGTAGATAATTCTGCCCACCTTTTTCTTATCACAAAATAGTGGTTTTTTTTGGGTAAAATTTTCCACTCTATTTTGTAATGTAGACAAAGTGGTGATCATCCATAGGAAGATTTGGGGTGCCAATAAAGCACGATAGATATATAAATAAATAAAAAGAAAATTCAACATCCTTCTATATTTTTGGCTACCAGTTGGAACCAAATATATACAAATCTGATGATTTACTTCTTCTTTTTTTTAATGAAAATTTGGTGAATGTAAACCCAAAAAAATCTGGATGCCCGAACTTCATTTCTACCAAACACTAGGTAGTTTGTTTATTGTGTAAGCTTTCACTTCACACAGGCTAGTCTGAGATTGATTTATAGCTACTAATAAAAGAAAATTAGTTTATTCCAACGAGTGTTGGTTTGGTATCAAGTATATTATAGATAAATCTCATAAGGAATGAAATTATGTCTACCAAAAAAAAATGAAATACAATAAGGAAACTGGTACCAACTGTGCATTATGTGTAGGGTAATGGCCGAGGCCATGAGCATTACCCAAATAAGGGCCACATGAGACAAAACTAAGGCAAACCCAATTCCGGTAACCCTACAACCAAGGTTGTTACATGGCCAAAATTATTTATTTATTAATTTTCTATTATTATTTTATTATTATATACTTTGATACCCAACTAGTAGTGGTCCCCCACAAAACAAAGTAGCATGACCATTTGGAAAAGCAAAACACCCACCTCTATAGGCACTTCATTTTTTGAAATGGGCACTCGTTGTTCACACATGATTACCCTCATATAAGGTGTACCCTCCATTTACACTATCACAAAGTGCGCAGATTTTTTTACAAATTGGTGATGCATCAATGTCAATCAATGGTTTTTTTTTTTTTTTTTTTTTCAAATTTGTGAGGTAGGTGGGTTGGTGATCATTCACAAGGGGACTTAGCCAAATTTGGCTACATGTACAAGAGGAAAGTAGAAAAGTTTAAGAATTATGCTATATTTGGGCAACATGTTAGAAACCTATTGTATAAAAATGGTGATTTCAATTTCTTTTTACTCACAATGTGACCACTTTGGGCCACTTTATTTCCAAAAAAAGTCATTGTATTTGTCACACTAGCTTTCTTTTTTTGTTGCCAAGATTAATTTTTTTCCAAAAATAGAAACATTGGTACCATTGTCCCACATGAAAAATTGGTACCATTGTACCACCAATCACATATGGTCTTCTTGGTGCCCCAAAACTAGTACCCTAACATCTAGCTAACAACGAAAAGGTGTAGATAGGCATACCACAACCAAGATCTTAACTAACTTTTTGCCATTTATTCACACCTACTAGTTGTTATGGTTCTAAAAAGTTGAGCTATGTGTTACATCCACAATGGCTTCACACCCATCACAATGTTTGTAAGTGACATGTTGCATCTTTTTTGTGTTCACATTTCCAATTTTGTCATTAATGCCATTCAAAGCTTTCCTTCAAACTTTGAATTTCTTGTAACTTGTCTTCTATTGTTTCTATTGTGCTTTATCTTCTATTGCTTCACTTTGTCTTTTTCTCATTTTACATTATTTGTTTTCTATGCTCTTGTTTCTTTGCATGATATTGTTGCTCAATGTGCTACTATTCAATGTCGTGTTATCCAAGCTTTGATTGTACACTATGTTGAAACTTTGATCAATCACATCTTTTTAATATTCATCATTAGTATCTTACATAGCATGCACTTGAAAATGTGGGTGTTCTCACTATGTTTCTTGTGTGTGTTTTTGGCTTTTCAATTTGCATCTTCATTTTTCACCATTGTTATGTGAGTGGAAAGGAACATGGAATAATAACATAGAGGGGATATGGGATAATAATGTTGTAATGTTTTTCATTCCTAAAATTTTATCCCATACCATTTGTCCTTTTTTTATTTTGTAAATTGTATAACTAGGTGCACTAGAAACATTCAAAAACCATTAAAAAAACAAGTGTCATTTGGGATGAGTCAATAAAAAAATGTTCAACCATGAAGGTTAAACCCAAAATAGGATCATCCTAAAAAGGTTTTAAAACTCAAACTTACCTACCTCGTCTAAGGCTATGTAATTTCCCCATACTTAGCCTATGCCTATCTACCTATTTATTTAGCTAGGTATACTTACCTCCCTAGACCTATCTAATATTTAAATTTGACAATTTAAAAGAATTAATCATGCCATGTGACATATGGTCACTAATACGATTATAAATAATTGTAATTTCATACTAATGTGGCAAAGGTATACAAACAATGAACTAATGACATCATCATTTGCATCATCCATGGATTATCATTATGAGAAATTATGTCCACCGCAAGCACACTGGCTTGCAACTAAAGCTCCAAAACAACTAATATACAATTACATTACAACTATCATCTAGAAATACAAGGAATTAATTTTTTTACATGCTACATTGGAAAATCAAATAGTTGTATTATAATTACAAGTTAGTTACAAAAAAGACACCTATACAGTGGAATGCACACATTGTTTGACATTTTGGCAAGTTGCACTTTCGTTGCATGTCACAACTACATTACAACCATTGTAAATGTAACTCCCAATTATTAACTATTTTGCAACTATTGTATGGTTTTAACACGTATGATCATGACACGTGTGCATTTCCACTACCCATTAGATATGAAACTTTCAACTTGCTTACAACTAGCTTCAACTATCATTCCCATTGGTACAATTAGTTGTGCCACTATGTAAACATTATAAACCTATTTTTCGTGATTAATACTCAATTGTTGTATTAATGATATTCCATTACATTACAAATCACAATATCATGTTGGCATACATACATATCAAACCATAGAATTTCATGGAGAGTGAAAGTTTACTTTTGAATTGAAACTAAAGGCAATGTGTATGTTCCACTAAACATTAAATAAGGGTGTACATATGGATATGTCTCTATATACATTAATGTTTTCTATTCAAGTTCATGTTTATTATTTATTATTTCATAATTATTAATTAATATGTAATATATTTAACTATTATTTATTTATTAATTAACAATAAATTATTCACGTCAATTCATTAATCTAGTTTAAATCATTTTGATAATTAATTATTTGTTAATAAATTCACAAATAGATTGTTTCAACTAATTATCTCTTTCATTATATAATTTACAAAATTAAATCTAACACAAAGCATGTGAAAAAATCTTTTTTGTAATTGCAACTCAATTTACAACTATGGTGTAACTAAAAGATTTAACTCATATGTTTTGTCTTCAAAATCTGATCTCACAAACTACATAAAAAGGTGTTTTTTCTTGTATTTTCACATTAAAATACATGTGCCATTTTGGGATGAACTCATAAAAGCTTGAACCTTAAAAAACAAAACACACAACAAAATTAAAAAATTATGCAACTATTCTTTAATTCACCTACCTTTGTACCTTCCTACCTACTTGCTTGTTTAAGTAAGTAAATAGGTCTTATTTTTCTACCTAGGTAGGTAAGTAGGTAAATAGGTAGGTTGGTATGTGAAACCTTCCTATTTACTCACCTATGGTTATGTACCGACCTATCTAAGTACTTAAATATTTTTTTTAATTTTTTACAAAAATCCAAATTTCAATTAATATGCCACATGACAAAAAACATTATTGTGCCACATGTCATAATTTCAAACCATTTTAAATGAATAATCAAAATGGAAGATGGATATCAATATTTCAAAAATAAATTCACCCAAAAATCTTTATAATGTCACATGTTAAAATTTGAAAAATGGATCAAAAGTTATGTCAACATGACATTATGGTTGTAGTCATAAGGGAATTGCATAAGAGTTGTTGTGATTGAATTGCAATGAGTTGCACTAATGCATGATCGTATATACGGTGAGTTGCATCTTTTGCAATTCATATAACTCATCCAATAGCATTCATGGGTGTAGAAATAAAGTGAATTGCAAATCGTTGTTGTAATTCAAAAACTGAATTGCAAGCCCAGTTGCAAAACACCCTTTTTCTCATAGTGTCTGATGATGTCACAAATGATGTCGCCATTTGCAACTACATGTTGCATGTAATTTGTCTAACATGACTAAGGGAGTTTTAATGGTAAAGTTGCCTATCACTAGTTTTCTAATCATATGTTGAAATTGAAAAAAAAATAGACTTCTTTTAATGAATCAAGTTAGAATTCAAAGGAGCTATTTACCTTTAGTTTTCAAAGCACCCCTTTGTGGGCTAGTAGGTGCATGTGTATTAGGGTGGATGATTTTTGGTGTCGAAATGGTAGTTTTTCTATAACAAATGCAATTACAATTGCTACATGCTATTGTACATGTTAAGATTTTTTAATAAGGATTTTAGGTTAAAGACTTTAATATGTACACATGCAATTAATTGTTAATGCAAAATCACTAAAATTACAAAAGCTATAAACTTTTAAGTTAAAAACTTGAAATTACAAATGTTACATAGGCAAAATTTAAGCTAGTGGAATTTTAAGTGAATGTAATTTTATTTTATTTTTTGCTCATTTATGGTTGGATCTTAAATTTGTTAAGGACTTGGTTTTAGTTAACAATATAGTGAAAATTAATAATTGAATTTTTTTGCATCATATCATATGAAAAGGTAAAACTTAGTTTTTTTTTCAAAAGTTTATAACATATTGAAAATAATGTGGATCAGTTTGGGATTTTGCATACATGCATTGGTCTATGACCTCTACATGTGTTCATATTCCAACTAAATAAAACTTTAAGACTTGTAATCATGGTATCCTTTGAGTTGTGTCACATTATGACCCAAACACAAAAATTGATTATTTATTTTTACCATTTTTTTAGTCATTATAACTTGCATACACCCTACTGCCTAGCATTGTTATTTTGATAATAATAATTTTCATGTTTAGAAGACTTAAAATTAGGCTACCAAACATTTACCATCAAGCTAACATAAAGTGAAATGTTAAATTTCACCTAAACCTTGTTGTTTGTCAACATCTTTCCAAGTCTAAATCTTGCAATAGAATGGTATTCTTGACATTGAGTTATGATTCACTTACCACCACGTGTGATTGCAATATTATGTTTAATGTTGAATCAACAATTTCATATAATACTTCAATGAAGTAATGGCCAATAGGTCTTTATTGACATTGCATTTTGGAATGTCATATATAATATCCAAATAGGAATAAAACCTTGATAGTTATCAAGTCAATTTTAAAAGTTCATACCATGGCTCTCAAAAAATCAAATAACCAATTTTAATATATGCCATATTCTCAAAGTTTCCTAAAAATATCAATGATCATGTACAAAACCAGTGGTTATTTCATGATAATCGCTAGTTATTTGAGGGTTCTAAAACAATTAAACTTGCAATTTATAAAAGTTTTTTAATGCCAATAACCAAAATTGGAATTAAAAAGCCAATACAAACAATTATTCACATATCCACATACATACCCAACAGTAGTGTTGACCAACAAATAAATTAGCCTTAAAAGGGCATAACTAAAAAACAATCTTTCCACCTTTTAATACCAAATAAACAAGGAGGATTGCTTCTTAAATGAGCATGAAGACCAAATCATAATACTAAACCTGGTTTGATTTTTTTTTTTTGCTTTAGACTTTATGCTTGAAATAATATAATAGCAAGTTGAATATTTGTGAATAAGGGATCAAGCTAGTATCGTCCTTAATGCCAAGATTGATACCATTGTCATTACAAAGTGCAAGCCTATACCACATAGTCATTTGAACATGACCAATCCAATTACATTCTTGTTTAAACTATCAAATCCAAACATTAAAATTTGTTAATAAGGTTGATTATGCATCCGCTAATTCTTCTGAGGTGCATCATATTTGAAGAATTTTCATTCTCATTCCCACTTAGTTTATCCACATATGAAAGGGTTTTCATTAATGTAACATATTGATCAATTGTGACGTATCACATACATAAGATATTTGGCGAATTGATTCTTTTGTTGATGTGAATGTGAATAAAACAAACAACATTTAGTATTGGCACATCAATAATAAAAGGATCAAGGGAAAAGTCCCTTGAAAACAATTCAATTTATTCTCAATTGCCTAGAGAATAAGAAGCCTTTTTAATCTCATACCCTTTTTTATTTTGATATCCCATTAAATACATTAAAAAAATGTAGACATCAACGACATACATTTTTAACAAATAATATCAAAACTAATTCCTTGATACAATGATTTACAAAAAACTTTCGACCTTTTGATGACTCCCTATCTCCTTGCATAACAATTTGTAACTTTGATATTCTATACATAGCCCTAGATTTGAAAATGTATAAACAAATCTTTTGTGTGAAGTGAAATCTTTGATTTCAAAAATAATTTTTAATTGTTCAATCTTGGGACAAAACAAGTTGCACCATTGCATGTGATGGTTGGACCAACACTACCAATAGGCCCTTATTAAACATTTCAACCATTTTACCAAAGGCAAGGATGTTTAAGAAGACCACATATAATGGTGGGAAGGAAAAAATCTCAAATTTTACTGCAATGCATATATTTGATTGATGCAATTGAGGGCATTTAGTGACCATGTTGTTGAAGTTTTAACACACAATGCTTCTATTTGTAAACAAACAAATAAAACTATAGAGGAAATAATTTTTTTCACATAAAATACAACATATATTTGAATTGTGCTTGAGGATATAGGTATATTTTCTTGCGTTGATTCTATTGTGGATGAGCAAAGGAAAAATTTAACAAAATGTAGTAATGATCATCATTGAAATCAATTTTTCTTTTGAAAATATCTAATAAAAAAGTTTGGTTTAAAATTGCTAAAGCCCAATGAAACAAAATTTGGCACCAATTTTAACATGTTGGAGATAATTTTGAAGGTTGAAACACCTTTGCAACAACTAGTGGTCAACACATATTGGACAGAATATTGTCCATTCAATAAATCAAACAAGCCTAAGGATGTTGAAGAAGTTATTTTCTCAAGGTTGTTTGGGAGAATGGGCCAAGTTATAGTTTTTACCATTGAATTTATTTACAATTTATTACACATGTTTGATTTTTCTATTTAAATTTCAAGAAAGATTCATGAATGAATGGATCAGCTCATGAAGTTCATATAAGCCTCCATTATTTAGATAGAGAAGGTAAGAAGTTATTAACATCATACAAGATACATGGCTATTTGGGCATAATCCTTTTCATTAAGCAAAACTTGTGTTTGATTTAAAATGGAAAGGAAAAACACAAAAAAAAAAACATGACTTGGTTATGAGAGGCTTTAGAGTTATGAAGGATAATTCTTCATAATTATATTCCTTGTGGTGGCTAATTAGGTCAAAGTTGAAAAACATTGTTTGTTTACATGAATAATGAAAGATTATTATCTATTCCTACAACTTTTGCTAGAACCAAGCAAGCTTTTAATTATCAATGGTGGGAAGCATGTGCAACTAATTTTTTAGAATGAAAACACATGGCAATTTAAGAATTTCGAGGCAAATTACATGTGCATCAACTTGTGAAGTCGCATATTTGTGTGAAATCAATTAGATGTCCTTTGCAATTAACGTACAACGACATTGCAACTTATTCACATAAATATGACATGCTTATATATATAATGTTAGGTTTGAAATTTAATAAACTCCATTATAATAGCAAAGTCGTTGCAAATGTTACCCTCTACAATCAAAATCTGTTCTTTTTATACAATTTTGATCAATGTCATTTAATTTTATTCACAAGTTTCATGAAAGTTGCTATAAATAACTTTGATGCAATTAATATATGACTAAATTTCAACTATTTAAATGAATCTAAAATATGAAATTTGTGTGAAATATGGGAAGGTGTGTGACACATGGTTGTAATTATTAGTAATCCTATGACTTACATCAACAATTATTATGTACAATGTCAAAAACATTTATAAAAAATGAATAAGGAGAAGGTTGTTCTCTTTAATTTTAAGCTTGATAGTTTCTTATGGGTAAATAGAACATATTTTAAATAACATTCTTTTGCATTTTTGGGTGTTTGTTCAAATAATGAAAATTTCAAGTTAGGAAAAATAAAATAATACTCGTTTGTTAGTTTTTTATACAACTAAAATGAATTATTGATTATGAGTTTTGATGCAATTGTGCAAATTCCAAAACATTGAGTTCAAGGAAATTTTATTTTAAAACAACTAAGGTTCAAAGATAAGTTTACATTTACATGCAAGGAAATTCAAAACCAATATATTCAAAATTTGTTTATAACACTTTATTTTGAATTTAAATAGTTGTTTGTAAATGTAAAGCTTGTAATTTAATCATTATATAATTATGATGTGTTGGTTTTTGCTAGATTTTGATGACAAATTAAACACATACCAATGTTTTTATCTTGTTTATAAATTAGAATGTAGTCGTAGGTTATGCCTATTCAATTTTCATAACATGAACACCCAAATATGGACATAAAAAATGAACATATGCCAAACCAAAAAGAATGACCATAAATGGATAAATTTGGTTATATGATGTGATTATGATGTGTCTTTATTTCAATAATAAGTTAATGATGACACTATATGTATGGTGTTCATTAGTTCCATTGTAGTTGCCAAAAATTCCTACTTAATTTAAGGTATGAACATTAAATTTTAGTTTTCACATTGCAACGAATTTATTTTTACATTAATGTGCAAAACTTTGTGAGTTTCAAAATGGTAACTTAGCAATGCATTAGTTGCAAGTTATTTACAATGAACATCAATAGATTTCATTCGTTAATGGATGAATGAAAGTCACATAAGCACTACACTAGTTTGTGGGTATTTTGTGCAAGAAACCTATGTGTACACTAATGTTGTGCATGTAATTACTAATAAGAATTTTTCATGCATTAAAATCATGTAAATGTAAACCATTTACACTTTCACACCAAGGATTTTATGTTTACACTTACATTTGCATGGCATGTATGCTTATATATCTAGAATACACTTACATGGCATTATGTAAAAACATTTATCATGTATGTGTAAATATAGTGCAATATATTGATGAAGGTATTGCACATCAAATTTTTCATTAGCAGCTATGAGTTTTTAACACAATTAAAGGTAGACCAAAATGAAAGAAATATCTCAAAGGGGACCTTACATTAAATAAGTCATTGATCAAGCTTGTAATTATGCTAACAGATGTTTGATGACCATGATGCCACCAATTAAAATTGAAAATTTGGTAAATGAAAAGGAACAACATGGTGGAATTAACCTTAAACCCTAATTTGCAAGAACATAATGAAAATAATTACAAAACAAACATAAGAAAGGGGAGTGCAACATGACAAAAAAAGTAGTATGAACTCAATTGGAACATTTCATTATTGGAGCTTCCAACAATGCAAAAAATTGTAAGATGACAATAACATCACCATTTACACTTGTAAAAAATCAGCAAAGAAAGAGGAGCAACATGGGGGAGCTCATAAAACAACAATGAAAAAAGCTTTGCAAAATATTAATCCTCCATACCTAACCCTCTCTTCTCTCTTACATCCTATTGCCCTTTTCTTTCTTCATGTGCCTACCATTCACCCCTTTCCCCTTTATTTTCCTTATTTCTTTGTTGGGCCAACTCCACTTCCATAGTTGTTGTCTTGAAATAAGACAAAAAAGGAAGCAATATTGCATATGTAAGTTATCATGTTGTGTTTACTTATTTGCCTACAAATAGTTTTATATGGTATGTAAAATTGTATAAATGTTTATGTTTTACATGTTATCTTAAGTTGCATTATGTGTAAAAAATTTACTCTTACATTTGATATACACACAACACGTATATCAAAAACCGTACACATGCACAACATTGGTGGACACTCTTGTTGCAATCTAATTGCAACTAATTCCACAAAGTTGAATGTATTTTCAACAAATATATGCTTCCATATATGACAAGTTGCATTTGATGAAATTGATGGAACTTGTCCAAACTCACATCATAAAAATATTCAAAGTTGCAAGTGTCTAGTGCAATTCAAAAACTTGGTTGCAAGCCAAGTTGTAGAACCCCCTATTTTCTCATTATGCATGTCCAATAATGGTCGAAATTGATTAGATCTAGCTTGTGGCCACTCACCACTCCATTGCATCCTACCAATGGTCATTAGCCAATACATTAAAACATGTTAACAAAGCTTCATGATGTATTTAACTTCCAAAACTTACATGTTTCTATATAGCCAATCAAAGCACACCACATTAACCTTCCAAAAAAACTTGGCTAGAGTTTCAATGTTTGGCAAAGACTTATGACCCATGTAGAGAAATAAAATGATAAAGTTTGCAATCAAGAGGGATTACACTATGTTTCTTCACCTTTAAATTTACCTAGTCTTTTTGAAAGTGGACAACAAGTGTTATACATCATTCTTTCAAAGTTGGAAGTTTTGGAATTTGTAATGCCACATTTGTAAGATTTGAAATTGAATTCAATCAAAGTGGGAAAAGTCACCTAAGGTTGCCATTTTGGCCATTTATGGTGAATATCTATTTTTAAAAATTCAATCCATTGCATTCCAAGTGATTTTTCATTTTTGGTTCAAATCAAGTTGATATAGGAGCCACTTTAAGCATGACCAATCAATTTTGGACATTTTTATAAGTTTCATAAACTAAAATAATGTTGAAAATGTTTATTGCAAGGTGTAATCAAACTAATGAAAGCTAAAGGAAATGTAACTAGTCAAAAAAAAGTATTAATATTACAAGTATTTAATAGGTTTACATGATAATTTTAAAAATAGGAACATGTGAAATGATTTGGATGGAATTTAATAAATGTATAGTAATAAAAAACATTCATAAAACAATGTAATTAGTCCTTATGCAATTATTTTCATATAAAAAAAGATTTGAATTTTTTATAGATTGACATAATAATGCATAATAATTATCTAAAATTTTACATAATAATACAATATGTCGTGACAAAAGAAATAAATATTTTTGATCATTCTACACATCATGGATTTCTAATTCATCACCTTTTGTAACCAATTAAAATCTCTTACATAATCTTGGCAAGCAATCCCACTAGTTTCCAAGTGATTACCTAAGCAAACAACTATGGCTCCTATTATCCTATTTACATTCCACTTTATACTTTATATATTTTCTTAATCAAGAAAAAATCCTATGTCTCAAAAATACGTTATAATCTATTATTTTGTAAAAGTGTGTTTAAAACATTTTCCATAAAAAATCATTTTCAAAATATTTGCACAAGTTTCAATAAACAATAGTATGAAATTCTAGTTATGTGGTTAGGGAATGATGTGGGAGTCTCATTTTGTCAATTAGGGCCATAGATTCCAAAAGATCAAATGATAGACCATAAAATTAAATAATATAAAAGAGGGAAAAAAAAACATAACCTTCTAACACTCAAGATTTGAAGATGATGGCTAGGATTTGGAATGCAAAAATGAGTGTCATCAAAATTTCAAGGATAATGCATATGCTTGAAAGATTCAAATCATGCATGGAACATCAAATCCATTGTTCACAATAGACAAATAAAAAGTTATCTAAAGTCACCTTCTATTGTAGGTGCTTGAAATGCATGTGGTACCCATGGACACATACAAATATAAAAATGTCATCCTAGATTGTGAGAGAGAAAAAGACCATAGATCTTTGACTATGGACCTTGAAAATGAAAAGTCATCCTCTTATAAGAAACTCCCGAAAAATCCCTTAGTGTGATGCAAGAAGAAAAAGCTTAGAACCTTCGTTGTGGTGCTACGATAACTTCAATGTAGTTAATTGAAATAGTAAAGTCGATATTAGTTTAATCCCTTTGTATTTTAGGCTTTTCTTCCTTGACATTTGAAAACACATGAAGATCTCCCGCTTGACCTTTGTCACTATACATGTTCCAAACTTTAAGAGCATATTGAAAAAAAGGTGTCCTTGGTTTCAAAACCTTAAACCTCACAAGTCATTACAATTGTTTTACATAAAAACTCTCTTTCCTTTGTTTCATTGACATTGCGATAAATATAGGAAGATTTCATTCCTTGAACAACTTATTCTATGCTTTTAAGAGCAATTGCTCTTCATTCTTGCTTCACCATTTCAAA
This sequence comes from Sphagnum tenellum, assembly GCA_963921925.1. NCBI lineage: Eukaryota > Viridiplantae > Streptophyta > Sphagnopsida > Sphagnales > Sphagnaceae > Sphagnum > Sphagnum tenellum. The sequence continues at coordinate 28,998,374 of OY998142.1, read as the reverse complement.
ACAACTACATCCAAATAAACTCTGTAAGAACAACATAAACAAAAAAAGACTAGCAAGTTTGTGCTTAACATTGAACACCTACAAATAGGTCTTGTTGCAACGCTTGTCTTTGGCATACTAACAATTGTGTGAGCATGGCACTCAATCGAACGTAATAGCAACACCATCACTCTCATAATAGCAATGGTTGTCATGAATCGAAGCCACAAACGAAAGAGAAAGAAAAAGGAGAGAAAAAAAAACACTCTATCACTCTTAGTGACCTTCAAAGTTTCACAAAAGGCAACATGAGATGAGAAGAGGTGCAACACAAGAGGAACAACGGTGGATGGGATTGGATTCAACAATGGACTTTAACCTAAAGAAAGTTCAATTCTTAAACCTGAACCCGCCTAGACCCAACCAACACCAGTTAAAACTTGACACCAATATATATCCCAGCCACGTGTAGTTGTAAAATTATATTCTATGATCTGAAAGAGAGAAAAAAAAGGGAAGATTGTTTACTCCCCAAAAATTCAAATCCACCTATTATAGTTCTAGAATTATATTCTATGAATGTGAAAGAGAGAAAAAAGGGAAGAAATTTTTACTCCCCAAGAAATTCAAATCCACCTAGAGTTCTAGAATCATATTCTATGAAGTTGAAAGAGGAGAAAAAGGGAAGGAAGATTCTTTACTCCCCAAGAATTCAAATCCCCATTCCATCAAGGATCAATTTTGAGTAGCTACCCAAATGATGAAAGAATGTAGGCCTGCAAAAACTAGATAGGAAAGAAGTGATCTCAAGGACGGACTTGATGTCACTATAGTGCACGGTACTTTGCACCCCTTTTGTTTGGGTTCCTCTTTTTCTCCACAAAACAGAGAATGAGGGAGGCTCAAGAAAACATGGCCCTACTTTTTCAACACTAAAAAGGTACATTGAAACTACTACCTAGGTGAAACAATTCCTAGAACCCTTTTTTTCTTCATAATTTTTTAATGCATTGAAAGAGGGAGGATGAAGGGTGGGAGGGGGGGAGGGAGGGGGTGGCAGTTGTGTGACTAAATTAAGGAACACAAAACAATAATAATGACACCAAAGAAAGGTCTGTCTATGTGTGTGGGCCAAAAAGCCTGGCTAACGTCTTTTCTTCACCTGAAGGCATAGATAGACCTGGGCCCTTCTCCCCCTCCCCCCCTTTCCTTATTTCAACCCTAAAAGAGGGGCAATTGGGTGTCAAGAGAAAAGAAAGGTTGGGTGGGTGCGTGTGGGGGGGGGGGGGGGGGTGGAAGGGGTGGGGTTTTTCTAAAGAGGTTTTGTAGGGTTTAGAAAAAGCCTTGCTGACCCCCCCCCTCCGTCACTGAGCTTGACTTGACTTGGGGTATGGTGTGGGTGGTGGTACCGTGTCACATTTTTAAATTTGTTGCTCCTGTTTAGTGTTTTGCCAAGTGGCGTGTCAATGTGATCTGCTGTTGTTTTGCTCCCGGGAAAAAAAAAAAAAAAAAAAAAAAACAAGGATTGTGTCACAGGATGGCCTCTCCATTTTACATTGAAAAGTATGCTAATGCGAAAGAAGAATTATGGAAACTCAAATATTTCACCAAGGGTTGTGTCACACTATGGCCTTGCCATTTACATTGAAAAGTATGTTAATGCAAAAGAAGAATTATGGAAACTCATATATTTCACCAATGCAAAAAATAAATAAGCTTTCCAAAAAAATCCTCTAAAAGAAACCAAAATCCTTCAAGATATTATTATAACTCTATAATAACTAATCTCAAGTTTCAACACAAGCCAAAATATCATCTTTCAAAAATCCGCATATAAAAATGGACCTATTATTATTACCTAGGGGCCAAATCCCTTTAAGCTACTATCCTCTTTAATGAATCTAAACACATTACCCTTGCCTTGGTAGGCAAGGCCAATAAAAACATGGAATATTTCTAATATGTGCAAATAATTTAAATGGAGTTTTTGGGATTTTTTTACCATGGTGCCAACATGGGTGTGGGCGTTGCTTCACCCAAGGCCTTACTTACCACTACTACTAAGGCTCCACAATTTCACATCAGGTTATTGAGAAAATGGCTAGTTATGTATGATCAAGGGTTCAAGGGTAGCAGCTTATGTAGAACTCTCACCATGACATTCATTCGTCACATAACCCCAATGGACATTGATGAATTTTCATGATGAAAATTGTAGAGAGAGAGAGAGAGAGAGAAATACTTTTAAATCCAAGATTATAATGAATTCATTCTCTCCTTCCGGCCCAAAATTAATAAATAAATAAATAATAATAAACAAGCCTCTTGGAGGAAAGGAACCAAATGCAGTAGCAATAAAACCATCTAAAAAGGAACTTGCATGTACCTCAGCATGATAACTATTAAGTTACTCTATTCATGCATGAGTAGATGACTTGTAGTTTACTCCTACTAGTACTCAATAATAAGCCTTCCCATGTTGCGGCTTTCCATTTAGTCAGATAAGGGAATCCATGAAGATGACTCAATCTATATATATAAATATATATATATAAGAACACGGAGTGTGTTGTGGGAGTGGGTGGGCCTACTTCTCTCTCTCTCTCTCTCTTGTGTACGAAAGTATGTATGTAATGAATTGGAAGCCAGGTGAAGGTTTGTCGATATTGTTGTTGTTTGCATAACAAAACTCTCATTCCAGATGATTTTATAGGTTCAGAGCGACACAAAGGGAACAAAATGAGATTCTTCTTGTTCTTGTTCTTCTTCTATCCACCAGCCCCAATTTATTACTTCTTGTAACAAGCATGATATTGTGATCCATTATATTTGCTCATCCTGCCAAAACTCTGACTAACCCACTAAAACCCTAATTTGCTTCCTCTAGATCAAATAGTTTGTACCTATAGTATAAAGAGAGAGATGTATGTCAGGTTTATTTAGTTTTGGTCATTTTTTGGAGTGAAAAGGGCTCATAGGTAGTACACAGGGTTTTCTTTTTCAAATTTCTACAGATTTTTATAACTTGTTCTAGGAGGTAACCCAAGAATATAGAAGGATTCTTTTTTAATTAAAAAAAATTTCCACGGTTGGCTTATAGCCAAATTTGGGTAAATGTTCTAGTGCATAATATCACCACTACGACCATTGGCTACATATAGAAGGATTCTTTTTTATTATTTTAAAAAAAAACTTCCGCATTTGGCTTATAGCCAAAATTGGGTAAATGTTCTTGTGCATAATCACCACTATGACCATTGACTACATATAGAAGGACCCTTTTTTTTAATTAAATTTAAAAAAAAAAAAACTTCCACATTTGTCTTATAGTCAAATTTGGGTAAAACTTCTAATGGATAATCACCACTTTGGCCATTTGGCTACATCATGAAATTGGGATTTGTTTAGTTATTTGCTTATAAACCTCAGCAAGGCCCTATTTAATTTAAGAGAGGAGCAAAATCAACCCTCTTCCCATTAAACACTATTATTGTGCGATCCCCTTAGCATTGCAACGTTAGAGTATCTCCCACCATAAAAACCCATAAACTCACTCACCGTTTGTGTAAAACCCAAGTTTCAAAGATTGGTCATGAAAACCTCTTTGACACGCAAATAACAAGAAGAATGTACAAGAAGCTTATCTCATATATAATTTTTTTGGGGTCCAATTGGTGACCAGATAAAGCTTGCTGGGTACATGGTTAGTTTGTGGTATGTAGCAAAAAGTGGGGATGAAACCAAAAAAAAGTGGGGATGAAGAAGGCAACCAAGGCTATAAGTAAGTAAAGAATGTGGGGATGAATAAAGGGAGCTGACCAAGTAATGCAATTGCATTGCTCAATTGCCAAGTCTCCGGCTTTTAGTCCAGGAAAAGCCTGAATTGGCAAAAGTGGCAAAAAGTGGCAAAAGTTGCAATCGGTTGGTATGGCAAAACCTTTTTTTTGTTTTCTATTCAGGTACAAATTCCCCTCTGGTCAGTTTCATCATTAAATAATATCTTTTCAATAGTGAAAAGAAGAGAAAAATATAATTTAAACTTTCCTTTCGGAAGATGAAATATATAATTTGGAATATTTTTGTATCTTTATTTATTTATTTATTGAAATGAATTTTGTTGTGGAAAATATATGAAGCTGAGGTACTGCTGAGGTGTTGAAAACCCTTTTATAATTATCATGTCAGGCCTTTTACTAATTTCACTACTCATAACACAATATCACCAACTTGAGTTACATCACAAAAGTTTTTTTTTAAAAAAAAATCAATAAATAAAATAAATGATAATAATAATAATAAAATTTAAAAAAAAACATTGGTCATGATGCTAAACTCACATTATGTCTTTCTTTTTACCAAGAGAGAACACACACCTTTACTATATTGGCAACATCAACACTAATTATATATATATATATATATATATATATAACTGAAATTTATAATAATAATTATTATTATTATTTAATCTTCAAGAATATTTGTTAAATTTTCAAAAGGAATGAATTATTTGACAAACATGTATTGAAGCTACCAAGGTGCTACATGAACTTCATATGATAAGGTTGGGATTCAGAACACCTTGAGGCACATGCAAAGACGACTATATTGTAGTTGTAGTTATATTTTAAAAATTATATATATATAATGTGTTGTGGAGGGATAAGAGATTGTCAACAATTAATTAATTAATTATTGGGCTCGGTTACACCTTTCCCCGCATACTACAAGGTGGTCAATGTTGATCATCATCTTCTTCCTAAACACGCAACAACTCAACTAGTGGCTACCTAGCAAATCCTTTCTCTTTATAATTATCCACTATGGAAGAAGACCTGCCAAAGGCCTCCTATGATTTGAGGGTTACGGTAGTAGCCTCGAGGGTACCTAGTAAGTAGACAAAGGATATAGGCTCGAAAGTTAGGGGAGGCCCATGGGAGTAGTTAGGCCTTCCCCGTGTAAACGACAAAAGGTTTTTTTGAAAAAAAATTCAAATAGCTGAAGGTCCGCATGTGATGATGAGCCAAGGCATGTATGTGATAAGCCAACTTGGCTCTTTCAACTAACAAACGAATCTTCCATGTTGGAAGATATGTTCAAATACAAAGCAAAATCTTTGAGAGCTTAATTGTTTGCTCATCGGCCTATCTACTATAGTAGCATTGGGATAATTTCAAAGGGACATGTTTATGTCATGTTAGGTAATTGTAATCGGTTTTCTTTCTATGTCTTATTAAGGCACTTTTACATGGTGTTGTTTTCTTAGGTGAGATATGCAACCGTTTATTGGGTTTTACTTTGGGTGTTGCTAGTATCAATTTTAATTGGAAAATTAACGATTAAATAAAAAGGCGCTTGAAATGTGAATTCATGACCAAAAATCAATTATGCTTCAGAACAAGGCCCATTCTATAGTACCATAAAATTACCAAGTGACTCATTATGGAACACCATTTGGGCCAGATTCATCAAAATTCAAAGCTACCAACAATGTGGGATGGATGTGAAATCTTTTCACTTTGGACAGAGTCACTTAACCCTTAATTATTGATAGCCAGATTGAACTAACAGCCATGAGTGCACCGCAATGGATGGATGGATGGATGATGAATGAATAAGAAACACTTTTCCATCAGGTCCCATTTCCATAGCCAAACACAATGGTGTTAGCTGGGTAGCTATGTTTACTACCTACCAACCAACAACCCAGTCACCCTTAACCTACTTCTAACCATCTACATGCATCTACTTACCTAGTAACACCTATTCTCCTACCTAGTTACCTAGCTACAAGACCTACTTGCTCGAGGATAGCTTACCCAGGTGAAGCCCAACCAATTGAATTGAACTGGGGTTTAGAAACGTGATACTTTACATCAAAGTGTTTATATAATGGCATATATATGGCATTATATAAACCCTAAAGCCATATATATAAATCCATATATATAAACACACATATATATATGGCATTACATACCATTTAAGGAGTGCATACAACCTTAGCACATTTTATTGTATACTAGTATGCCTATACCACTGGCCCAAATGTGAAAATAACTATATAATTGCTCCAAGTGTGAAGAGGACCTCATCATAGAGGGCTCCAATAAAACAATTTTAAATTTTAAATTGATTTGTCATGATGAAACTTACTTTACAAAAAATCAAGATCTTCCCCAATTAAGTCTAAACCTTCCAAATTCAACTTCAAGAATTCTCACTCATCAAGGACTTTCCAATGGTATCAAGAGCTTGTCCCAATTTTCAATAAAAGAATTGTTGAATATTCAATAACTTTTGTGCTAGAAGTTTAAACATTATGAAACCATCTCAATGACCCCTAGTCATCAAGGGCTTTTCAATGACATCAAGAGCATGACCTAGGGGCAGCATGGTTTGGAAGATTTCAACTTGACAAACAAACAAACAAACAAAGGTCCTTCATATACCTATAGATAAAATTCTCCAAGCTAGATTAAGATGTTGACAATTGTAAATTTATACCAATGCATTACATGAATTTTTTTTGGACAAAATTATTATGTCATGACATTCGGACCTTAGATGAAGCCATAACTTCTATGGTAATGTTGGAGAGAAGAAAAGGGCTTGAAATGGATCAAACTCATTTATTTTTCCACATTCATCAAAGTTGTAATAGACACATGACATTTCATACCAAAGCTTTGACAATAAACTAGTTAATGTTCCAAAAGTTATGTTCATTGTCATGGAAAATAAAATGCTTCTAGTCGTAACATCCTAAATCTTCTTAGGAGTGATTCACAACATTATTTTATTTGATGTGGGAAGAGGATGTGCCCGTGTAGGCCCAACCCCTAAACACTGCCATCATAGGTCCTGAGTGAACCAACATTCACCAACCCACCACAAGGATGGATGGTGAATGGATGAAAAAAACATTCCTCCATTGGGTTCCAGATCTTTAGTTAACCATAGTGGTTAGCTTAGTTTCTCTTTTCATTCCCTACTAAAATCCTACTAGCCCTTACCCTTCTACTTCTAATAGTCCTTTACCCTTGCACTAACCATCTACATGCTACTTTCCTAGTAGTTAGTTGCCTATTATCCTACCAGCCTACATACCAATGTTGGTATGGTAAATAGGGTTTCAGCAAGTATGTATCAAGGTGTGAACCCGGGTTTTTAGAACTAGAAACTAATTGGTAGCAATTAATAAAAAATTGGGGACATACTTTGATTCATTGTTTGCCTTCACCAATGCTACCATTGCCATTGTGCGGACTCAGAGCTTTCCTTTCTTTTGAGAGAATCTTATTCATATATTGTGTGTGATTTATTTTTTAATGCTTTTGAATATGTACATATGAATTTTTAGTGAAGCTCAAAAAAAAATTTAACACTTTGCATTTTGTGTTGTTCATGAGTGCTAAGAGTTGTGTGTCACAATGGATATAGAGTGAGTTGCTATAGATGATGGCTACTGGGTAAGGCTCTTTTTCATTTTTTCTTTTGTGTGTTTTGCTACAAATCATTGCCTTCTTTTTCATGTGTTTTGTTGCCAATGCCATCCAGTTAAACTTCTTCGTTTGTGTGTTTTAATGCAAATAACGAGCTTTTTAATGTGTTTTGTGGCAAACACCACCTGGGTAAGCTTATTCTTCTTCTTTATTGGTAGGTTTTGCTATAAACGATGAGCTTTTTTGTGTGTGTTTTGTTATAATGTTGAGCAAGTAATTTTTTTATTTTTATTTTTGGTGAGAAGAGGAGGAATGATTAAAATTAGAAGAAGATTAATTGGGGGGTTCTTTTTCTTTTTCTTTTGGGGTGGTTTGCAGCAAAAAAATAGTAGCAAAAATATTTTTTCTAGTTTGCAAAAGAAGAAGAAGAAATAATAAGAAGCAGCAAAAGAAGCAATTCAAACAAAGAAGAAAGGTACCATGTCACCATGTCACCCTTTGTTGAGTTTTATTTTGTTTGTGAGAAGAAGATGAAGGACAATAAATACAAGATGAAAATGAAAATGAAAGAGATGATGAAAGGTACCTCTTTCTCAATTTTTGAATTTTTTTTGTGGATTATGGATAGGAATCGATGGAACATGCCACCTCACAAAAGACAACATAATTTAACAAAAATTACACCATGGAAGACAATGAGGGTTTGGCACTTCCTATTGTGTTGTCTATAGAGAGTTTTGTAATTTATGGGGATGTCAACATTGAGAAGGGCTAGACAAAAATGCTAGGTTAGGTTTAAACTAATTACCAAGGAATTTGTTTTATTTTTTTACAACGTTCATTATTATTATTTTTCTAAATGTATTATTTTCGCCCATCCTTCCTTTCTTTGATTAACTTTGTATAATCTATGTTAGGTTTTGGATTCATTCTCATTTTGTATTTGCGTCTCACTTATAAGTCCAATTTTTTTTAGTGTACCAAAAAATGTGAAAATGTCACCCTTTTATGTACTCCTATACTAGTCTTGTTTCTATATATATATATAGACACATAACAAATGATATTGATAGTTTTAAATATGTGGTGTTCTAAACTATTAAACTGTAAAATATTTGACACATTTGACTATTAATAATGATGGGATCAAAATATAGGACTTAAAAAAGAACTACCTCCTTTTCATATGAACGATACACCTTAAAAGATTTTGACCTGTGCCCTTAATGCCAATAATCTAAGCAAGAATGAAAAAAACAAAAATGTTGTGAAGGTTTTGTAAACACCCATGCCATGTTGGTTTACAATTATTATAAATGGATACACCTTACCGTAGTTTCACACCTACACACCTATATTATATTTAAATGATGAATGGAAATGGTGCATTAATGCAATGCTTCAATTTTTCCTTTTTAATATTATCTACGAGTTTGTGGTGTATTGCAATACTTCAATGCATCACCTAAAATCTCAATGAACACAAGCACTTTAGTGCAATACCAAATAGGGATTAACCACACGTGCAACATGATTGTAGTTGCAATATTTGCATGATAGACACAATGTGTGCATTGGGTTTTCAGGGTTCAGCTTGCAATCCCCACATGTGATTCTATAATATGCATTGGTTTTTTGTTCAATATTGCAATACTTACATTGAGCTCACAAAAAGCTTGTTGGTTTTTTGGGCATGTTGTCAATACCAACAAAAACATGAAATGTTGAGTCATTTTTTGGTGGCTTGTGCAATACTCACATATGAGTGCAAAATATGCATCCACAATGGAAAAACATGAAATGTTGAGTCATTTTTTGGTGGCTTGTGCAATACCCACATATGAGTGCAAAATATGCATCCACAATGAAAAAACATGAAATGTTGAGTCATTTTTTGGTGGCTTGTGCAATACCCACATATGAGTGCAAAATATGCATCCACAATGAAAAAACATGAAATGTTGAGTCATTTTTTGGTGGCTTGTGCAATACCCACATATGAGTGCAAAATATGCAACCACAATGAAGATGAAAGAAAAAGGAAAAACATAAGAGGAAGACGGAAGAAAATGTAGAAGAAAATCAAAAGGAAATAATTAGATTTTTTTTTTGAAAAAAAAGAAAAAAAGGGAGTGTTGTTCGTAATTTTAAAGTAACATTTCTAAAAATAAACACAAGCTACATGTGGGTATTGCATTTGGTGAGATAATGTGAAATAAAATTTGCATAAACTAAGGGAACTTCACAAAATGTTGAGGGGCTAGAACTATATGAGGGGGTAGAGTTCGAATGGAAAGTAAAATAGGTGTTAATGGGTTTTTTATTTTAAGGGCAAATTTTTCTTCTTTTTTAAACCTGAAAAACATGCTTTCAACACATACAAACGATTTTTGTGGGAAGAAAATGGCCTTAATCCACACATTTCAATATATACAATTGCCAGATCCCTACAACAGGTTCGAGTGGGTAGCCAAAATATAAAAATATTCTTACAATTTTTTTACTTTCATATCTGGCCTATAGCCAAATTTGGCAATATTTTCTTGTGGATGATTGCCATTTTGGCTACTTCACAAAGTTGGGAAAAAAAAAAAAAAACCTTGCCAAGGGTGATCCATAAGGACTCCACAAAACCCAACCTCTGGACTATTTTACACTAGCATCACACGGGTATTTGATTTTTTTTTCAATAACTGTGTTTGATTTGGTTTTTGAAAATTTCAGAATCAAAGAACCATCAGATCCAATTATTTGAAAAGCCTCACCAAAGAACTGGCAAAGAACCGATGTTTTTTTTCTCCTGGGCAGTCATTAGACTTTTTCGAATGTTTGAGAACCATGGCTATATATCAGAACTAGGTACATGAATTCTCCAAGAACCCTGGTTATAAAAACCCGAAGAACCATGTGGTCATCACAATAGGTATCTACATTCCAAAATCTTCAAAGAGTCATTCATCCATCCATCCATCCATCCATCCAATCCAATCCAAAAGATCATAGAACCAATTTGCGGTGATGGGCATGAAGGAGTAAAACAACATAGTGGGGTTCCTTCCTCGAGTTGAAAGTTGGGAAAGATCTAAAAAAAAAGAGGTACCCTTTTTTCCCTTTCCTTTGGGGAAGAGAACTTGGACATATATCATTGCCTTAAGTCCAATGAATATCTGATCGACAAAGCCAATGGCTTCGAGTGTGCAACATTTGGTGAGGAAATGTCAAGGGATAGGAAGGTGACGAGTGGCAACAAACAACCATTCCACATACTTACATCTTGCAATTTATGTGGAATTATATTATTAGAGCAACTACCATTGTATATGTGTAATGACATACGGATGTGGAATTAGAGAAACCATAATTGCATACATCTAATGACATATGGATGTGGAATTAGTGCAACCACCATTGCATACGTCTAATGACATATGGATGTGGAATTAGAGCAACCACCATTGCATACATCTAATGACATATGGATGTGGAATTAGTGCAACCACCATTGTGCATTAAACCTTGTAGATTGTATACCCTGAGAACCTACCCAAGTAAAGGGGGGTTTTTATCTCACTCGAGTCTCAATATATATTTTTAATCAAAATGATACCCAGAAGAGTCAAATAAAAATACTCAAATGATACCCTGATGATACCCAAGGTTTTTAAAAAAATTATACCTGACCAACACCAGTAACTACTACATATTTAAGAGGTTAGTACAAGGGTAATGGATAATGAGATATTAGTAAGTAACTAAGTAAGTAGTAAGGCCATAGTGAACCAGCACCCACCAGCACACCATCCACTGGATGTCCATTATTACTCGGTTGTGGATGAACCTTAACTCTGAGTTAATATTTGCTTTCACCTTGGTAACTAATTCTATAAGAAATAGGTCTCATATATAGGTAGATAGGTAGGAAAATAGGCACTTCTAGGTAAGTAAATGGTTTTTACATAGCTAAGGACTGCTTTTACTACCTACCTACTAACAACCTGCTTGTGGGTTGTTAGTAGGTAGGTAGAAAAAAAAGGTAACTGAGCTAACCACCAGGGTTAGCTAGGGAACTGGAACCCAACAGAAAATTGTTTTCCGACCACTTACCATTCATCCTATCATGGAGAGACTAGGCAACCAAGAAGAAAGAAAGAAAGACCTTGGCAAGTTAAAGTATCAACAATCCTATGATGGACCAGGCAATCAAAGAAAACCTTGGGAGCCATAAACTCCTATCAAACTAGTTTAACCCTTTAATTTAATTGAAGTGAAGGTAATGTGAAGAATTGTGTGTTGTCTCCACACGTCGGGGTCATTGGTGATGGATGATAAATTGATACCTATAGTCAATTGATTGTAGCTAACAAATATCTGTTCATTCAGATGCACCCAACAACATTGCTCACCCTTTTCCCCCTCTTGTCATTTTGAGCATCTACTATTGGACAAATGACAACAAAATAAGCCCACACATACACTATGAAATATAAGTTTAAAAGCTCTACACAATTTCACGAGTTTATTATAAAATTTGGGGTTACATGTTTTGCCTCAAAAAGAGTCATGGCAACACAAATTGTAATGTAATAATCATGGCCCAAACAAGGGTGTTTATTATAAAATTTGGGCTTACATTCTTTGCCTCAAAGAGTCATGGCAACACAAATTCAAATGTGATAATCATGGCCCGCCCAAACAAGGGCTTTTTAAAGTGTCGGGCAGTTCTCATAAACGAGGTGAGAACAGCAATTCCAGTTTTCCCGATCACCTTTAAGAATCATTTTTTAAAATCCAGATTTTCATTTATCATTTTTTTTGGCAATTCTCATATAGGCAGTTCCAAAATTTTGATAATTTTCAATTTTCTTAGGCGATTCTTTCAAACCAATTATCACAATATTTTATAATGAAAATTTCAAAAAGGAAAAAAAAATAATAATCAACAATTATTTTTTAATGTAAGTAAATGATCTATTTTACCCGTCCACAATTCATCTCATTCAAATGCATCCTCTAACTTTTCTAACTTTTCTTCTAGTTTGAGGTTCATTTCAATGAGTTCTATTAAACTAGTAGATGAAGTATAACCTATTTTAGCTTCATTTGATCAATTTTTCTTACAAATATCAACAATTGTTTGATTACAACTTGCACCCTTTCAAATTTGTAAGGATACTAAACCAACAAAAATTGTTTCAATTTGTGACACTATAATGCCAAGAATTTGCTTGGCTAGAAAAGCAATAATAGAGAACATATTTACGTAATGATTAGCTTAACCCCTCTTTAATTTTTATTTTAAGGATAATCCATTTGGGGGGTTTAGGTGAGATAAGGAGTAAGTTGAGGAGGACAGAAGATTTGGGGCAAGGGAAGGGGATCATGATTTTAAAAGGGGTTAGAACAAAGTCTTAACTACTTTGGATTCTAAGGGGTGATGGCCTAGATTGAATGGGAGGAAGGGGTTACTTAACCCAACTAGGATAGAGGTCACCTTAACATGCTCTAGACTAGTTGATGTATTGGGTAAAGGGGGGACAAATGTTAGAGAATATGAATTTTTTCTTAGGTCTAAATTAAGGGGTTAGGAAGGGATGTGGATTTGTGGTCAACTCTTTTTTGTTGACCTCATTTGGATGTAAAGATGTTGAAATATTCATGAATTTGGGGTGAAGGTAGGAGCATTGTGTGAGAACTTGCAGGACTTGTGGGGATTAAGTACATATCAACAATCAAGTGGAGGTGCCCACTCACTCATGAAAAATGAGGCCTTTAGAGCAAACTCAAGGAAGGATATAAGAAAAGAGGAGGTGGAAGTATGAGTGGGAGGCAAAGGAGGTGGTGGTTTTTGCTCAAGGACTATTTTCCATGAGAAAGGCCACTATTGGCAAGAGGAAGGAGTGAGCAAAGGGAGTGCGAGAATGGGGGAAGGCAAAGAGGAGGTACAAAAGAAGAATGCAAATGATTTGTAAAGGAGCAAAGGTTGTTTTAGGGTTCTAGGAGGATTACACTGAGTTAGGACGTAGAAACGGGAGGTTATGAAAGGGTTGTGTGTTTTCTTTAACATATTAAAAATCTAACAGATTCTACTATCAAGTAGGGGGTTCTTTTTTTTAATGATAAAATAGTAAAAAGAGATATTAAGAAAACACTAAGAAAAATTTCATCTATCTTATTGGAACATAAATAATTTTGGCTCATTATCAATGTGAACGATTGAACATCTCAATCTTGAATGTGGCATTATAGTCTTGAAAAATGGAAAATAGAAACAATTCCAAGGTATGAAGGTTTCCAATTCAAATAAGGGTTATTGTTTAATAAGTAAAGATGAAAGGGGTTAAAAAGGATAGGAAATGAAAAGGGAGCAAAAAGATGTGGTGAAGTTACTGGTGGTTCATAAAGGCAATAATAGTATAACAAGGAACTAACTTGGTAGATCACCATTGCCTTTAGTGGTAGGTTAGGACTAAATAGGGTTGGTATAACGTTGTTGTCTTAATCATTGTTTGGAGAATGGAAGTGAAAGGGGTGACGAGTAAAAGCGGTGAAAAAACAAGTAGGGAGGGACAAACCATGGACAAATCTAAGTAACCTCCTATATTTCTCATCATAACCATCCCCTATGAACCAAGGCAAACTAAACTCAAACTAAAACTAAAGTTTGAGGAATTACCAATTGTGACATTCTCTTGGATATTCTCTAGAAAAAAAGGAAGAATGACCTAAGTTTAAGTTGTTTAGCATTTTAATTTTGCACTTAACAAACATTATTTCATGTCTCTTCCTTCACATCCATTTGCTAACATGAGAATTTTTGTAACTCCGTGTTCACAAGTTCCTTTATTAGTTTATTGGTTTCAACATTCATTATAAACATGTTTGGAACTCAATTTTCATCATGCACTTGATTTGACAAAGATTCATGTTTTCCCAAGGTGTGTAAGAGATGATAATACTTCAAAATCATAGGAACAAATTTGTTTAATTGTAATTCTCAACAGTAGTAGCAACATTTTGTTCATGGCCAATGAATGAAAAGACTAAACATAGGCTTTTAAGCCTAAGATTCAACATCAAAGATCACATGTTATGGGATTTTTGTTTTCCATATTTTTTAAAGAATGAAAGGAAAGATTCCAAGACCACATGGAATTTTTTCTTTTTTACATCTAAGCAAAGTTAACTTAAGAACAACAATAAATCTTCTTCCATTAGGCTCCTTGCAAAAGGTTCATTTCAAAATTGTTCTTTGAATTTCAAGTTCATGGTTACAGTAGCTTGCGATGCATCACTAAATAGTCAATGACCATGGGATGATTCATAATAATTTGTAAAATATGCCAAATTAGAGGTGGTGGAACCACCAATGAATTTCATTATAGTTTGCCTACTATAAATATAAAACATAACCTTTCATAATTATAAAACCTCTTGGAACATGACGACATTACTAGCAAATATGAAAATAATCAAAACTCAATTTAATATTCATTGAACCATTTAACAATAGTTGAACAAATGAAAGAAGGAAAGTTTAAATTTTAAAATTGGTCAAATATTTAATACTATTTTTTCATAAATATTCCTTTTTAAAAAGGTAATATTATCAACATGTGCCTTATTTCGCTCTTACCTCTTATTTACCATATTTTTAGACCAAAATAAGCCATCTTTTTAAGCCAAGGTAGTAAAATCAACACATGTCTTATTTCACTACTAGTTTTTTTTTTAATCATTTTTTTAGGCCAAATAATGCACTTTTGCAAATATAATTGAATATATTTTATGAACACATATTTCAATCCTTTGCACATTTTGTCATATGTTGTGGCATACTAAAAAACTTTGGAAAATGTATGGCGAAAACAAGTCCCTTGAAAACTTTCCTCAAAACCCATTGCTTCACATAAACTTCAATAGAACTTTCATTTTTCACATATGCAAAAAAAAATTGATTTGTTATATTGATTTTAAAAAAAAAGTTAAGTTATTATCAAGGCATGTTCAGCAGTTTTAGCAACTTCAAAAAGTTCAATAATTATAATATTGTTTGGCTCCCAATCTTTTACCAATAAATTAATAAGAAGGGAAAAAACATGATGTGTTCCCTTATACATTCACAAATCAACATTTATTGTTGTGAATTTACATTTTACTAACATAGGTAACACATATTGTCATACTTTTGTTTGTTTTTTCCACCAAGTTTGATAACATTTTTTATAAAAAAACCTTTCTTGAAGGAAATTAGACCACTTGAGGACATAGATGTAAAACCAAACGTTTCAACCATGCACTTTACACAAACTATAAAGACAAATGGTTTTTCATTATTAAGAGGCCAAGGTCTTCCACAAATTATAATTTGTGCAAATCACCTTTTTTGAAAAGATTTTTTGCAATAAAAAATTTGATACAAAGGAACCAAACAAATTAGGCCTATTTTGGTAGTTGCTTTCCACATTTACTTACAATGAATTGTTCATTTCCTCTTCAAAAATTTGACAATTTTTTAATGATCTACATCTACATGTTTTTCAAAAAAAAAATCCATTATTATTATAATTTATTACACCTTTCTTCAATTGTGTTTCTAGATTTGAAATACGAACTAGAGTTTTGTAACAAATGTGGCATCTCATGATTTGAAAATTTTGACCATTTACTTTTGCATTATCTTTCACACAATAAAATGTTCAACAAACTGCATTTATATTATGAGGTTTCCATTCCTTCTTTTAGGCATGCACAATGTCCAAAAAAATTCATCCATATTTATTCATTTTGTGCTCCATTGTGTTTTATTTATAGTTTTGAATGTTTTCAAAATCTTGAATTATATTTAATTCCATATCTATTTGATTCATAAATATTTCCCAAAAAACCTTGTTTTCTATTTTCATTTTTTTTTGGATCATTCCATTTTCCACAAAAAATGTTAACTAATAAAAGGTGGAAAAACTCAAACTTAAGAAGATGTCACAATAATACCAATCTTTAAAGAGGAGGAGCACAATATATACAAGCAAATACAAATAAAGAAATCTCATTCATGTTCATTTTCCCCTTCCTTTTTGGGTAATACTATGAAAATGTAATGGAATAAGAAGAATTAAAAAATGCCAAAAAGATGTTTTGCACAAGTCCTACAGAAAAACAATTTTCTTTAATACTATATGAAAAATAAATAAATAAATAAGCAAGTTAAAAAAAATTCAACATAACAAAAACTAAAGAACAAATTTTAAATAATTTTTTTAAAATGAAAGTTCAAATTTTTATTTATTTCATGACTAAAACATAAAATGAAATTGAGGTAAGGAAAAAAGAAATAAAAAAATAATATATATAAAGAAAAATGAAAAAATGAAAAAAAAATAAAAAAGGGAAAGAAATTCAAAATTAAGAAAAAAATAGAAAACCAAGTGAATGAACCCCTAAAACAAGCAAAAAAATTAATGTTCCTTGTGAATAGAAAGAACAAAAATTTAAACAATTTTTTTTTTAAAGAACCAAAAATTGACCGAAATGAAAGGAAGAAAAAATTAATTATGAAATACTATAATTAAAGGATGCGGAACTTGCTTGGAGATTAGACTTGCAACCTACACAAGGAAAACAAAAGTGGGTAATATTTGAAGAGAGGGAGTAACACCCAAAAAAAAAAAAAACAACAACAACAACAAATTGAATGAGGTAATACATGTACTTGGAGGAGGAGTGCACAAAGAGGGATGGAGCAACATGTAAAGATGGATGGAACAACACCCCAAAAAAAGAATAGTGCCAAGAAGGAATGAGTTCCACCAAGGGAGAAGGAGAATCATTGAGAAAGAAAAACAACTGTCCAAGAAAGAATGAGCACCATTAAAAAAAAAACAATAGTGTTGAAAGTGACTTAGGAGAAAAGGAATATTATGGAAGAAAATTCACACGAATCTAACAAACATCTAATTGGAACTTCATATGCATGTAACAATCAACAAACTTCACATGAAGAAAAACATCTAATAAACATTAATTTAACACACAAAAAATCTCCTCAAAGTTCAAACTATGTTATTATTATGTTACCCAATTAACATTTAAATGGTTGACTTTGCAAAAACTTAATCTTAATTTCTCCAACTTGTTGTCCCATCCACTATGGGTTGAAATAAATCCCTTGTTTGTGATAACTTCAACCTTTTTCCAATGGCACAACCACTTAAATAAACCTTGATACCCTCTTCCTATTTGGTGGAATGGTAAAAACCTTATTTGGGAAGTCCTTTCTTCCACTTTAACTCCCTATCTATGGCTTGCATAAATTAACAATCCCATGAAGTTGATGGGTGAGTTGGGTTGGGGGACCTTTCTTACCCAACTACAACTATGGTTCTTCCTTCCCTACTTCAAGCTCATTTCCTATTTGCCTTGCACCCACCTCACACACAAACTAACAATCATAACCTAAAGTTTGATCACACCCTCCTTTTTGCATGACTGGTTACTTGTTAACCAAGGAATATTATCCCAAGACAACACCCATCTCTTTATCCCAATACACAATCACTAAACACATGTACGTAACTAGTTAGAATGGAAAAGCATGTGCAAATGAATAACCCACTTCACTACACAATGGAATGAAAGGTTACGCAAGTTTGCAAATGGTCCAAGTCTATAATGTATGCCTATACTCCTATCATATCTTGATATAGGTTACCAATTTCATCCTCCTTTGTCCATAATAATTCTTCAACTCCGAATGAAAATTCTTGTCACTTCATAAATCACCCACTTGATAAAGCATCCTAGGTTCTTCCAAACATACATACACCTCATGCTAGAAAAGAAAACCCAAAAGTGTCCAAGGGCTCCCAACCTTTCCTCCTTTTTTTTTTCCTTCTCACTATTTTTTTTTAAACATAAAATCCAAGCTAATTGAGTCCCTTCATGTCATCCTCCATTTCTACCTTCGATGTTTCCCTCTTCATGAATAACCTCCAAGTTGGCATGTTTGAAACCCATTTTTGCTTGCTCATGATGTTCCACCAATCACTACAATACCTCTTACACTTAGTAGCCTATACCATCTTATCATGACTAGCAACCACCTTACCCCCTTGCAATGCCCCAACCTCCTTTCCAAGTTCCATTGTAAAAACTCACTTAAAAATCTCCTCGCTCATGAGTAACAACCATATAAAACGTGCCATAAAAATCACATGGTAATAAGTTTTAGTCAAAACTTTGCCCAAAATTTTTAAAAAGTACTCCTAGCCTAAACCTTAATTTATCGTGTTTTTATTTGGACAACATGTAACCAAAAGAAAGGGGTATGAAAAATAGCTCCCCATCGCAAACCCAACCTTTATACCTACGATTTTCGTAACTTATATCTTGCTAATCAGGCGTTGTTACAACACATTGGTGCTACTATCCTAATAGAGTATATATCACTACACCCATATGAAATTCCAAGTAGCAAATACCTGGATCTATATTAGTAGTTGTCAAACTACTGCTAGGAATAATTTTACATATTATGAGTGTATGAATTAGCGGGATCTGGCTTGAGGTCAGAGCCCTTTTGTGTTCATTTGGTTTGTTATGAATTGCTAATCCACCCTTTTACCCAATGAAGTAGTGCAGAAAGATATTTGGCTTAGTTTTACAAACAAATAGACTTTTGGTTCCAAACTAAAAATGAACAACATATGCCAAGTTGGTTAACAACCACTTAGGAAAAGTAGAAATTTGTTCAAAATATGGGTCTATGAATATTTTCTATAATTTCTCCCATTCTTTTCCTCTCTTACCCATGTTCTGCCTAACCCAAGGATACCTTCTTAAGGTTTTTAGCTTTAACTCACCACAAATGCGCTATTTTAGAAACGATTCCACCATTGTCCCATGTAAATGTAGCCTTCTACATGTTCCTAATTCTGCAACTCATACCTCCTTTGTGCATCATCAGCCTTCAGCATCAATCCCTTATAGAACTTAACATTAACAATAACATAAAACCTGCATGATGTAGTTATTGATGCAATGGAAGTCAAACAATAACTACTCATTTTTGCAAGCTCTTGATTATACACGATTTACAACCGATACAACCCAAAAACCATAGACCTATAATTTTTGCCTTTGAACTCCCCTTCTTATATTTGTCTTGCAACGTCCTTTTTCCCTTTTAGATTCAATGCTTATAACGCCCTTGGCCACCCATTGTTTGTTACCAACTTGTTCCACATAACACACAAACAAATAAAATTTCCTACCTAAACTCACAAGTTGTTTCCAAGAAATCAATACAATCATTAACAACCAGTGATAGCATAAATCCCATTGTCTGCACAAAGAAAGTTGACAGTGGTTACAAACAAAAAACTTAAACCCTAAAACAAAGTAGTGTCCACACTAGATATATGCAACTAACTCCTTGTCTGGTCACAAACATATCGCCTCCAACTCCAACCCTCGTCTTACCTTGCCAAATGAGGCTTATCTTGAACACTTCCCCTTTCATAATGCTAGCCAACAAAACTTGAGTTAATTCCCACCCCATCCTTTAATATTTATTTTATCTGAGAGTTAGAACCTTCACCTTCCCACCATTTGCAAAATGGGTTCCTAACTACCACATTGGGCTAGGCTGATTATCAACCAACAACACCTTTTTAAAATTAATCCTAACATCATTGTGAGGACTTTTTACCTCAATTGACAAGGAGGATTCAATATAGTCAAGGGGTGGTGATGTGGCTTCATCAGTAGTTGGATTGGGTGTGGGGACATTACACTCCAAAACATAAAGAAAGGGATTGATTAGGTTAGGTGGCCATATTCCAAATTGGGTGGGTAATTCAATGTTTTTTTTTCAACCCCATCGTTTTTTGAGGTACCCTTAGACTCCATGTCCTTGTAATCTTCCTACATCATTGTGTTTTTTAATGGTGTGGGATGTTATGCCCTTTTTTTCTTATGGCCTACATGGAAATTATGGTAAAAAAATTTCCTTTGATGTTAAATGAAATATTTCCAACTACGTAGTTTATTGTTTCCAAAGTCAAACCCTTTCCAAGAAATCTTATTGGATCCTTCTCCAAGTTTTTCCCCCCTTCATTATCTAGGTTATTGGTCCCCATGTTAGATATGATTTGAACTTGTGGGCATTTACAAGTATAATCTCCTTTTCATCCAAGCTCCCAAGTAAGATTGTGTTATTCCCTAATACTTTCCTTTGTTGTGTACAACCCTTTCCACAATAATTTGAATTTTCCAAGTTTAATCTTCACTTCCTTGGGGTACCACATATTAACCTTTGACAAAATGTTTGGTCTTTCCATGTTTGTCATGCCATACTTGGTTTTGCCCTTGGATCCATCTCAAAATTTCATTACTTTCTTTGCATCGTTGTGGGAGTCCTTACACCCAATGTAGGTTGCCACAATGTTGTTGAACCATATACATCAATGTCAAACAATTCATTGGTCTTGATTGGAGGTATGAAGCATGTGATTATCCTCATACTTCCCTCATGTAAGCATTCAAACCTCACCCAAAGCTTGACAAACCTAGCTCATAAAATCCCACACGTTTTTGTCATTATAGTCACAACCGTTTCCTTGTAATGAAAATGAATATAATATGGTAAGTCCACAAAGTTCATCACAAATCAATTTTTTATTCCTTTTTACTCCACATTAGAATACTTAAGAAAGATAGAATTACAACTACCCAATGTTGTAGAACCCTACATCTTTGAGGTGTGCAATGTAGGCTTTACCTCATAGTAGAAAAAACATTTCCATAGGTACTCTTGCACTTGTAATGTAATGGACCCAAAAGATAAGCTTCATGATTAGTAGTGGTCATGGTAGCTTCCAAGTGGTTTGTGGGTTTGAATATGTTAGGTGATACCAAAAATCATGACCCAACTACTAAGTGATGAACTAATCATCAAACGTGTGTGCAAATTATGGTGCATGGTTCCTTAGGAGATCACATTAACAATCATTCAATTTGCAACCATTCAAAAATCTTTTCTACCAAGCTTTAAATTGACATTTAATTTTTGCATGTGTCCATAAAATGGGTTCCTACATTGTGTTAAGTTAATTACTGGCAAACATTAATTCAAAAAACTAAGAATTTGCAAGCTAAAAAAACCAAGGTACACAAGTGGGACCCAAGATTTTTTTGGAGCTCTTTACAAGATTTGAAATTGGAATGTTTCCCAACTAACATAAATTGGCCATTGTAGCTTGCAACCACCACCTTACACCTAAACTTTAAAACACTATGGTCTACCAACTTACTACCTATCCTTAAACCATATGTTAACCCCTTAACTTCAGGCTATAGTAATCAATGGTGATACCCAACAATTTTCAAAGTGAAAACCAACCTAAAAGTTTGCTATTCCTTAGCAAAGACTTCAAAGGAAATAATATGTTCTTTCAAAGTGAAAGCCAAAGATGGAAAACATATAGCATTTTTTGGGCATAGAAAATTGAACACAAAGCGCTTTCTTGACTTAAAAAGAAAAATGATTTTTTTGTTCAAGATAAAAATAAAAAAGGCTAAATAGTAGATTTATACTAGGTGAGAACAAATGTCAAGTCAACAACATTGAATGTTCTAGACCAATGAAGATGCACCACATGTGAAAGTTGAGCCAAGAAATTGCCCCACACTAATTTTTTTTTCAATTTTGTGAAGTAGCCATGCTAACAATCATCCAAAAGGAGATTTAACCAAATTTAACTATATACCAAACGTGAAAGTTAGAAAAATTAAGAATCCTTTTATATTTTGGCTACATGCTCAATTCTTTTGTAAAAATATGGTTTTACAAAAGTATTTTTTATAATCTCTTTTTGGTCAATTTGGACTTTGGTTAATTAGGGCAATTTTAAAAATAAAACATTGGTATGTGTCAAAATCATATTTTTCAAGTTGAAAAGATGTGAAAATTTGCCCCCAAAAACTCACTAGGCCCAAATCATTTGACTAACAAATTTACTTTTTTTTTTTCCATTAATTGATGCACCTTCATGTTTGTTAAATGATATTCTCAACAAATAACCAGTTGATTGATTGTAAGACCAATATTCATTATATATTTAAATATCTATAGTAGAGTCTCAACATTGATTGATGAATATATTTCCCTACTAATATTATACCAAAAGAAAATACATGAAATTCACAATACCAAATTTCCAAGTACCCTATTAGCTTTTGAAAGAAGTGTAACTATGTTCATGAATATGGGTGCTCAGTTAGGCTAATTTGTCGAGGCTTCTTGAGTGACCATTTTTTTAAGGTATCTAAAACACATGTTAGTCTTTTGATGCAAAAATGAGAAAAATTGTGTTTGCAAATTGATGTTCTTGTATAGAGTGAACTTGATAAACAAGTAGTTATAAAGGAAGAAGCACACACAAACAAGTGGTGGGTGGATTAGGAGTATTAAGATTGTGGGTGAGAATGGACAAGCACCCATAGTGCAACATGTGGGATGGGATGGTGCATAGACAGAAAAAAAATACTTACTCATTGTATTCCTATCCCATAGCTAACCATGATGGTTAGCAATGTCCTTACCATCCACATGCATCTACCTACTTGGTAGTTACCAAATGCCTTCCATACTTTGCTACTTCCTTAGTAGAGCTCTACACTACTACACACAACCAACGAGGATCAACTAATCAATTGGTGATTAGGTAACTAAATAATTGAATTGATTTTGTGAAAATTAAGTTCCATTCGAATGGAAATATCAAATGACATTGTATGCACCTTGAATTGAGTACAAATTCAATTCAATTCAATTGGAATCAAATTTAATTCAGATCCCTGAATTGATACGATTTTAACACATTGATTGGAATTTGAAGTGAGTTGCCAATTTGTAGGAGGCTTCTCTGTACAAAACCATGAAGCGAGATTATATTCAAAGCGATAACAGACAACCAAGTGAGAGAGACTCCATGAGAAAATGCCATTTCCAGCACCAAGAATATTCACCTAAGGACCTTCGTGAATTCGGATATGGGAAAATGCCATTTCCAGCACTAAGAATATTCACCAAAGGACCTTCGTGCATTCGGATATGGACTTGGATTTAATTCACAATATCCATTCTAGAATCAGATCATATGGTGTATCTGCCAATGTCCCTGGTCAGAAATGGATCGCAGCTGGCTTTCCAGAAAGTTTGGTTTCACAAAACGGACACTTATTAGTTTTATCCCAAATATCAACTGCACACTCTGTGCATGCACCTGCATGGTTGCATGGTCTGAAGCATGCTCGCTGTTTCAACTCCACCCCACCAGACCTCTTCCCCTTTTTCCTGGAATAGCCACCCTCCACTTCCTCAAAACAGATAGAACACTCAAATCTCGGCACTACCTGTGAGCTGCTGTCACAATCTCTAGCAGCTGCAAACTGCTCATTTCTTAAGGTAATTTCCAGCTCCTTCTGAAACAAAGCATTATCAGCTCGCAACTGTTTCTTGATGTCAAGTTTCTCTTGTATGCACTTCTTTGCTTGATTATTGAGATCATCTATCCCCTAAGCCCAAACCAACAATATTCATTGGTACTCAAATCCACTAAGCAATAGAACAGTCAGACGTTCAATATACTCAATATGCAAGGTCAGGGTTCTTTTACAGGTTGGGAGGGAGGGGAGATTATTAGAAAAGATTTCCCATCACCAGCAATGAAAGTTCAGCATTGAGGTTAAAACAAGAGATGAGTCGAAATACTTTCATGGCTGCCTTTAATTGGACAGCCAAAATCTTGTTTTCATCAGCAAGCTTCTTTGCTTCTCTTTGCAATAGCCTCTTCTCTTTGTGAAGCTTTTCCTCCGCCTGCCACAAAAGAGCCTACTCAGATTCCAAGAAATCTCCACTAGAGCGCTTGTCAGATAGAGAAAATAGGGTTTCCACCAATTGGATTTCTATGCTAGTAATGAAGATGATCCTGCATTCTTCTAACCCCATTGGTGCTATGTTAGGGGGTTTCATGCCCATGACCACAAAGACAGTTTTGAACAGGACACTAGGTATAGAGTTTGCTCCTCACCATAAGCAACAGTTAGTCCATCCACTTGATGTGAGCAAAGATGTAATGCCTGGCCCAGCTGCTACTAGACCAGTGCATTTGTCTAAGGTATGAAATGATGGTGCCATCCTTGTCAGTTTAGTTACCAAAGTGATAACATCTGAGATCTGTCCATTGGGATATGCAGGGCAGCTCAAAGGGCCAATGAACAGAGTACCAAGTGCTAAATTTACCAAGAGAAGGACCAAACAACTACAAAATTGCTCATGTCCACCTTCTACCCGTACACCCTACACCCAGTTCATACAATATGAGAGACTGAGAAAGACATGGAGACATACATGTGCTGCTTGTACAAGACTCTCAAGTAATTCTGTCTCTCCATCGATCGTTTCCATAGATCTTACAGATTCCCTTGACTTCATATCCAGGTCTTTAGGCTTTGACTCTCTTGACTGGGAGTATTCAGAATCACCAACAAATTCTTTCCCTGTTCTTTTTTGTCTTTTGCTATCTCTTTCAGCTTCAACAGAAACATGAGAGAGCTGAATGAACACACATAGACCCCAACATTCATGAGAGAGATGCAGTTGTTGGGAACCAACAAATGACAATGTGTCAAAACCCAATGCAAAGCAGGCATGTTGCTATCAGTACAGAAAAATATGAGAAGGCATGCAAGGATGGAGGGGTGGTAAACAAACCAAAATGTCAGACCCAAGCTCTTTGATAAGATGAGAGAAATCTAGTTCATGATGTGATTTTGACCCACACATGCTCCGTGGGACCTTCACAATAGATACACATGTTACTGAATTTTCTTTCCAAGACAGACAGAACACAAAACTATGAGGAGGGCATAATGGAGGTTTGACAATGCATTCTCACAAAGCAATGTTCTTGAGTAACAGAAAAGACAGAGTGTACAAGCAGTGAGCAATGATGTTGTATGGCACCTACTTTAGATGGCCATTTTGTTATGTGTTCTTGCACAATATCCATACGACGCACATGTCGGCCTTTGCATCTGGCACAGTAACATGGTGCTTTGCCACAAGGCTTTAAGTGATAGGAATCTATAGGCCCAAGGGGGCGTGGAACAGGCTTGTCTCCTCTCACAGAAGGCACTGGCTCATCAGCATCGGGCATAATCTTCTCTGGCTTCTTCTGGCTAGCTGCACCAGGCCCTACAACTGTCTTACTCCATCTGTTGTGCCTGCTGCATATGCTTGTTCCTGTTTCTAATACCTTCACCTGAGGCTCTACAGGTTTTTACTACATCTCTTGGAAAGCTGGAAAGCAACTTGTTGACAGTGATGCTCAATCTCAAATAATCAGACTGTAGCCCACACCTCACAGTAATAGACATTGTATCCCACAAAAGCTAAAGAAAGCAACACATGTGCCACACAACTTCTAGTTGTGTAATACATGCTTTGTTTTGCCATACCTGTTTCAGAACAGGGTTTGACAAGTTCTTCCACTGGATTGGCAGGCTTGTTTGGTGTTTCTGGCATATTGCTCAATTTAACCTGAGATGATCCCTTAGGGATGCTACCACCCTGGATGGAATGACTTTCACTATTAGAGTCACACTGTCTTTTCTTGCCCCTTTGCTGGTGATTATATCGTGTGGATGAAGACAGTGTGTTTGAAGATGAATCCAACAATGAAGCATCCTCAGACATCCTTGCAAGCAGCATCAGAAGATTCAGATAGATCTACAATGAATGTGAGGATACACATATAGAGAGAGAGCATGCCAGACCTGTCAGTATATCCTGCACCTGTCATGAATGATTCACAACTTCCCATCTTCAGCTCCTCTAAAAAGTGAGGACTCGAAAATGCCAACTCTCTTGCAATTTATGGAAGAAGAAGCACTAGAACTGCCAATGCTCACTCACTACTACTTGATTACTTTCTTCCTCTTTCTGTCTTGTCAATTCCAACCTTACAAATGAAAAGTCAAACGGATGGGCACTGTGACTCTTAAATCTCAGCCCTTGTCTTTCGAGGCTTCACAAAACTGCTGGGGCTTAGGGTTTTGAAAGCGAGAGGTTTCCAGAGAACCTTTGTCCTAAAATAAGCTAGGGGCTAGAGACGCCAGTGCAGAACCCAACTGCATGCTAGTAGCTAGGGATGCATGCCCAATTTTTTTTTGACATGTATAGTGATGCAACAAACATGCTGCAGTTCAAATTGCGAATGTTTCCGACATTCCTCCTAGAACCGCAGAAAAATTTCAATATTACAGCAGTCTTCTTCCTCTACCTCCCAAGTTTCTTGCATTCTTCTTCCTCATCCAGGTTCTTGCAATCTTCTTCTTCCACAGCAGCTAAAATTCCAAATAATGAAGCGCGCACAGCACAGAAATTCAGAATATTTTTTCAGCAATCAAAGCAAGCTCCAACTACTTACCTCTTCGATGAGAAAACCGTCACAGTCGCAACAAGATCCACGCCCTAAGTGCCCGACATGCTTGCTTGCCACCGCTCCCCCTTTCAGATGGAATCAAGACCACTGTTTGCAAATGCAAGCCACAAAAAAGGCATCAAATCGAAAACCTCTGATCCAACAGTCAAACGGAGAACGCTGCACCTGGTCCCATCAATCAAAAGCCGCAAAGATTTGAGAGAAACCGCACGCAGAAAAACAAAGGAAGCGATCCAAAACACACACCGCCACTGCAAAGACCGCAAAAACACTGCAGTGGGAAAACGCTGCGCGGGGAGGAAGACGAAGGGACAAAGGACGCGCACGCTCTCCAATGGTCATCTTTACGCTCCGTTTTACATATCTTTCTGCTTTGGTGCCATCTTTTCTGCAATCAATAAGGATGACGGATGCATCGGACGGCCACGAAAGCCTAGTAGGTAGGGGTAAAGGACACGAACGTCCCTGGTATGGGAAAGAAACGGAAGACTCTTTTTCCGGCTTCTCTTTTCGTATTCAACATTTTAGGGTTTCCCGCAGTGCACCAAGGTAGTATGCTTTTTAGGGTTTGAATATCTCTTCTGACGTTGTGTGTTCCTGCGCCCTTGAAGAGAAGACACATAATTTCTGGCTGGGATGATGAGGAAGAAGGGGTTGTTGTTTATGTCCTGGAGGAATTTACTCTGACCAGGAACTTGCTATTTTCCCTTTGAGTCCTGTTTTTTCCTTTTCTCGATAAGGCGATTATGAAGAAGGAAGAGGCCATGGATGTGGAGAGCAGTGTACCTGGAGCTGTTTCTCCCTTCGTGAACAGAATTATGGTTTGCTTTCTCCTCTTTGCACTTGATTCTTTGAATTTCAATCGGAAAGCTAGCTAGCTGCCGTGGTTTTTTTTGAAGCGCCGAGTTGCTCGTGGTTTTTGTTGAAGAGCCGAATTGCTTGTCATACTGAAGCTTCAACCCCAGTCTGTAATGTCGCTGCTGCATTGTGTATTTAGGTTTTTTCCTAAGAGTTGATGCCGAGTTTCTTGTACTACTGAAGCTCCAACCCCAGTCTGTAATGTCGCTGCTGCATTGTGTATTTAGGTTTTTCATTAGCTTTGATGCCGAATTGCTTGTAATACTGAAGCTCCAACCCGTCTGTAATGTTGCTGCTGCATTGTGTATTTAGGTTTTTCGTAAGAGTTGATGCTGAATTGCTTGTAATACCAAAGCTTCAACCGCAGTCTGTGACGTCACTGCTGCATTGTGTATTTAGGGTTTTTGTAATAGTTGATGCCGAATTGCTTGTAGTGCTGAAGCTCACAACCCCAGTCTGTAATGTCACTGCCGCATTGCTTGTAATGCTGAAGCTCCCAACCCCAGTCTGTAATGTCACCACTGCATACTGTGTTTAGGGTTTTTTGTAAGAGTTGATGCTGAATTGCTTGTAATAAAGAAGCTCCAACCCCTGTTTTTAATGTCACCACTGTGTAGTGTAATTTACAGCTTCATAAGAGTGGATGTGGCAACTCCAAACCAGTGATGATGCATTGAAGCAATTTTTTTTCATTTTGTAAAAGAGTTTCCTCCTTTTGATTTTAAGAACATTTTGTCCTCTTGGGAATTTTGTGGCATCAGGCTCCAGGAGACGTAGTGCTGGATTTGACAAAAGCTAGTAATGTACTGCGGTTGGGCAGTGGCCTGCGCCAGGTATATGCCTCTCTTTCTTTCACTCCTGAAATGCTTCTTCCCTTGAGGATCACCCCGCAGGGCACCTGACTTGTTTACTGCAGGAGGAGAGAAAGTATGAAGGTTTTATTGAAGTCAAATCTGTTTGAAATTCCATGTTTGATTCATGTGGTTGATGGTAATTTAGTGGGAATGGATTCATGCTTACAGGATGGTGACAATATCGCCATGACAAAAGTTGGCAGACTTCAGTTCAAGAAGCCCAATAAATACTGGGTTGAGGGATCACAAAAACGGGTATCCTGCCTTCTGTCCATTTTGTGACATGGCAGATTTGAGCTTGTGTCAACAAACCGCTTTGTTTGAGCGGTTTTCTAGCAATAGTATATCGCAATAATGCCACTCCTACATTCATATGCACAATTGCAGTCATTTATATGTAGAAGAACTTGATGCTGCTAGGGATCTCCAAGTGAGGCAGTCCCTGAGCAACCACAGGGCATTTGTTTCAATCTTTATTGCTCTCCAATATGCTAGTTAACTGATACAGAGTTTTTGGATTTCAGTACATACCAAATACCGAGGATGTTGTGCTAGGCATTGTGGTGGACCGTCGTTTTGAGGTTTGCTTCCTGATCTTTCCCTGGCCTTCTAGTTTTTTGTGGAACAGAAGCTTTGCACTAACTGGTGACAAAATGTACCAACACTCAAAACAATGCGAATGCAGTTTGGGCTATAGAAGCTATTCTGACAGTAAATTTTGGGATCACCAGTCAAGTAATTTGCTACATCATATAGTATTTTTGGCTGGTGGGATCTTGGAGAGAGTGGTGGTGGATACATATCTTTTGTGTTTTTGTGCTCCAGAGTGATGCTATTGTTTGTTGTGGGGCAGATGTTTGTGGTAGATATTGGTGGCCCTACTTATGCATCACTTCCAATGTTGGCTTTTGAGGGGGCCACTCGTCGCAACACTCCTAACCTGCAGGCAGGTTAGCTGTCGTTTGAACAGTGGCTTTCCTTGTGCAAAGCATGTCATAGAGTTCTTAAGATGAACTGAATCTTCCAGCAAACTGCATCCCAAAACTATTGCTGTGTGGGTGGATATGTTATATCGTGTTTCAAGCTCACAGCAGCAGGCTTTGAGGAAACCATGCAGACTTCCTTATGACTAAAAGATTTCTCAGGTGTAGCAGTCTGACATTTAGACATTGCTATTGTAATGGACTTGGATCTGGAGCCAGGTTGGGGCAGCGCTTTATGCCCGTGTTGTCAAGGCCCATCGTGATATTGACCCTGAGCTATGTTGTACTGATGGTGTGTTTCCATCCCTGCCAGAATTTGTGTGGACTTTGAAATGCTTTGAAGGAACTGACTTTTTAACTAATGCCAGTTATGTTAGGAGACTAATCTGCTGGAAAGTGGATGTTCTTTCTTTTTTTTTCTTCTCTTATGGCATTTGAGTAAGATTTGCTTTTCAGTTTTCTGATACTTTTTGTAAAGCATTTGTCATTTGTGTGCACTGCAGCCAGTGGCAAAGCTGCAGGGTTTGGTCCTTTAAATGGTGGTTACATCCTTGAGTGCTCTACTGGACTTGCTCGAGTGTACGTTTCTGCTACTAACGATCATGTTGTTGCTGCATGGAGCCTCATTTTGCAAATATGATCAGGAATTTCAGTAAAGAAATAGAGAAATTTGTGGATGTACTGATGGCAGTTAGGCCAACCTTGAGACATACAACTGCAATGTAACTCATAACACATAAATCTGTTGTACATGGGACGGGAATGATTGTGGCAGGTTGCTTAGTAAACCGACATCTCCTGTTTTGGAAGCTCTTGGAAAATCCTTGTCCTTTGAGATTGCAGTTGGCATGAATGGCCGTGTTTGGGTAATTTGCACATCATCTGGAAATGTGCTATTGTTTATAGGTTGTCATGACTTTTTTTGGAGTGTCATGGGCTTGGAACATTGCTGATTGTTTTAGAGAATTCTTAGAAGTTGATATGTTCCAAAAGTTGAAGGATCTCTGTTATTGGCATTCAATTGAAGACTTCAGGGATCTGAACAAAAAACATCTTCTTATATGGTGTGTGATCTGCAGGTGAATGCAGCAACAACGGCCACCACAATCCTTGTTTCCAATGCAATTTTGAACTCTGAGTTTTTAACAGCAGCACAGCAACATATCATGGTCCAAAAGTTGTTGCAAAAAAGTCAATAGGATGGACCTGCTTTCCAGTCACTTAACCATATGAAGTAGTGGATATGTGGCTCTGTATTGAGTTTGAGTAAGAATTGGGTCCACATGGAGAGGTGGTTTTAGGGTGATAGCAGAGTAAGTCTTTTTAACTGTGGATTAAATCTGTGGACAAAAAAATTGGATATGGGCTTGCACTGAAATGACGCAGATGATGCACATTCTGTTTGGGAAATTTGTTGCAGTGTTTGAAGCATATGGGTCCCAAAGTCTGGGATATTTCTCACCACCCGGAGTTCTCCTTTCAGACAGTTGCAAAGATTTCAACCTGGGTCAGATCAAATTTCATCACAAGAATAGGAAGGAACTAGATGCTTGCAGACATGTTAGTAGGGATTATCTTTAGAAGGTCTTAATCACCTTCTGACTATATGGTGGTAACCAAGTGGAAGTGTCTGCTTGCCAACGTCAATATGTTCAAAGTTTAAATCTTGAGAATTCCAATTGGGTAGAAAATATTATTGTTTTCTGTTTTGTTTTGCCTAAAAAGATGCAAAGAAAAAGCTGTGAAAAGCGAAAAACTGTAAGAAAAGAAAACATATGTTATTGGTTTCTTTGCATTTGCATTTGTTGCTTTCTTATGGCTTCTTTGGTTTGTTCCTTTTCTTTGTTTTTTTGGAGTATTTAGCATTCATTTATTTAGCATGTGAATGGAGCTGGTGGTTGTTTTCTTAAAATCACTCCCCCTATCACCTCTCGCGGTTCTCAATATCATTGAAGCTTTACCGCAATTAATAAAATTAGTGAATTTATTCATATGTTAAATCTAGTTTACAATTGCAAATATGTAATGGAAACCATTGGATAATAATGGATTGAATCATTGATGCTTGTGTAAATGAAATGCTCCACCAAATGAGCTAATTACCTTAATGTGCCAAATTATTGACTATGAAACAACATATCTTGAGTGATTTTTTTCTTCTAAGATGTTGGTTTTTTTTTAATCAACAAATGCTTCATTTTATTGCACATCACTTACTTTCATCTTTGTGTTGCTACACTAACATGGTTCATACCTTAGTACCTTGGCCAGTTCGACACTAATTATATTGTTTTCAGAAATGTTGCAATTTTCAAATTTTATTTCTTCCAATCCAAAACATATTGTGAAGGAAAATAGTGAATATTTAGGAATATTTCAGTTGTTGAAATGAATGTTTCAAAATTAATTAATTATTCAATGGACATGTGTTGAAATGGCCTAGGTACTACAGTAATAGATTATTTTTAGAACTTTGTGGTTGATTGTAATTTGTTTTGGTGGATGTCTAGTCTACAATAATCTCTTGTGATGTGGAAATTTGATTACC
This sequence comes from Sphagnum tenellum, assembly GCA_963921925.1. Classification (NCBI taxonomy): domain Eukaryota; kingdom Viridiplantae; phylum Streptophyta; class Sphagnopsida; order Sphagnales; family Sphagnaceae; genus Sphagnum; species Sphagnum tenellum. The sequence continues at coordinate 28,966,202 of OY998142.1, read as the reverse complement.
CCACTATGACAAAAAAATTCAAAAATTATGTAATTTAGAAAATCAAGTATCACATTTCAACCAAGTTCTTACCAACATAATTTACAACAATTACATTCTTTTGTTGGACCATGGTCCATCCATAAATGTAATTTCATCATTTGGTGAATGTCATCCACGATGTTGATTTCATCCATATGGTGTGACCTAGATTTGTATGATCAATTGCATCTAAGCAATGTCATCCACATGGGGAGTTTTTTTTCCATGTCATTAATGTTTGTTGTGTTGGCAATGAAATCCATATTATGAAATTTCATCCATGTGATCCAATTCCATCCGAGTTGTTCATCCCCACCCTTATTGAAATTTCATCTACTTGGTTCAATTTCATGTAATATTGTTCAAGGTTAGTGGGTTCGGGTTTATGTAATGCCTATCATCACATGATGGAAATGACATATGTGTATGTTATCACATACCAAGAGAACCTTACAAGTTACAACTAACATGTTTGAATTGTTGACATTTCTTGTGAAGGCAGCCATCCAAGGGTTGGGGGGTTCAGACATTTCTCCTTTCATACTGGGTTGAGTCCTTCAGCAGAAAAATGCAAAAAGTTTGGTTGCACATGAACCTTGAATTTAAACCCCAAAAAAAATCACCTCCACCCAAATGGAACTAGGGCTGATATTATTTTCTATGCTATTAATTAAGAGCAAGTAAATTATAAATGTCAGATATTATATTACCCTGGTTCTCACCCCATGCACCCCTTGGACAAAGGAATTGGGTAGCAATTTTAGTTTTATTGCCTAAATGCAACAAACCCTAAAGACCCTAGGCACAACAACTTATTCATTGTAATATAATTATATTTTTTTCATCATATGGGATCAGTCATTTGTAAAATCAATCAAATATTGCCATGGGACAATTGTTGGTGTTGCTACAACAAAGAGGGTAATTTCAAAATAATTTTCATGAATTATTACCTTTTTGTGTCAATTGCAAGAGAATGTGTAGATTTTATGCTATTCTACTTGAAAAAATGCTTTTGAACTAGTGTGATTTCTTTTGTTCTAATGTTGGACAAACATTCAATTTTGCTTACAAAGAAAATAATATGCAATTTTTAAAATTTGGAATACGTTAATCAAGCATTTAAATTGAAGTAAATTGTCTTTAGAACATATTTTGATATATCCCCCATCATTACATGTTTTTGAAGATTCAACAAACATTCATCCCAAGAGTGCAAACATCAAACATAAGAATTGCAAAGTCTTTTGGCGGGGTTCTCATGATGAAGTGAACAATCAAATTGATGATGGAAAAGTTGGTTTTATGGATGCACAATGGCCGACAATACCTGATGAAGTGTTAGAAAAAATATTGGTATGGTTATCTCTAAGAAACCTTCATCATGCTTGTGTAATTTGCAAAAAATGGAAGGCAATTATCTTGTCACCGGGGTTCCAAAACCTATGGATTTTGACACAACGATCGAAAGATTTATATTTCCCCTTTTGTGTTGCCGTGAAAGGATATAAAACATGTAAAGCTTATAGTATATCATCTCAACAATGGCATTCGATGCCAATTGTTCCTTTGCAAGACTTATCCATAACAAGGTTAGTAGTTGCGGGAGATGGAGGGCTTTTATGTTTCATGAAATCGGGGTTTAATGGTTTAGTGGTTTGGGATCCAATGTTGAATGTTTGGAAAAACTTACCTTGCCCTGAGAACTTGGTTAGATGTTGGCAAACATTTGCAGTGCATATGGTGGTTGACCCTTCCACAAAACATTACAAAATAATTGTTGCTGGCAAAACTTTCCACTATCAAGAATCTGACCATGGGAAGAGAACAATGTATGATTCATCAATAGGTGCTTGGGCATTCACTAGCAAAATCAATGCTTCTATTGAAGTTGAAGATGATGTTACCCATCGAAGCATCTTTTGTGATGGGATCATTTATTGGTTAGCACACATTTTGCCCATTGATGCTCGAACACCTTTTGTAGTGTTAAAATATGATGTGGCAAATGCAATGTGGAGGGATGACATCTTGATGCTTCCAAACCTAACTTTGTCCAATAATGTGCGAATTGTTGCAACTCCCAACATTGTTTTTCTCAAGAGTAATCTTTGTGTAGTTGTCCAAAAATGTGTCTATGGAGAAAAAATTCATGATCGTGTAGTAGATATTTTTGAGTTCAAAGAAATAGGAAATGATTGGGTGAAAATAACAAAAGAACCTTACCATAGATCAGATGATTGGTGGAAGTGTTCAACGACAAATTGTGTTGCACATGAAAAGTGTATTTATATTTCATTTTTCCATCAACTTGTGGTTTACAATGCATCCCAACAGTCTTGGGAAGAACTCACAAGGTTTCCATTTAGTTTTGATTCCGAGGAATATGTAGATGCAGGTGTGTGTTATGAGCCAAAGTTAAATTCTATATTATGACTTTTTTTCAATTTTTGAAATTTCAAAATGCATCACATGATGCTTTCACATTTTATGACCATTTAACAAACCAAGGATTATATTGTGGATTGTTGCGTGTATGAAAGGTAGATGCAATGCATTTTTGGCATTACATTTATCTTTTATAAAATGCTTATTGATAGGTATATAGATAATATTTTATTTTTGAGTGGTTAAATATGATGAAAATGCATTTATTTGTTTATCAATAATCAATTTTATATATTTTTCATATCACTTTATCATTATAGTAATAAAGAATCGATGTATGAAATGTGTATCCCTACTTCTTCAAATGAGTAGCAAATGTTATGTATAGTCACTCAACTAATACAAAATGAATCATGTTCCTTTCTTAAAAGGTCATACACAATTGATTAATTTTAACTTACGAGATGAAAATAAGGTTTTCCTTACCCTAAGGTTAGTTTTGTCATAAAATAATCCTCAAAATAGTGAAATGATTTTTTTTGAAAATATGAAATGGACATGTTGAAATTCAACATAATTATCATAGGCTAGGTTCAAAATAATTTAAGAACTCATATCACAATATTATAATAAATGATGGAAATATGTATAATTTCAAAAGTTTAAAACAATTTTATTTATTGAAAAATATTATTATTTGATTTGTCAATGTGGAAACTAACCCTAGGCTATGATATTATAGAAGAGAAGGAACAACATGCACACTATGTATGCTAGGTATTATTCTATATGTTTTTATGTGTTTTGTGATTACATCACCTATTTGTGAAAAAAATTATATATTTACGAAGTCATTTCACAATTTCCTTTGCATCATTTTCCATTACAAAATCACTATATGATGATTGAATTTCATTATGTAATGGATCCTAGGGGTTGGTTACTCCTCTTTGGTAATTTTAATTAATATGTTTTCTTCACTTTGTGGTCCATTTTGGTCTTCCAACAACTACCCGATTATTATTATTAACTCAAAAAGGGGAGGGGAGGGGGGGAGTATGGATAAAATCCCACACTATCTTTCAAATATTGTCAATTAAGATTCAAATACTTAGAAATATTTGTATTGATTTACCCATTCGTACCCAAAGGTACAATGGGGTGTAAATATGGATTAATTACACATAATTACATTCATGAATGTTAGGTCAATGTTTGGGAATACCCAAACCTAGCACGAATGAACTTTTCATTTTTAAAAAAAAATCAAGAAATGAGCTAGATGAATTTTTTTCACATACAAGCACTTGGGGTAAATATTGGAATAGCTCAAATACTTGGTCATGAACATATAATTATACCATCATATCATCATAACATTGGAACTATTTGGCTCCATATAGTTATTCATGTTGAATGACATCTTTTATCCTACTTTTATGTGTTTTGATATGTGTTTTAGACACACAACATTTATGTGCAAAAATTATGAACCTATGAATAATGAATTTCACATTATTTTCAAATCATTGGCATAATTGTCTTTGTGGACCAACAACTCATCATGAATTATTCTTTTATTTATGTTATCCATGAAGTTGACAAGGTAAGTATTTTGAAGTTGTCAAAATTACATAAAAATAAGATAGAGAGGCATAGTTTCAAAACACATTGTGAGGTTAGGTTTCAAATAAATGGTTAAGTTTTTACGAATGTTTTTTGGGGATTAAGTTTATTTACACATCTTGTTTAAATATTTGGTTATGTATGTTGGAGTGGTGGCTTCTTATTTTAGCCTATGGGTTTTGGTTGGTAATTTATTATCTTGGACATTTGATGTTGATTTTTTTGGTGAAAAGTGTTTAAGATCTATTAAATGCTTGAGTTTTTTGTTGTCTAACATTGTGATTTATTCCTATAAAAAAAAGCTTGTTTTTGTGATGTTATGATATTTTATTTTGGGAGTTTGTTGTTTTTTCCCATTTTTACATGGTAAGTTATTAGCAATTAAATCATTTGTATATGCATTTTTTGGATTTGTTGTTTTGTGTTGGAATGGTTGTTTAATTCTAATGCATAGATGTTATTTGGCAAGATTATGAATTTGTGCATGAGGTTATGATATTGTGTTGTTGTAATGATTTTGATTTTTTGGGTGTATTGTTGTTGTCATCCTAATGTTTTAATATGGGATTTGTTATTTTTTGTTATTATTGAATACCAAGTTGTTGGTGAATCAATCATTCTTGTAGGGTTTGAAAACATTTGTGCCCAAGTGTCATCTTTTGACCTTCATGAACTTATACATTATATTTTATTGTTTTGTTTACATACACATGGTCACTAAAAAGTCATATGCTTATATTTCATGTAAGATCAAGCATGAGAGTGAACTCTCATATATTGATTCCAATTAGATATCCATATAAATACACATTAGCTACAAATTGATCTTCATAGAAAACATGACAAGCAAAGGTAAAGCAAGAAAAGGACTTTCTAATGAAGATTATAAAACCATGTCAAAAGCTAAAAAGTAAATATGAAAGCCAAAAAAAAACTCAATGGTGACTTGTGAGTGTCACTTGATTTTAGTTTTGGAAAACATTTGTAAACTCCTACATCACCATTGCAAGCATCTAAAAAGAATATGAAGCTCCAAGTTCCTAGAAAATAAATGAAGTAATGATCACTTACTTTTAAATATGCAAGGTCTTACAACATTGTCGTCATATCCGCCATGGTTGTGAATCCATGATGGGATGATATGATGCCCTTTTTAGTTTCAAAAATTGAATACAAACTTGGCAATATGGATCAAATGTTATGGGTGTGGCATGGCATCACACTTGTTCATTGAACATCATTAATGGCAAATGGAGTTGTAGACTCTTGTTGTAGTTGTTGGGCAAACCTAACCAAAGTGGATTTTTAACACCAATTTGCCAAAAATAAAATGGCTACTTTTAACCCACACAAATTCTTTTAAGCAAAAAGGGTGGGATTATGACTTTTACACATTCAATGAACAATATATCTCAAATCCAATTTTAGACATGCATTTTTTTTAATAAAAATGTATTCAAATCACTAAGCCAAAAATTGGGAAAAAGTAGTCATTTCATGCAAATATGACTAGATTTTACGAAATGACTATGTAATCAACTCACACTCGTTGATTTTAACATAGTCATTTCCATGGTAATAATTGCAAATCATGGAAACAATTATGGTAGAAGTGATTGCAATCATGAAAAAATTCAAGATGCATATCTAATTATTGAATCTAAACTATTTGTGAATATTATTGGGTTTTCCAACTAGTGATTAGTAGCCACATGGCAACCTAGACTATGTAAGGCAACATAGGCCAAGTTAAAAACTTAAACCTAAGCCTAGGCAATTTGGCTTAGTTTAGGTAACATGGTTATCAAAATGGATGTGACATGCCCATTTTGCATTAGGCGTCACATTAGTGTCCATTGTAAAACATCAATTTAGTTCATTAGGACAGAAGAAAATTTTCATTTTCATTAGGATGTCCCCTAGACACATGGCCACCAAAAATGAATTCAATCACTACATGTTTGGTGACCAAACTTTTTTGGTCTCCATTACTATGACAACCAAAAAATTGCCAAACCTAGTTTTGGTCACCACATTGTGTTGGGTTTAGGGTTCGAATTAGAACGTGCATTCCAAACTCACATTTTCCTTTGAAGTGTGTGGGCTTTGTGTTGTTCAACAAGCAATGATTGCCATATAACTTGGAAGGAAGGGTGAAACCTTTATGGGTTCTTGAAGTTTTAAATTGTCATATTGCATTTGCAAATGGTGTTGAATTTCATTTGTAGCCATTGAGGTGGAGTTTGACTGTATTATTATATACTAATCCCTTAATCAAACATATTGTTCTATTTTTTTTTCAATGGAAGGTAGGGGTTACATGTGGGATCTATGGTATTTGATGATTTTGGACAAGCCATACAAGGTGGAATGTAAATTTTACAATGTTACCATTTCATATTGCAAGGATAGAATGTTATCATATTTGGGTTATTAACATGATGATAGTGGGCGAAATGGTGTTGCAATGTGTTCAAAAATATGAACACAAGTGAAGGTGTTATTTACAAGATATGGAAGAATTGTCTTTTGACCACTAGACATGTTTGTACCAACCCTTAATGGATTAATAGAAAACATGGCCATTGAAACATCAAACCTTTTGGTGGAGGGAGAATGTTGAATGGCATTTGAACCTTCTAATATAATTACCAAAGGTTTGGAATTCAACTAGAAAGCAAAAGTTCGACAAGAAATGGGTGTTTTATCTTTATAAAGTAAACATCCATTTCCCTCGGTTGCACAAAGTTATTGAATGTTGACTGAAATAACTTCAATCACCACCAAGGCAACTGAAAAAGTTGGCAACTCAAAGCAATCAAAATAGTTTTAGTTGTTATTAGTCATTATTATTCAATTAGTGACTAAAAGTTTCAATCACCAACTAGACAATCAAGACGTGTGGTGATTGAAATTTTTTAATTTCCATGGCAAACCATGGGGTTTGATGGTGACTGAAATCATTTGGTGACCATCTCAAGTGATTGGTTCAAGTGACAATCTAATTTTTCGGTTGCCATCCAACAATCGTGTATTGGTGATCCATGTTGGTTGTTATATGGTGATCAAATTTTTTCAATTGCTAGACAATCTACCCCCTTGCTAGCAATTGAACTCAATTTCAATCGCCGTTATGCTTATTTAAAAGCTTTTAGCCTAAATATTGAATTTTTTTTCTTTGACATGTATGATTCAAATTGCGGGTGGTAATCGGTGGAATACATTTGGAAGAAAGTTCTCACTCCTTCGAGCAATTTGGGTTGTCCTTATGATTCCAAAAATGCTTGTAATTATAATTTCCACTTTATTTATGCACAAGCAACCATGTCAAATAATCAAAACAAGGGTGAAAAAGGCAAGGAGGTCAGTTCAAAATGGTTATTGATGACAATGACATTCGGGACAACCACACAATTGTGACATGGGATTATGAGGGAGAATATGTCATATATTTTCCATGCAAAAAAGAAGGAAATATCATGTGGATTGCTTGCTTATCAAAAGATTTGTTGTACAAGGAGATCCGCATGACCTTTTACGTCAACATTGAACATGTTGTAAAAAGAAAGCCAATGTTCATAGCATGGGTTCACAATGGTTTGAATGTCAAATATCTCCCATCTCCATTTGAAGGCATATATGTTTTGAATCTTATAAATATGCCTAAAGATTTGTTGTATGAAAACATCCATGGGGAACTTCGCATATATGATACATGTGACTACTTTAGCACAATACGACCATTGAAACAATGTTGATAATAGAAACGTGTAATTTTGTTATGAACGTACAAATGCACATATTTGTAAATGAAGGATAGTGGTATTTTCACACATGAACCATGGTTTTGTACTTGATTTTTTTTGAATTTTTTTGAATTGATTTTTCATAAACATAGACCACTTTTGATTTATTGAAAGTTTATCCCTTCCCCACTCCAAAATAAGGAGGAGAAAAAACCCTAATAATAAATAAATAAGATGAAATATTAAAAAGGAAGGTAAATGGAAAAAATAAATTTGGGGGGGGGATAAGAAAGGGGGAAAACAAAGGATGAAAAAGGAAGAAGAAGACTAAGGAGAAGAAGGGGGGAGGAAAGAAGAAGAAAATGAGAAAGTTGATGGGGAAAAAAATGGGGGGAGGGGGGGGGGGGGGTATTGGAGGAGGAGGTAAAAATTTATTAAAAAATAGTAAAATAGAAAGCATGAAGAAAAGGGGGGGGGGGGGGGGGGGTGGAGAAAAAAACAATTGAGGAAGAAGAAAGGGGGAAAGAACATGGCCTATTGATCATTGAATTAGGTCATCATTAGACAATGGTGATTGAATTTGGTTGCCAACCACTAGGGTCTAAAGATTAAATATGGTCATTGTCGTCCAATGGCAATCAATTTTTATTCATGCCCATTTGAATTTTTTATCTAGACTTGACAATATATGAGTAAAAATAAATAAATTAATTGGATTCATTTTCGATCTCCTATTTTCCCATTTGGATTTATGGTCGTTTGTTACACATGTACAACCATTGCATAGAACCTTGGGTGAAATGATGTGGTTGAAACTTGGATGGGGGGGTTTGGCCTTTTGTGTAATAATTTAGAACACCCCAAACCTTAACCTTTTGAAATTTTAAATGTCCATAACAATTAGTGCTTGGAAAGTTTTGGGTTTTCTAAGAACCCTAAACCTTTAGCAACATCATCCAATCAACCATTAAAAGAACAATTTGACCATGACCCCCCAAACCTTTTTTTCTAACATCTAATGATTTGCTTATAAGGCCTTCTAGTGGTCCATTGCCCAACATGCAAAAGTGAAAGGCATAAAAAATGTTCAGAGGTCATAACAATGCATCAACCCAATTCCAAAAGTGACAAAGGCTTATAAACAATGACCCCAATTGAATCACCATGTGACGGTTCTAAAAAATTATTTTACATTTTTTCAAAGAACATTTAATGGTTTCTTTTGACAATGTTTTTTTGAGCAAACAAATATCCAACTTGGACAAGTACAAACATGTCATGGGTTTAACAAAATTTTGGTGGAACTAAATGGCCTTTTGGAATACACATAATTGTTGAAGTCCACAATGTTTTTGGAATGGTTTGATTGTAAGGTTTTAGATGCAACATTTAATTTGATGCAATGGTTTGAATTTTTTATCCACAAAAAGGGCAAATTGTATTGGATTGTGGAGGTGACAAAGTTATGGGATAAGGTGGCATGGTGGGTCATATTCAACAATTTTTTTTTTAAGAAAGCGTGGTTGGCACGATAGATGGAAGAAGGGGCTTGCAATCTTCTTTCCCAAATTAGAAACCAAGGCATCTTGTGGATTCCAAACACAACAATTGTGCAACCTTTGTCAGGTGAAGATAATTAGGGTGGTTATGGTGTGGTACACAAGGTGTGAATTGAAAGGTTCAATCACATCCCAAGCACCATTGAGTTGGCGGGGAAGACACCTAAAACGAATGATAAATGAAGATTACATAAACAACATTTGATATAAACATTAACTTCCCCATGCCAACATCCAATTGTCATTAGGTTCATGGCCATCCATTAAAATAACATGAAGGCTTACACATTGTGGTGGAATGGGGGCAAATTTCAAAAAATGTTGGATTACAACATGAAATACTTGCCCATTTTGGATAATCAAATGTTTATATTGTGACAAGGATGGCTGAATATGGAAAAGTGAACATGACTTGTCACCTTTAAATGAAATTGTCTGAAATTTGCATGGGCATTCATGAACATTATGAATGTAATACACCATTATGGAATATTTCATAATGACTTATCAAAGGATAACATCATGTTGCATTTTCTAACATATAAACCAAATGTTGTGTACATGTGTGTGTGTGATTGGGGTGAAGCCGTACACATGCAAGAAGTGATTCCATCTATGTATGCATTTTCTAAGGCAAGATTTCATCAACATGAGGAAAATGCATTAGTTGGTGGCCCCAAAATTATTTTTTGTTCACGGTAAGTCAATAACTCCAGATTCCCTTTGATAAATGGCCAAACATCAACAAACAACTTTGAGGTTTAATACATAATCAATAAGCAAGCTCACAAATGTGATATGGGGTGAAAATGGGGATGCAAAATATTTCATGGGCAATTGAACCAAGATGTCGCTTGGCAAGGTGATCCATAACATGTACAAGCCAAATCCAAACGCATAATGAATTGTTTAACATGTTGTGCGCTCAATGGGGTCCATTGATTGGACTCCATTTGAAAAATGTTACCAAAGGCAACCATAGATTGTTTGTAGTTGGTTCATGTGAAATTTGGTGTAATTTGTATGAGTTGTCAAAAATGACATGTTGTGAACTTGTTGAATTAATAAAACTGAATTTTATCAAGGAATCATGTTGTCACGTGTGAATATAACTGAAATTTGTGTGATATTAGACATTCTATTCATATTGCAATTCTTCATTCTACACATGGTAAAAACATAAATAAATAGTGTGCATCTCATCATTTTATGTCCCTGAGCTTTTCATTCTTTTGGTGTGAATTTTTTTGCTAAAGTTATAATGTAGAAAATAGATTGGAAAATTACTCAACTTCCACTTCAAGAAAAAAAATTCTTACAAAAAAACAAATTCCAAATTTTCTTAGACAATAGAAACAAAATTTGGCCAAGAAAAAAACATTGGATGAAATCCTTAAATCCCTTATTGTTTGTTGCCAACATTTTGTTGTCTATCATTGTGTGACAACTGAGAATTTGGGACAAAATGTTTTTTGATAGTGATTGAAACTTTGGCAATGGAAAAATCCATGGTGACCAAAAAAGGTGGCAATTGAAACTTTGGTGATGGAAAATTTTGTGGCGACTAAAAATGGTGGTGATTCAAAACTCCTAACTATTGCAATTGAGAGCCATTTCAGTCACCATAGGGTGTATGGCAACCAAAATGGTTTAATGTCAATCACTTTTATCTTTACCATGGGCAACTTGATATGGGTTTTAACTTCAGCTGACCTTATCTTAATGTGACATTGGGTTGTGTTTACATTTAGATGGATGCATCATGTCATGACAAACATTCAAATGTTATGACAACCTTGTTAAATATACTAACTTGTGGCTAACTAAACACATTCAAGTAGGTTACAAATGTAAGGACTTTAACCCTCACCTACATAGTGAAAGTCCAAGTCCTTAACCAGTGAATCATTTTTTCATCAAATGATGATTTTTGTCATCACGTTATTATAAACATTTCATTTTATTTTACCTAGGTATCCAAATTTAGTTACCATAGCTATTTAATTACCTTAGGCTACTTTAGACTATTATATGTTATTATAGGTTATTTTAGGATGTTTTAGGTTATTCCACACTATGTTATTTTAGTTTGTTTCTAACCTTGATTGTTATACGCTATAACAACCTTAGGTTATTTTATGTTATTATGGGCTATTAATGATGTTTAAAATAAATTAACCTATAATAACCTAAGGTAGAATAACCTTGAATAATTTTAAATAGAAAACCTTGAATAACCCAAAATAACCTTAAATGGCCTATGAAGAATAACTTAAGATAACCTTACCTATAATAACCGATAATAACCTATTGTAGAAGGAGTTATTTGTCAACTATTTTTAGGTTACCTATAAGAAGGTTTTTAGGAAAACAATTAATCCATGACTTTTAATCATGGGACTTGTCTTGATTGTTTATCAATCCTCATATTTTTGTGGTAATGACAAAGGTAAAAACATTTTCCCACAATGATGATTAAAGTTATTTTATATGAACAAATTTACATAGATTCCAAACTTGTTATTTATGATTATTCAAAATTTTACATTGAAAATATATGAAAACACAACTTGTATAATATGTTCATGAATCTATGTTAAGAAAAATACTTGTGCAAAACAATTATAAACATGTACAAACAAGGGAATGATAATACATATCCATATGTTGTTGGAATCACAATGGAGGTGGATTCAACTTATTTCATCATTAAGTGAATTAAATTTCAAGTCAATGGGTAAAATGTGTCAGACCAAATATTTTCCCCAAAAGCACAACAATAAGGAGTTGACATTGAAAGGTGATGAGGTGTGCAACCATTGCACAAAATTTATGTTTGAATATATTTTTTATTCTTACAATCCATTTTCATAATTAATTAATTATATTATTTTAAACAATTATCTTTACATTTATCCAAGGGTTATGGGAGGGAAAGATGCAATTTTTGAGTAATAAAATTTATTTCTACATCAATCCAAATGATGATCCAAAATCAATTTGCATTGTATGAATTTTTAGTTTGCATAATATGAATATTTTCCCCCCAAAAATTGGATTGATTTGGAGGATTCTTATTCAATTAATTTAGGACCTTAAAAATGGTTACAATTGTTAAATTGATGTGTTTTCACGCACAAATGTTAATAAAAGTGATTCATATTTTTATATGTCATTTTTGAATGTATATTGTACTATAACATGTAGGTTATATGCAAAAATTGAATCATTGGTCAAGTTGAAATTAACAAATGCGCAATTCAACAACAATTACATGTGCTACATAATTGGGTCATTTTATCTTGGACTCACCCCTCCCTTTTAAGACCCCTTACTAAATACATATAGTGAAATAGCCCCCCTTGGTTTTATCATATATCTTTGAAGGCCGTTCTAAATCAACAAAAGCCTATTGGACATACCATAATCCAATATAATTTGCATTATAACCATAAAAAATGCTCCACATAAAAATAAGTAATAAATTTTAATAGGAAATTTTAGTGTTTTTGATAAATTAAAATGGCTTCAAATTCAAAAAATACACGTATGCCTTCATCACATTTTCCTTAAAATTCCTCGAGTAATGAAATGATACATGGTGAGAACACATAACATTGCAACCTTTGTGATATCCTCCATTTGACAAAATGTTGTGATGTTCATAAAATAATATTATTATGGCATCCATGCGTGGAAAGTTTGAATTACTTCTAAAAATTTAAACAACTTGAAAAGTTGAAAATGAGTATGGATTGCAACAAATTTTTTGAAAACAAGATTGTTCTAGCCACAAAGAAAATGCGAACTATTCCACACACACATATATATGTTAATGCAAATTTTAAAAAACTGAAAATCAACATTTGAAAATTCACACATTAACTAAACAAATAATTGACATTAAACATATAACAATGAACATGACCATCACACCTACAAAATATTTTGACTTTTTGAACCATCAACGCATATGTTCTTTTGTTAACCATGGTCAAGGTAACAACCAAGATAACTATTATCCCAGAACACAAACAAGCCTTTACAACATGTTCCTTGCACATCCATGTTGTCAACACATCACAAGACCAAGTTCAAAATTAGACCAATTTCTAGTTTGATTTTTACTAACCAAACCATAAGTTGTAATTTTATCTTGCCAAACCATGTGCCCACAACCTCGGTTATATTTATGACACATAACATGATATCACAAGACATAATTTTAAATTCCATGTGTCATGGCATATGGGTATGGCCTATGTGTGCTTTCAACACCTTGTTATCCTCTCTCTTGGGCTAACCAACACACATCATATGGAGTTTTCCCAGTTCCTATTATTACTAGTCTTGTGATAAAAACTTAGTACATTGGTTAATGTTTGACATTAACCTGGACCCATTTCCAAGATGTGATGAAATAAATAGGAATTTTAAGTTGGACAATCAATACAATACATAATGTTGTTAGGTGCATGTTGTTTCACATAATTGGATGGGAAATATTTTATTGACCATAAGGGATGGACTATGCATCTATGTAAGACTTGGGGATCATATTTTGGTATAATCCTTAACCAATGTGAAGATTATATTTGTCATGATTAAAAAATGATATTATGAAGGACGTGAATTTTGTTGTTCAACAAATGGCCATTCCATCCAATTTTGGACAATCTTTCATTAATAGAAAAGGCATAATCAATTAGTATGTGTTGGATTTGATGTTTCTTTGTTGTAAATGTAACAAGATTTTTGGGCGTTTGCAAGATGATAATTAATATTGGTTTGACACATTAATGGCATTTGTAGATCAACACATGTTTGCATTTGCTCTCCCTTTATGCAATACTCCAATGGTCATAGGAAATGGTGAGATGACTAAGGGTGGTGATCTTTGCTATTGGGTAATTTTAAGGATTTTAATTTATTTATGGTTGTTGACACATTGACCATGGAAAGGTGGGCCAATAAGTTCAACATAAGTAGTTACATCCTTTGGGAATGTAGGACTTGTGGTATTATACTTTTTGTTGTGATTGGAAGGACTTAGATCATGTGGATGTTTGAAGAACATTATTGTAAAATATGTTGGGGTGGCAACAACCACGTGTTTATTGAATTTGTTGTTGTTACAAGAAACCAAATTCTCTTAGGTAAAGTTTGGCGGGCTTGTGGCAATCAACATTTGACTAGTTTTATTGTCACAAGGATGGGCTAAAGTTTATTGTTCCCCTATCTTTTAATTCATCACATTTAGGTTACATTCACTTCACCATATATTGAAGCATTAACAACATCACAATTTGGGTGTCATTCTTAGGTGTGTCATCATTTGCCCAAAAACATAAACTATTTACATTCCCTTGTGGCTTGCAATTTTTTTTCTTTGCAACAAATTGTAAAAGATATTCATTGTTTTCTTATAGTGGATCTTTTCTCCTAGTCAAATTAGGTGAGATCATTAAAAAATGTTGAAAGCTAAAAGATACTAAGGACGTAGGTATGGGTGAAGGTCTATATGTATTGATAAACACATCTTTTGTGTATGGTGTTCAACTTAGTAGTTGGTAAGGAAGGAGAGATCACAATTGGCACAATTAATGGCATTGAAAGGTTCCAAATCCATACAATTCCTCTTGGTGAACATCCATGCCAGATCACCCACCACTCTAACATTCTCACACATTTGCAATATGTTATGCCACGTACTTTTATTCATGTTCAAATGGGGAAGATATGAAAACCCACTATCCACACTTAATTGATGACAAGGCATTTAAAATAATTTCATCGTTTGCATTGGACATTTATGAAAATGGGTGTTCCATTATTACTTGTTCCTTCTATAATGATTTCAATTGTATTATTTTTGTTGGGAGTACATGTCCTACCAAAGGTTCAAAATGGTTTGTCTCTTGCAATGAAGTTTTCATTTTTCATTTTTCCATTCATTCATGGTTTAAATTTAGCCCTAAAAATGTTTCATGTGTGTCAATGAACAAAATGCTCAATATGTACATGGGGAATACTTGGGTTCATTGTTCAAGATGACAAGCTACATGGACTTGGCGGTAAAGAAAGAGGCCAAGGGAATTGTGTATAACCTTAATTTATTCAATGGAAAGTTGATGGCAAGGATAAATAAGAAGATATGGTAGTACAAGTGGACACTCTAGGAAGATGGTGCTTAGGAGTTGTAGTATGGATCATCTCATTGTGGTCATCTTAATTTCTTATGTAAAGTCACATGATGATTTCATTGTAAGGTGAAACCTAATGAAGTTTGTCCCTCTACTCATCTCTTAGGTTCAATTCTGTGTTTTTGCAAATCGACCTTCATATCATATACCTCCTTGAAGGTTTATCACTTAGGCTCCAATAAATATTTATTCAAGATTGTAGTATTTTTCATTGTTCAAGATGTTAAAACCAAGAAGATTAGCATGATCTTGTTCTTCAACACCACATCCATGGTGGAGGAATTCATGTATAGCTTTCATAACAATAATCTAAGTCTCATCCTTAATGCATGCCACATTTTTTAATTGCTTAGATCTAATAATTAATATATATGCCTATTATGTTTCAAAGCTTAAAACAAATTCCAAGTTCAATTACAGGTTTGAAGTCACCTTTAGTATGCAAATGAAATCCTTTTTTTTGGGTTATTGCCCCAAGTTAATGAATACACATGTGTAGATTTTGGGTGCATCTATCCAATTGATGGGTTGTTTTGAAGTCTACCCATCTATTTGTTGGGTTTTTTTCAAAATATGAATGTTGGGTAATTGATTTAATCATGCCTCCATATCATTTTATTTTTTTGGGTTGTCATTTGCCTTCTTGTATAATGAGGTTTCATATCACTATGAAATGTAAACAAAATTAATATGACTAGCTTTTAAAATTAAATTTGTTTGACAAACATACAAATAGTTAGCTTCAAATTTTAAAAGTCTGACTAAAATGAGATTTTAAGAAATTGATTTGAAATATTATGCAGGAATTGATTAAAATAAAAAATTTAAAAATAAAACACAGATTTTAACATGATTATTTTTTCAAGTATAGAGGTTTTTAATCAATTTGATGTTGTTTAAAAGCTTCAAGAAGGATTTAATGGAGATTTAATCTATATATATATGTAATGAAATGAAATTTTAATTGATTAATATTTTGGTATTGTTGTTGCCTTTTATGTTATACATATTTATTATTGCCCTAGGATAATAGATATGCATGTATGATTTTAGATTTTACCAAGCATGTATGGGGCAAACACAACTAGTTGCTTCATTGATCATGTTCGAGGTGTTGGAAAGAACCTTTGAGATTTGAACATAAAACATATTGATGATTTTTGTTCCAACAAGTTTTTGGTCAATGTTATTGGTTTGATCTTTTTTCAAAAAACTCATCATCATCATGGTGGTCCCTCTACACATTTTCATGTGTCTACCCATGACCATAAACCTTAGCCCCATGGAATCAAATCAAGAAAATATCTTGTTCAATCACAAGATTGCACAATGTTCAAGGTTGAAGAACATGATCATCACCATCATGGTAACAGTCACATTATTATCCAAGGTCTTTGTCATAGAGGTTATGGCCATGATGTTGACCACATTAATTGTTGTGAAAAATTTGAGTAAGGTATAATTAAGGGATCAAGTATAATGTTTTAACTATGATGAACACAAACACAATTATCAACATGAACAATAGGATTTATTATAAACATAATCTTGGTAACAACAAAAAATTGCACCACCACCATAGTCAACGTGGTCATGAATGGTAATGCTTGTAACCATGACAACAATTGTAAACACATCCATGATCATTTTCGTGGACATTCACAAGAGGGCTTTTGAGGCCAAGAACTTTTTCATTCCCATGAACATGGGCACATGGACCACAACATGCAAGGCATATTTTTGCATATGTTGGTAGAGATGTTGGGAAGTGTGGTCACACTATTGGTAAACTACACTTGGGGTGGGTATTCACTAACCCAACATATTTCATTTCCATCAACATTTTTCATTGCACAAGTGGTGCCCTTTATAAGGAACTCATTAAAGATATTGCTATAATGAGTGTCACATCTAATAAAGGTGCACAATAAAAGATCCATGAACGAGGTGAAGGCAATCAAAGGTATTTACATTGCCAAACCCTAAATGTATGGAACTTCACTAATATTAAGATCATGGGAAATTTACATTTGCATGTTGTTGTTGGAACTAATATACAATGTGTCTACAACATGGGCCAAATTCTCAAAAAAACTAACATTGAGGATCCTATTCTCCAACTCGAGAATGTACAATCCCTATTCAATAGAAAAATTGTGAATGTCAACATTAAGGCTATTAAGGGTAGAACTTCTACTTATATTATTTAGTCCAATCAACATCCTAGTAACTAGATTATTATTAATGGTAGATTACTTATTGTCCTTTATTCTATCTTGTGCATGAAGCCATTAGGACTAATTGGCCCATTGTTATGGGTGATTGGTATTTGTTTACTAATCATTAGGAAAGATTTGTGAATGAATTAGGATAAAGGAACCTATTTTGGTGGGAGAAGTGTGGACCTTGTATGGTTTTGTGAAAGGGGGATTTGAAGATGGACCCCTATCATTTTTCATATGGAATTTTGGAGGAATGACATTATGACAAAATAGGTGTTCTACAACTAGGCTTGCAACTAGGTTTTAGTTGTTGTTTTGAATTAAGATGACAATTTACAACTTTAACAAATTTTTATAATCTGAGTGTTGTCAAACAAGTTACAGTAATTGCGACAACACAATCCAATATATATGAAATTATATACATATATAACTTGTGCAACTATGTTGCAACTATTATGCCAATGTGACGACATGGCAATGATGTGATGACACATCATCAATGGATAGATGGCAATTCTAAATTTGTTTCAATATTTAATGTTTTTATTAATTTAATTTAGATTATTCAACTTAAGGCCGATAAAAAGTTGAGATGTGACATTTAGGTCAAATTCAATAAGTAGTTAGGTTAAGGTAGATAGATAAGTAGACTTAAGCTAAATAGGTTTGGAATAATCCTATTTTATTTTGGGTTAAAATTTTAAAGTCAAAATTTTTTTATTGGCTTATTCCAAATGTTATTTAAAAAAAATACACCTAGTGCACTTAATTATATATTTTACAAATTTGAAAGGTAGGAAAAAATATATGAACTAAAAAAAATTAGTTGCATCTTAATTACAATTGACTTGCAATTATTACAAGACATGCTAGTGAATAAACATTTTAGCTTTAAAAAAAACTTCAAATCCTAATACTTTTTTTTGGTCTTTCAAGTGCAAAAGGTTAGACCTTGACTTGGCACATGCAAAATTATTTAAATTATTCAAAAAAAAGGGGGGGAAATGGTGGTAAAAAGTAAGTGGAGTTAGTGTTTAAGTCATCAATTTAATTTTCAATTTAAAATTCCACACATTCCTTTTCTTCATGGCCCTTTTATGGTGTTATATTATGTTTTGAGTTCAAATAGTTGATGTAAATCCTAATTGGTGCACTCTATTCACTTATTTTTTTTGAAAACAAACTAGAAATAAAGAAGATATGAAATTTAACAATATTAGGTCATTTAGAAAAAAAACACATTATGTGATTTTGACATGCATTGTGCTTCTTTTATGTTGTTATTTTACCTTTAAAGTTGAAACATGTAATGTAAAGCTTACTTTAACATTCCTATGATGTGTTACATCACAAAAAATAGAAAAGAAACAATAAATTTTTAAAATTTTTAGGCATCAACCAATGATTGGTGATGGGTGGTTTTACCCTCACATAGTTTATCTACTAAGTACACTAATTACTCAAATTCATAATAATTAATAAGAAATAATATTGATTATTAATTTAAAATCTAGATACTAATGTATAATAACAATGAGAATAAATGTAAATATTTATACATATACCAATTATTATTGTAGCTAATAATTGAGTAATTGCACAAAAATCCAATATAATAGTTGTAAAGTAATTGCAAATAAGCTTGTTAATGAATGTTTCATTTGTTCCAATTGTATTGTAGTTGTCATATATGACTTTCGTGTAACTTGCTAACAAAGTCAAACATGGTTGACCAAAATTGTATATACAATATGTAGCATCATCCATACATGGGTCCATTTTGGGACTAATATGTAACTACAATAGAACTTCACAAACTTTTGACATGAAATTTTATTTTTTAATTCCTATATTTCCATGCAATAGTTGTAATGTAGTTGTATATTAGTTGTTTCAAAGTTTTAGTTACACGATAATGAGGTTTCCACAAACACAAGTTCTCATAGTGTGAAAGGGAAAAGTGTTGTATGAAATGCAAATGTGCATAAATATTATAGAACAAATGTGTATCATGGGGCACTTTGATTTTTTTGCTTTCTTTATTCTTGCTTCACTCTCCTACTAATATAATAATAATTTATTATATTTTGATGTAGAATACTACAATTTTGAGATTAATTTGCTTTCTTACTTGGGTAACATCTCAACTAGCTTTCTAAAATATGAAAGCTTGCTAGAAGGTAGCTAATGGTAAAGTAGTTTGCAAGTATTTCAATGGATGGTAGCAAGGTGGAGGGCAATGGTTTGTTGGTTTGTTGGACCAATAACTTTTAGAAGTATGTAAATGTGGGTTGGAAGGTCCTACCTCCTATATAGATAATTGTGAATCTTTGTTTGTTTTGCTTTTCATTGTAATTTCTTGATTTTATGCTGAAAGGCAAGATCGTCTTCCCCATGGCAGTCATTGAAGATTACCTATTTTCTTGTGAATTTTGAGAGTTTTACATGATAGAGTGGGTCTTCTTCAAGTTTTATTTTTTAGGCTATTGAATTTGTGGTCTTACAAAAGTTATACATACAAGTTTGAAGGAGTGTTGCAACTACATTTTGAAGTAATGTTTATGTTAAAAAATCAAAAGAATAAAAGAAACGTTTGAACTTTAATCATAAGTATACATGATGTCCCTTTTGAATTTGAGATTTTTTTCCTCTAAATTACATGTCTATGATCTAAATGTGTGTAGGTTTCAACTCCCTATGGCCAATGTTGTCAAATTCAAAGAGCAAGGGGTCATTACATATTGTTTGTCACATTGTGCGAGTGCCCATGTTTTCATCACACGTAATTCATTTTGCATTCATGTTGTGAACATTCTACATTAGAGATATCTAGTATTGGGTTAAGATTCCCAATTATTCTTTGACATAGTCATAGAACATAAGATGGAAAAATGGACCATCAACACAAGTAATGTTTTGCACTTGAAATAAGTAGTCATATTTTTTAGACAAAAATGAAACATACTTTGGAGGACTGAACAAGAGAATGGACACAAAGATACCAACAAAGTAATTTGATGTCATTTTTTCTTGTAATGAAAAAATGTTAGCTAGTTTAGGCCATGGTAAAAACATAAAGGTTACTCTACTAGTTTGTGATATGATAATTGTCTATGTGCTTCCTATGTGATATCTCTATCAATTTAGTTTTTATTAGTCAGACAACTTTGTTGAAGAGATACACAATGAAAAAGTTGGATAGGTTATGGAGTTGACAAACAATTTTAAACAATTGGGTTTTAAACACTAAGTTTTTTAACATTGAGGTTTTAGACATTAAGTTTTCAAACACTAAACTTTTAAATTTTTAATACACTTGAGTTTGATTCATTTAGTTTGGTTTTAAAGTTGAGTTCTCAAATTGATATTTTAATCTTTCTTACTCCGTCAACAAAGTGTAACGATATATGGTTCACAACTTGATCATATTTGGTTAAACACTTCATATGAACAATGAACAAGTGAGACATTTTGGACTTATTCATCCTGCATTCAAATTATCTAATTGCATCACATAATTTCATTGTACATAATGCTTTTGCTTGAACATGTGACAAAGGGTAAAGCCATTATACAATGAGGTGCTTGTTTTTAATTGTGTTGGTTATCATTTTTGACCTAGTCTAACGACAGGGGCATGAATTGTGAGGACATAGTATGGTTTATACCATCTCATAATTAATGTGTTGTAATCTGGTTATCTCTTTTCTGTAGGTTGGGGTTTCCTCTTTTTCATCCTTGCTAACGGTTGCTGGTCTTTTTTCGGTCAGATCTGAAACATCCATTTCGTTATATTATAGGGTCATTCCTTGACCCAGAACTGTGCAATAGTGTTTTGTAGCACTCCACATGATTATTTCCTGAGCTTTTTCTTTTGGGTTTGTTTCCTTTGTCTTCAGATGCATATGTTGCTCATGAATACACACAATCAAAAATTGCTCCAGAGCTGATCAATTTCTTAGTGCAGACACACACACACACACACACACACACACACACATATATATAGAGGTTTGCACTTTGCACTTTGTTCATAGCGAGCAAAACCAAAATTTCAATTTGACACTCCGAAAGCTACTTTGGTTTAGGGTTTAAGGTTCGAAGTCATCAAAATGGGAAGCTTGACTTACCACATTCTTCAGCACCCCATGGTCATGGATATAGTTGATGACCATCTATTTTCATCAACTATATTCATGACCATGAGCAGTGAAGAGCCCCACCTCCACAATCCAGAGTACCCAAGGTCTGAAGATTGCAGGAGAATGTGAGTGTATGTTACCATTACATCTTTCTCCAAATGATTTTTGGGATGGGGGGCGGGGAGTTAACTACAGTGAAAGAAGAATGTTAGTTCTTAGGTAGATAAAAAGATTGTTGCATAAATCTTTTCCAATTATTAGAATGATGATCTCTCTGCATCTCAATGTTTAAAAATACAACAATATAATATCAGTTAATTTAAATTAATTTAATTTGATTTTTGTTTTTGTTTTTTCCCCCCTCCTTTTCAGGTCATTGCAGCCTGCACCATTACTTTGTTATGTACAAACAATACTAGTGCTTGTACAGTAGAAGACAAGGAGAGGGAGATGGTTTTGATCACTGGGAATGATGAGTTACATAACCTTCAACTTAAGTTTGACAAAGGCAAAAAGACAATTATTCAGGTTCTCTCTTCAGGACAGCTATATTTGTGTCCTGCTCATTCACACCCAAAACACATTTTAGCACTCAATGTCAACCAACCCAAACAAAACAACACCAATATAAATATGTTTATATATATATTTTTTTCATTTTGTCTTTTTTTTTTTTCCTCCCTTTCATTGGGTTTTGTTTATTACTTTCACAAAGAAATCAAGTGACTGCTCTGAATAATATGTGTACATGAGAAAGTAAGTTAACAACTTGATGAGAGAATAATAATGACTCTTTCATTATTTAGAAAGTAAACGATGCAACCTTCTTAATATTCATGAAATTGCAATTGATCCTTGTTTCTAGCTAATTAGTACTCAACCTCTATCAATTTACTAATTAATACCTCAATGCTTTTTTAATGTAAAAATAATTTTAAAAAGTTGTGGAATTGAGTTTTTGAAAATTAATTAAATATTCAACAATGGGTTGTTGAAACTTTTGGCCTAGGTACTATGGTAGTGCCGGTTTATTGAAGTGAACTCCTCAAACAATTCAACGCTCCTCATTTGCGTAATCTCATTGGCCAAAAAGGCTTTTGTTTCACCCGGAGGGACATGCCTATTCCAAAGACCCTATATATTTGTGCGTATTTTCTATGCTAATATTAAAGTCCTTCTCTATATACAAAAGACATGGTTATATGGGAAATTCTATTTTACAACACATTGTGGTACAAAATGTGAAACCCAAAAAAAAAGAAAAAGGAAATTGCATTGTGCATTCAAGATTTATGTCTACTTAAGTGCACTTGTTAACTCACAATTGATAGATCCTAGAAGAGCATTTTCCCTAGCACATCACAGTAAACTATGCACTCAAGCCGGCTACTGGACTTGAACCAATTGCATAGGAGTGTTGAGCTGTATGGTTTATGGGACAAAGAAGAGTGTGAGTTATGAGGTTCAGCCAACCAGTGACAAGGAACGTGCAAAAAATGCATTGGGGAGGTACGAAAATGTCAAAAGGCCACAAAATATGTAACATAACAGGGGAGCTCTTGTCCAATGGGTGTGCTGCCATGCTAGTGAGATACTGCCTACAAATTGGTTAGGTAAAAGGAGTAAGAGGGTAGTAGAAGTAATTCATGCATGTTGCAATGATAACTTGGGAGTCCCATTTCCCCATTAGCCAGCACCTTCTTCTTAGCCCCCACAACTGAGAGAGAGATAGATAGAGAGAGAGAGAGAGATGTCAGAGACAAGAAAAAGAAAAAAAAGGCAACCTTGATGAAAGGGAAGATCGATCACAAAGGTGTGAGACTGATAATGAGGAGATTTTAGTCCTCTAAACCCAATGAGAGAGAGACAGATAAAACACCCAATCACACTGACAACACTAATTATGGGGGATAACTTGCTCGGGGATGATTCGACTACTACCCTCCCCTATTTGTGGTAATTTAAAAATACTTTGCCTCTGGAGGAGTGCAATTGCATGTGGTGGTGGTGGTGGTGGTGGTGGTGTTCTCCTTCATCAGAAAGTAAGTATGTGGGGCTGGCTGGCTGGCTTGGCTGGGCTTGGCTTGGCTTTGTGTCCTGGCACAAAAAAAATTGCTGGATTCTTATCATGATTCATTCATGTCTCTTTTGATAAATACATGAATGGAAGGGAAGGAGGGAGACGAGGAAATGCTTTGTCCTTTGAAACAAACAAAACCCCTCTCCCCGCGCAAGTCTGCTGCTTCAGGAACTGACCCAGTACCCGAAGAAACCAGCCAACACTAAGTGTGTTCCTTTATTCCTGAGCATTGTACTACTACTACTTCTTGGCTCATGAAAAGAAGAAGCACCTGCAGCCTCATAAGGAATACACTCTCTCTCTCTCTCAGGCTCTATCATCAGCAAGCAATAAAAAAAACAATGAGTGAGTGTCCCCCCATTCCCCTATTATATACCTTCTTCCTTGTCTTGAAGGGAAAACATTCTTGGAGGGGAGCCTGGCACTTGTTTGCCAGAGGGCAAGCAAACTAACTAATTTCACCTACTGAATCCATCCATGCATGACTTTATTTTGACTTGTAGTTTTGCTTTGCATATCAACTAGTCGAGGGAGAATGGAATAGAACCAAACTACAGGAATAATTAGAAAGTGGCTTATGAGTTTCAGTAGGTTCCAATACATGCAGATTGATCTAATTGATTAAGGATAACGTAACCAGTGAGAGAGGACATTTGGTGGTTACCAGAAATAATTCGGGCACAAAGGTGTCGGACTTATTTCCAGTAACCAATGTACTTGAGCTGGTTACCAGACACAATCGGTTCGTAACAACAAATAAAAAATGGCAGATGGGGTAATGCTCATCATTCTCACAAATTAAAGAGGGCGCAAGTTACGAGAGACTCAGTCACAGAGAGATATAGTTTTGGTGCACACAGAGGTTATGGGTTATAACCGTTGCCTAACTGTCCAATGGGGTGTGGTCCTTCCCTTTGGAAAACCAGTTCTGGACTACGTAACCGGCTTGAGGTTGTTGGTTACCAGACATAACGTACCCTTTGGAGGTTCGAGAGCAACAACAGAACTCTCAAGTTGATGGATGAAAACATCATGTAAGTCTCCTCTCAATGGATGAAAAACTCATATCCGATGTCCTGTCTGCATGATGTATGTACAGAAATGGAAGGGCGACAGGTTATGCTTGGTGAATGTAGAGTGGAGGACAAATCAGAAGGTCAAGAACCTCGGAACAAGAGGTTATGTACCTACACTAGAATCCAGAATTCACTTAATATATGACTTTTGCATCTCTTCAAGGAGACCAACTTCTTTAAACTAAAAAAGGTTTAGAAAAGCTTTAGCAGTTTAAAAAGAGAAAGCTTATTATGCACACAAAAGGCTTTTCATGTTATGAAGTGGTGATGGAGAAAACATGGTATGATTTCTAGCTACACATTTGTATATGATGGTTTTATGTGGTGGGTGTAGTTGCTTCAACTTCAAACAGCTCCAGCCTCCAATAAGTATCACAGATTCAGTCTCCAGCGATTTGCAAATTTCACACCAGAGAAAAAAAAAAAACACACACAAGAGAATCAGGAGGAATAGTTTTCCTACTTGCACAAAAGTTGTGTGTTTGGGCAAAAGGGGATGATGACTTGATCAACTATTTTGTCACGTAGTTTTGTCTCAAACAATACATTTTCCCCCTTTTTAAGACAATTTCTTCATTATTCAAAAGATTAAAGACTCAAGAGAGGTTGAGATCAGTAAATTTTTTTTTTCAACAAATTCTTTTGTCATTTGAAATTGGGAAATTCCTGGAAAATTTTGTTTTTCTAGTGCAAATTTGACCGAACTTGCTAAATGTTTCAGGAGAAATTTTCAATCTCACAAAATTAACCCCAAAAAACCCTGGTGGAGATGGCTGATTTGGAAGCGATGCATCCTCTTGCATTTCTAGATTGCAAAAACTCAGTACTGCACAGTACATATTACTCGCACCTGGAGTTGGCAAGTGTTCATTGTGAATTATGAATTGATATGTTCTTGTGGTCTTTGGGTGGAATGGCTAGAAACATTGTTGTGGGTTGTGGGCAATTCTTTTCACATAAATGAAAGAAAGCAATGAATCCCAGCAATAGCAAACTATGACTCCAAACCCAAGCCTCCTCCTCCTCCTTCATCATCAGTAGCTCAAACTCCAGCAATGCCAATGTCGTGTCCTTTCACACCTAAGGTGATCAAGTAGAATATGAACTCCGAGTATTGTCATATTGCTGCTTGATGTCCAAGACGGGGGGGGGGGGGGTAAGGTGTTTTGTAATCAGTAGATTTATTGTCTTTTCATAAGCCCCACTACACATTCAACAATTTTGCTCCCTTGAGATGCAAAACTCCCTACACCAGTAAAATCACCAACTTGCCATTCTCCGATCTCGTGCTTCGAAAGGCCATGCATATTTATTATCTATTTTCTTTGGAGATTTGAGTTGCCATTCCTCCTACGCTACTAAAAGGGTCAACTATTGTGGCAAGGTTGAGACTCTTTGCAGTTGTTTATGTGTGTGACTTTGTTAGTTTCGATAGTCTTGGCGTGCTGATCTTGTAATGCACAACAACTGATCAAGGCGGTTCCCTCTTGCTTGTGAGTGTTGTTGCAAAACTACAACAGTCTTCACAAGTTTATGTTGTTGTCTTCGTACCCAATTTCACTGAGGATTGATTAGAGATGTGTTTTGTGACGAAACCGGCAGGAGGCCAAAATATGCTGCAAAAATTTGATTCACAGGATCAAACCATAACTTGATTTCACCCAGAAGATTTTGGCATTTGCACTTGAACCCACGCCAGATGCAAATCACAGCCCCCCAGCTGCATCTTCACATTCTGCTGATTCAGCTGGTGGGATTAAAGAAGAATTGGAATTCTTCTTCGATTGCACCATCTTCAATTTCTGCTGTGGATTGAACAAGAATTCCAGCTGCATCTTGATGCTGGGATCAAACAAGAATTCCAATTCTTCTTCAATTCTTCTTCAATCCCACCAGCAGAATGTGAAAAAAATGCAGCTGGACAAATCTTCTTCAATCCCACTAGAAGTGAAGATGCAGCTTGGACTGTGCAATATACCCATAGGTATATTTTTAGCTTGGGGGTCAATGGAAGCCAAGCTTGTGTGTATAAAACATGAGTTTGGTTAACTATATAATTGAAGACTGGTACACAATTTTATAGCAAAGTCTAAAAAAGTGGACTAGTTTTGATCAATTCCACTCTCTAATCTCTCTCTCTCTCTCTCTCTCTCTCTCTTCTTCTTCTTCTTCCTCCTTTTTTCTGAAACAAAATCTGAAGCCCTACTACTTAGTCAGGAAATCTGGGTACAGAAGACTTATATAATGTACTTCATGGAAGTGATAAGTATGGCTGAAGTTATCATAATTTTGTCAAGTTTGTTGAATTCTTGAGGAACTTTAGCCCACCATCTCCACCCATGATATGTATGTAATGACAGTAGTACCTACTAAGTAATTTTTATTATATTAATAATATTAATATTAATAAATTAATAAATTAATTGGGTAAATATGTGTTTTTTTTAATTGTGGAAAGAGATGAAGGTTCAGGCAGATTCCACCTTGATTAAAGTTGGTACTTAAGTTTTTTTTAGAATTTTTAAATTTTTTAAAAAATAATTTAATTTATTCTCTTGCATCATTGTACTTTGATGTCATGAGGCACATGACACTCATTGAGTATCTTTGCAGTACAGTGAATAATAAAAAATATTTAAATATTTTGCTTGTCATCTGAAGTACATGTTGGAAACCTTTTTTACAAATAGAATTTAAGCTTTTCAGGGGCTTCCTAAGTACCAACCTACTACCCTTTCAGAAATGGAAAAGGGGGGGGGGCGGGGGGGGGGGAGAGCAAAAGTTAGAAACAAGCCCAAAAGATTTTTTTTAAAAATGATTTTAATAAATAAATAAATGATTTTTTTTTTCAAGAAAAAGAAAAAGAGTTGTGGACACCAAAAAAGTATAGAGGATGCAATGAATTTTTGTCAACACTATTTTGGATTTATAATACTTACACCAAAAAGAAAAACCCTACCCAAATTCATTAATTCCATAAATTTAGTCCCAGAAAAGCAGAATCAGCATTTGGGTTTTCACTTGAAAGATTGATACTAGTTTAATTAGATTATTTGAATTAATTAGTTAATTAATTATGTTTTAGTTTTGACACAAATCAACAAAACTAATTTGCACGAGACCTATCGATACTAATTTTTAAATGGAAAAAAAAGAAAAAAGGTTTCAATATACTTTACCTTTATATCCCCCACAAGAAATTGGAGAAAAGGAGGAACCCAAGTAATGGAAGGAGTTTTCCATTTGTGAGTTTGTGTTTTTACACTTTGTTTGGGGGGATGGCGAGGATTGGTGGTAAAATATGCGGGATAGTGGACTTTGTCTAGATATCATGTGGGCACTTGTTTTGCCACCATGTGCTTTTCTGTACAAACCCTTGGTACTATGTTCATTCTGGGAAAGAAAGACTTTTGGTAGAATGTTATATATACATACCAATCAATCCTCAATAGGACGATGATGACAACAACAACACTAATATATTTCAACACCAACTTTACATAGATTTCAACCCCTTTGGGTGGGTCACGATTGTGGTCATCCTTAAGGGGATTGTAATCTAGGGTATATAACTTAGAAATGGACATTGCAATCAAAAACACAACATGATTTGTTAAAGTCGTGTGGTGTTTGAGTAAGTCATTGGAAGTAGAGTACCTAGTATATTAACCAATTAACCCATACCTCGGCTTCCACATAGAAGAAAACAAAAAAAGAAGTGGCGTGTAGCACGTGTTTTGCATTTGTGTTGTTTAGAATATTGTATTCTAAAGGGGGATTGTTAAAAACACCCGGGGGAAAGCCCCCCCATTTTCATACTTTTGATGCCATTTTGTGGCATTTGATCTTCCCCAATTATTGGTTTGAAGTGGGGCTTGATGATTCATGATAGGTTGTATGAGCATATTTATGAGGATTCAACTTTTAAAGATAGTTTAGAATACTTTCATAAGTGCGTGAAAAAAGAATAAATAGCAATAATTCTCTCTTTTTTTAAAGAGGGGGAGAGGCACAAATGGACAAAGAAATCCATTGCAAAAAGGAGAGAGACAATAAAAATTAATTCTCATTTCAAGGGATAATTGTTCCATTTTAGACACACACATGGTTTTGGGCCCTTTCTTTGTTTGCTTGTAGCAAAAGAGCACGGGGTCTTTTGGTTACCATTCATTTGAGAGCCCTAGATGGGTGGATGAGAATTCCAATATGGCTCCAAACTTTGAAAGTATGGGCATAGTAGCTACTAGGGTCCCTCCCCTCCCATCCTCTCATCCCATCCCCCACCCCACCATGATCTAGGGAAGAAGGGATTGGAGGGTTATGGATGGTTGCCCACTTTGTCTTTGCACAAGTACAACAAAGTATTAAGTCCATATATTGTGGCATCTCCCTCTTTTCTTTTCCCCTAGTGGATATATATATTTGAGTATTGTATCACCCTTTCCTCACCTTTTGGATATAACCCAACTTTTGGTTATTCAAAGGGGCCACCCCACTTGGTCCCCCCCCCCCCGCTCTCTCCCCATGTTTATGTCCCATGTGAAAACACACATTTGAAATGAGGTAGATACTACTACTACTCTCTCGTTTCTCTTCCCCCACCTTTCTATGATGTATATATCCACTAAATGTGATTTAAAAAAATGGGTATGTAGATGGGTGGATGGATGGATGGGTGGGTATTTATTCATTAGATGTGATTCGTTTCCATGGGTATGTAGATGGGTGGATGGATGGGTGGGTATTTATTCATTAGATGCGATTCGTTTCCATGGGTATGTAGATGGGTGGATGGATGGGTGGGTATTTATTCATTAGATGCGATTCGTTTCCATGGGTATGTAGATGGGTGGATGGATGGATGGGTGGGTATTTATTCATTAGATGCGATTCGTTTCCATGGGCATGTAGATGGGTGGATGGATGGGTGGGTATTTATTCATTAGATGCGATTTGTTTCCATGGGTATGTAGATGGGTGGGTATTTATTCCTTAGATGCGATTCATTTTCATGGGTATGTAGATGGGTGGATGGATGGGTGGGTATTTATTCATTAGATGCGATTCATTTCCATGGGTATGTAGATGGGTGAGTAGGTGGG
The DNA here is from genome assembly GCA_963921925.1 of Sphagnum tenellum. Lineage (NCBI taxonomy): Eukaryota > Viridiplantae > Streptophyta > Sphagnopsida > Sphagnales > Sphagnaceae > Sphagnum > Sphagnum tenellum. Next base: position 28,936,034 of record OY998142.1, on the reverse strand, counting down.
TGGGTGGTGTAGTACCAGGTATGGTGGATGTTGTTTGTTATTCGTTTGTTATAACAGAATAAACTCAGGAATGCACTTTTTACTTCTGACACCCACAGAGAACATGAGAGGAGAGGAGAGAGAGGAAGAGGCACCCATTCTCCTCAAATGATAAGAAAGAATAGATAACTTATGTGGGGTTGGTTTTGGAAATTGGAATGTGTGAGAAGAAAACAAGTCAAATGATGATGACGATGATGATGATAGGGGAGGAAGAGAGAGAGAGGAAGAGGAAGAAAAAGTTTGGGAGAATGGGGATGTAATAATAAAAAGGATTGAATAATAATAATATGAATGCTAAGTTAGTAGTCAAAGCACTGATCCTCCTCTTCTCTTTCTCTCTCTCTCTCTCTCTCTCTCTCTGTGTCCTCATCCTCCTAGGTCCTGTCCAGAAGCAAGTTTCTTTGTTCCAAAATTCTGGCATGGGGAAGGAAGGGAAGGAACTGGCTGATTGATTTGTTTGTTAATTGTTATCATGTGTGGGTGGGTGGGTGGTGTGAAAGAAAGAAGAGAGAGAGAGAGAGAGAGTCTAGAGAGAGTCTAGGATAGAGTGAAGAGAACTTGGAGAAGTCAGTCATCTATCTCTCTATCTATCTCCTTGGGTTTAGGGTTTAGACAGTCCAGCAGTCTGTCCATAGACTCCCAGAACTAAGTTACCGGTTGGCTGCTCTGCTAACTCTCTCTGCTCTGCTCTGCTCTTGTTACTACTACTCCTCGGAAGAATATAATTATGAGTTTTGTGCCTAACCATGTAAATGTTTTTTTCTGACTTCTTCACCTCCTTTGCTTTCTGCCTCCTCCATGTTCATCCTCCAGACTCCAGACACAATAAATTAAATACAAATAAAAATATGTAATACTAATATTATTCCCCCACCTAGGAACCATTTCCCAACTTCCCTTCCCTTTTAAAAAATATCACTATATAAAAATATAATTTAGGTTTAAGGAAGTGTGAATGTCTTCTTATTAAGAGAGGGGTTTGTTTGTTTGTTTGTTTTGGAGGTGACTGCACCATAACCCTCTTTAAATGTTCGGGCCCCTGCTTTGCTTTTGATATTGTTAAAAAGCCCTTGACAAGGTGTATGCATATTTGTTGTTTTGCAATCTTTGGAGCAACAGAATAAACATTATTCAATTTAAAATCCCTTTATTCTTTAGAAATTCATGAAGTTTTTTGAACAATGGATTTTGTTAATTGGGTTGCATAAGAACTTTGAAATTAAGCTCACTTTGATCCAAAATAGTATTGAGATGGGTGACCTTCAAAGAGGTTTAACATACTTGGGCTAACAACACAAGGGCTCACTAGTTTAGAGTCTAGATTTTCACAAATGTGTAGCTACCATATAATGGATAACTTTAGCTACCTTAGATAGTACCTTGGCAGCTTTGACAGATTACAATATTGGTAGAAAACATTGAGATTTTTTTTTGAACATTGAGAATTTGAAATAAATTTTTTTGTCAAAAGAAGAAACTCTTGTCAAGAAAAATAAAATCTTTTGGAATATTTAATTGCTCAACATGAAGTTTTCAAAATTAATTAATTGATTAATTAATTGACTGACATATTTCGAAGCTACTCTTATATTATGGTTACTCATATGACACTAACATATTGGACAATTGAAGATCACAAATAATAATAATAATGATAATAATAATAATAGTGCAAATTTATTGATTTTTTGAAACAAATTAATATGTTTTACATTTGTTTCCACTGCACCCATTAGAATGTTGGCAAATGTGGGTGCAATTCACTAGTCCCTATTCACTAGATCAATGAATTCATTATTTTCTCTCAAAATCTAGTGAAATCACTTGACATTTAAGAAACATTAGCTTTGAATGAACCAGCACTCACATTCATAGACCATTGAATCCATTATTTTCTCTCAAAATCTAGTGAAATCACTTTACGTATAAGAACTATTGGCCTTGAATGAACCAGCACCCACATTGATACCATGGTTAAAATCCTCAAATTTTATTTAAATTATTTCTAAATATTACAAATATCATCCCATGCTATAAGACTAATTGAATCGAAGTCCCTAAACTCCGAGTTCAAATCTAAACATTTTTGGGGCTTAAAAAATCATCACTAAGAGGCCTTGATAAAAATAAAACATGAAGGTACCAACCGAACCGAACCCAACCGAACCAAACCGACCAACATGGTGGGAGCTGGTTCACCCTGGCTGGTGAACCAGGATCTACCATGGTACCATGGTTGAAACTTGGAATTTTTGGAGGTTGCATCTAACCATGGTAAATATGTCGGTCTACGACTAAATCAAGGGCTCTAAGTCCAAATTGAACATTTTCCTCAGTTACATATTGGTCACTAACTAAAAGGCCTTGCCCAAGAAGGTGAAGGTACACCCAATGTATGTATGTGCGGGTTTACTTAGGTCGGCCGGGAGAGGATTGTAGCTTGGGATTTGTAATTTATTACTACTAGCCTACTACTACTACATCCTTTGGGGGAGGCGAACAATTTCTGACTCCCGTAATTAGTGGGTGGAGTCAAACAAAATGGTCGTAACCTTAGGACCCAAGGCAAGGTCAAGAGCATCACCAAAAATGGAAAATAATATTAATTAATAATTAATTAATTAAAATAAAATTCAAACCAAATTGTTCACCAAAAAAATGAAAATACGTACCAATATTGTGCAACCAATCAAAGTGACCACATGAGTAAGAAGAAGTAACCCCCCCCTCCCCATGCAACTTTTTCAGGTTTAAAAAATAATAATATACTTGCATGTGTAAGAACCCTCCTCCCCCTCACCCCGCCTCCCCACCCAAAAAAAAAAAAAAAAAAAACCTTACTTCCCATAGGCAGGAAGAAAAAAGGGCTTCAAGGTCTTCAGTTCCAGTTTTGATTCCGGTTCTAGTTCTGGTACGGTTTTTCATCTGCGATTGGTTTTCGGTTTCTTTTTCCCCCAAAAAATTCTTCCCGGAAAACCAACGGTTAGGAGGGTTTTCAGCCGTAAAAAAAACTGGAAAATTTTTAATTAAAAAAATCAGATTGTTGAGGAGGGTTTTAAAGAATCCCGGACGTTGTAACAAAAGCCTTAAGACCCAAGGGGGTCAGGTTTAAGGCCGGATGTAAACGACCCTAACTTTTTCCCGGGTCACGTCCAGATGTTTGGATACTTGCCAGACCGAACATGGGGTCTTGTTGTTTGTCCCATTTAGAGGTGTTGAGCTCAGTTCTTCGTATCGCACCTGGAGCCGGATATGGAGTCGCACCCGGACCTGGGTATGGACTGGGATCCAAAACCCTAAACCCCAGCCTACACTGGTTTGTACGTATTCAAGACCTTGATATAGTCATTTTATGATGCAAGCAAATGATGCCCCTGTTTGTGGTAACAAAAACCCCCAAAAAAAAAAACCCCCCCACTCTTCCAATAATGGAGTTTGCTTCAAAATGTATAAAAAAGAGATGAACTGTGGATGAAACCGGTGCTGATAACATTCTCAAACGGCTCATGGGACAGAGTCCGTCAAAAGTAAAGGAATGAACTTGTCATGCATATGAGAGACCGTCGTCTGTGTGATGTTCTCTGTCCACCTACAACCATGGTCCATACTTAGGACAAACAAAGGGTGTGTCACACTATGGCCTTTGCCATTTACAATAATAAAAAAGTATCTTATGAAGGCAAAAGAAGAATTATGGAAACTCAAATATTTCACCAATGCAAAAAAAAATTATAATCTTCCAAAAAAAATCCTCATAACACAAACCAAAATCCTTCAAGATATTATTATAACTCTATTATAACTAATCTCAAGTTTCAACACAAGCCAAAATATAATCTTTTTTAAAATCCTGGTATAAAAATAGACCTATTATTATTATGATTATTATTATTATTATTACCTAGCTGGGGCCAAAATCCCTTAAGCCACTATACTCTATAATGAAGCTAAACACAATATCCTGGCCTCGGTAGGCAACGCCAACAAACACAAATTTTCACAGAAAACTCGAAACCTATCAAGAAAGTGAAGTCAAGTTTCTAAGTTTAAAAAAACATTTAAGTGGTATATACATTGACAGACAGAAGAAGAACCAAGGAACAATGGAGAGGCAATGGGCATTTTTTTATTAATTATCATGAGTGTTTTTGGGGTATTTAATTGCAATTTTCTTTAAAAATAAAAAAATCAGCTTTCTATACTAGATTGCAATAAGAAGTGAACCGTATAGAAGAAAGCTTTAATTTTTAAAACCCTTCATGTCTCATTTTCCAACCATATTTGGCTAAACTATATTGGCTTATCTTATATAGATTAAACCATAATTTCTTTGGACTTCTCACTTCATTCATGGTCCATTTTCTAGTACCTACAAAATGGGGGAGGGGAGGGGATTGACGGATTGGGGGTGTGGTGTGTGTGGCTTGTGGATAAATCCATTCATCTATCCATCCATCCATCCATTGGGACAGTGAAGCCGCCTGCTAGTGGTACGCACTCATTTTTATTGGCCAAGTTTAGCAAAAGGAATGTCGAGGTTGAAACCGAGGTTCGACGATGAGACGAGGGGAGGGGGGAAAAAAAAAAAAGAAAAGCCACTCTTGCACCCACCCCCTCATTGTAAGCGGGTGGTGGGTACGATGGAATTTTGATGGAATTTTGTTACGATTATTATTATTATATTACAATTTGGGCGGGTTTGGCGGTTGCTTGTTTACTTGCTTGATTCCTTTCCCCGGGTCTGGTGCTTGGGTGGTTGTTGAACACCCACTTGGTGGATGTGCTTGATAAATTGTTCCATTGCCGTGTTTGAGGAGTATCTAGAGTAGAGTTAGATTGCATAGAGATGGATTATTATGCCTCAAAGTTAGTTAAATATGAGAGAATAATATTAAGACATACATAAATTTGGTACACCATATTTCTTATATGAATATACAAATTTCTTAGTAGTAAAATATTTTGAGATGTAAAACTTTCAAGTTGGATCAACCCATATATATATATATATATTTATTTATTTTTTAAATTATTTTTTTCGTATATTTTTTGTCCATGTTTTTGTTTTTGATTGGTTGGTTGGTTGGTTGGTTGGTTGGTTTTTTTTTGGGGGTTTTTAACAGCCTGAAAATTCAGTTCCAAATGAATTTAAAGACAACCCTAAGTGGTTGGTCCCTAAGTGGTTGGTACTCATACCCATTGTGCAAAACTTGCTCTTAGCCATGCTTGAAGCTTCAAAAACAATCATTGGACCAACTCAATATCAAGCATTGTTGACATTATGTGCAACAATTAGGATTTTCAAGATTGAAACAATGTCCAATTTTTTTAGATTTCTAGATTGAAACAATTTTGTTGACCTTAGTGATGTAGTAGTGGATTCAAAATGCTTAACAAAAATGACTAGGCTAATTTAGAATTTAGGATACAACTATATTAGTTAGTCAATTCAAGGTGTAGTTGGGCAAACTTAATGAATTGTTTTCACTTTGCTTCCTCCAAGGTAAAAAGAAGACTGAACACTAGCCACTATAACTAGATGGCTTCATATAAAAGACTCAATAAGGTGTTTAAACATTCTTCTTCTTCTTCTTTTTGGAAAAAGTCCTATTTCAATTGCACTTTTAATTGGATATTAATTTGAAAATTTGTTCCTTAAGTAGTTGTAATTGTCTATGTTCTCTTCTAAGGCTCATCAACACCAAACTTAATGCACAAACAAGTACCATTTTCATACTCACAATGGACCATATCAACACATAAGTACTTTTTCCCAAAAAAGATTCAATGATGGCATCATGTTTGAACACATGCAAATGCTTCTAAAGGTTGTTGAGTAAGCTAACTAACACAAACAAACGACCCAATGGCACTTTATGAAGAATGTTTGCATGTTGAAAAAAACCTCGGAAATTGAATTCCTTTGTAGTCACTTTGAAGGTGCATTCTAATGTATTTAGCTCTCCCCCTCTCCTCCCCCCCCCCCCCCCCCCCCCCCCCATTTTGGATAGTCTTGCAAGTTTCAAGGCATGTTGTTGGGTTGAGGATGAAAAATTAACATGGTGATGATTCCTAGAATGATTTATTTACATTTAATATAACTATTTGATCAAGACAACAAGCAAGTGGATTGTCAAGCCCGACATACATTATTACCAATGTTGGTGTTTGCATGATGAGAGTGTCCAATATATATAGTGTGTGTGTGTGTGTGTGTGTGTGTGTGTGTTTTTTGGGGTCTTTTTTTCAATTTCATGATGTAGCTAACGTGCATCATCCATAAGACGATTTAGACAAATGTGGGTTGTAAAAAGAATTTTTTCAAGTCGCCATTTTATTTTTATTTTCTAGCTACAAGAACTTACTATAAAATTTGTGATTTTTAAATTTTTAAAATATTTGATGATTATAAATTATTATTATTATTATTTTAAAAATTCTGCAATTTTGAAAGAAACAATTCACCCTTTTTTGTTAAAGGCTTTGTTTTCCACTATGGTGAATTTCCATGTAATATATGATCATGAGAAGGCCATCGCTTATTAATGCCCATTTCAAGAATTAAGAAGAAGTTACATGACAAGGAATGTCCTTCCTAATCATGATGTTCCTCGTTTTGAAAAAAATAATCTGGGCGGGGGGGGCCACTTACAATTGGGATTGCCAAAAGGATTGACTTGTTCCAAATTTACAATGAACTTGAATTTTGATTCACCATCATGAGCATTATAATCCTTGTTCTATGATTTTGATTTTAAAATGCTATTCTATGTTCCATTTTTAAATAAATATGTATATCAAAATCATGATGGGTAAGAAGAAGTAGGATTAAAATAATTATAAATTTCTTGAAACACAATTCATTAACCCTAATTTAGTACTTATATTTACCAAATAAAATAACGATTTCTTCATATCTCTCCATATTTTAGTCACAAATAAATATTTGTATGATGTAATGAGGACATCAAACATCAATAACATAAAAGACTAGTTCTCATGAAATGATTTGCTAGAGCCTTTAAAGTTTTTCAGGGTTTTGGGCTACAAGAAAAAGAAGGGAAAAATATTAGTTTTTTTCCCATTTCAGTTAATTTCCAAACGACTTGGGAGGAAGTATAACACAAGTGTGAATAAAAATATTTAGCCATTGCTTGATTTTTTAAAATAATATTTTGGCACATAGAAGGTGATAATATTATAATACTTTTTGGGTAAGTGCATTCACTAAATTGTGTAGATTTTGAAACTTTAATAAAATAAATAATATTTTGAATTTTGATGCTCCTAATCGGGGAATTTTTTAAAAAGTTTTAAGAATGTAAATGTATTTTTCTTGAACTTTGTGGTCAAAAACACAAGTTTGAAACATGTTTAGGTTTTTTTGGGGGGAAATAATGTTTTAAGGCAATTTGATGGTATTTAATTTGATTTTTTTTATGCAATCAATTGAATAGCTAAAATTTAATTGTGAATTTTCAAACTATAAGAGTGTGATTTTGAAAAGGACCATTACAACTGAGGATTTTTTTTTTAATAATTCCCACTTTTTTATTCCAATGAACATTTTAAACCCTTATTCTCACATCCAATTGATAAACGTGAAAATAATAATAATGATAAAAACATTTATAGGAAACGGGGTTGAAATACTATTTGGTCCATTTTATTACTCAAGGAGTTTTTTGTATTGGTTCCTAGTGGTACCACCCAAGGTTGAGTTTGCTTTAATCTTGATTATTCATTGTTGCACATATCAACCATAGGATAAATGAAAATGACAATATTAGTTGTTCTCATTTTGTTCATATTATAGTACCATAATAATAAAGTAGCCTAATAAAAAATGATCCAAAAATTGGACACCACAAGAAGATTTTGGATTAAAAAGAATTTTATTGATGACTAAAATGATTGGTTACATTAGATGAAACTATTAAATTTGAGCTAAACATTGCAATATATATTGATGAATTGAACCATGTTTGAAATAAAAGGAGGATGTAATTGAATGAATAAAGAAAATGAAATTTGAATTAAAGTTTTTCTTATAAGGAAAGGAAAACGTTTTATCATTGTTTCAATGGTACATGTCTATGTTTTTTCTTTTAAGAATAATTATTTGAGGAATGTAACATAAAAGTCTTTTAAATCAAATTATTTTCACAAATGCCAAACTTGTGAAAATAAGGCAAGGAAGGTGGAATTTTAACACGTATAAATAGTGAAAGAGGTGAAGTTTGAAAGAAAATATTGAATTTTCAAAGATTTCTATTTGTTGAATTGAAAAAAGTATTCAACAAACATGTGTCAATGTTGCAAAGGTATTACAATATGCACCTAATAGGTCAAACCCCCTCCCCATTACCAATATTAAATTTGGCAATACCTACTAGGTTAACCTACTTACATTAGTTCCTTGACAACTTCAAGTCTTGACCTACCAATATTCATATTCATATTGAAAGATTTTTCTCAATAACAACTCTTATTCATATTTGGGTTAAACAATTTTTACCTATATGTCTTGTTATGTATGGATGAGGTTTAAGGTTTTCTTATTAACAATACACTTTTCTATGGGAGGGGATTTGAAATTTGTTGTTATTTTAGTCTTATGTGGCACACAACTATGCTTATGAAAGTATATCAAAATTTTACCTTTCATTTATTTGTTTATTATTTTTGCATGTTGCATCTATAAAGTTAGGTTTGGCAATAATTAATTCTAAGAAAAGAAATTATAAACTTTTGACAATTTTGAAAATTTACATATTGGTGGCTAGTAATAAATTAGAAAATAAACTTTTAAAATAAATAAAATGCATATCTCAATGATTTTGCCAAAATTCTAGGATATATATAGCATTAAACTTATGAACTTGCTAAACTAGGATGTTAATACATAAATCCCTTGACAAAGGCTCACAAAGCAATTGCAATTATTATTTTTCTTTTGTTAAATAAGTATATATGGTTTTAAGGTTTTAGAACTAGGATTCAAATGCAACAAATATTGGATTAACAAGTATGTAATCATTGAGTTTTCATGTTCATACCTCAAATATTTACGAACATATTAAATTTAATAAAATTAATTTTATACATGTTATAAATAGCTTTCAACAAAGGACTCAACGATTACGTTGGATATTTAAATGATCAAGTATTAAAAGGAAACAAAAATGAAAACTACTATGGTCATAAATTAAGAAAATAAATTAAAACCTTTACAATCCTAAGAAAAGAATAGAATATATGAAAACTACTATGATCACAAACTTAAACAAAATGATTTAAGAAAAACAAACTTAAAACCTTTTCTATCCTAGGAAAACAAGGTAGTATATGTTACAATGGCGATTACATTTAAACTCCCACTTGAGAGGTGCTACCACTAGGAAGTAATGGAAATTAAACCAAAACCAACATAAGAAAAATAGATTATATTCCTTGATCATGCTACAATGACACCCCTTACAACCTAGTTCAAAACAATATACTCATTCTCCTTGCACTAAAAGAAAGTAATGAATTTTCAATTGGTTTTTGCAACTAGTTTTTAGTTGCAAATGACAATTGCCATTAAAATTTTTAAAAATCTCTAACGTTCATAACATACACACATGCAAATCCATGTTCTTTGTTATTTTCCATACTATCAATGCCATACACCAAGAACATCAAAAAATGTACCCATGTTTCTTTGGATTTCCCACTCCAAAACACACAATTGATCATTACATGTACCAAATTCGTATGTACAATTTACAAAAATTATAATCCATGTATTAAAATGGGGTGTTGAAATGTTCCAACTGATTAATCAAATGTAAATGATATGATACTTTGACATTATATTACATTGTAATGCGTTTTCAACAAATCATAAATAAGGTTGTAAAATTATTCTTGGACCTTGTAAAAATATTCATTAATGATTTTGAAATGCAAAATAACGAGGCCATGCATTTAACCAATATGGAAATCGATTTCCAATGACCAAATGAAATGGAGTTTACATAAAACCTAAAGAAGATGCAATTAGTTTTAATTGGGGAAGGAAGTGGATTGCATCCTATATATAATTACAAACATGGTGTGTGTGTATATGTATGTCCGTCTTTTACTTTTCTTTTCATTTTCTTCACACGTTTTGGGGACGGTTAGAACAATGTGTCCGTTCGTCTGTCTGTCCGTCCAAGTCCTGAAACCCATATTCCAAAAAAAACCCATACCTGCAAAAGGAAAAACAAACATTGCCCGTTCCGTGTGTAACTTCCTCCTGCAAAAGGAAAAACAAACATTGCCCGTTCCGTGTGTAACTTCCTCCTCCTATCCCTGGTAGCAAAAGGAATATTCGAAACAGGGCAAGTCAGGGGCAGGGCAGGGTACGGGCAAGGCAAGGCAGGGCAAGGTAGGGGCGGGGCGGGGCGAGGTAGGGCAAGGCAGGGCAGGGGCAGGGGAGGGCAGGGGGGGACCTGCATCTAATCAAACAAAAATACAATATAGAGAATATTAAAAAAACTATAATTTTTTTGAAATAGAAAATAAATAAATAAATAAATAAATACATAAAAAAAAAAAAATTGAAGATAGACAAAATAAGAATTGAAAAAATAAAAACATGAAACAAATAAAAAAACTACAAAAAACTATATCTTTTTGAAAAAGAAAATAAATAAATACATAAATAAATACATAAAAACATAAAAAATAAAAAAGTTAAAAGTTTCTAAAACATGAACCAAGGTGGCCGAAGGTCACGGGCACCCACTAGCATTGTGAAAAGATGAGATGTCCTAGAACCTTGGGACAAATTTGTTAAGAATGTGGTTTTGTTATATTACATATAATGATTTTGAGTGTTATGGAATGGTGGGTTACTAAGAATGTTTCACAATTATTAGAAATATAAACATGTCCTCAATGGTTATCAAGGTGGTTCTAAAGTCATAACCTTGATTTTAAAACAATCAAAAACCTAGTTTCGGTATACAATAAAAATTCTCAAAAAAATGGAAAAACAAGTAATTGGTCATAAAATCATCAAAATTTTATTGATTTTTTCATGAAACTTGCACTTTAAAAATATTTTGAAAATAATTGGGATTAGTGGTTCTTTTTCTAAAATTTTCCAAAGAATTGGAACTAGTTGCTTTTTAATTTTAAAATATTAAAAAAATCAAAACCAATAGTTTCTTCAAAAATTCCAAAAACTACACAACATAAATTATTATTTTAATGTTGGCCAATTCCTAATCTAATTATCAAATACAATTGTGGGCAGTTAGATTTGCAAGATTAATATATTATCAAAATTGGACCATGTCCCATGAGCCTACTATTAGAACTAAACCACAAACCTATCCCCTATTGGAAGTCATACTTGATCAATGTTGTGCAAATTAAAAAATGTCTTTGCATAACATCTAGTTATCTAGGTTATAAATAAATAATACATTTGGAAACACAATAAGTAGGATCTATCACTTCTAATCACACAACGACTATTATTTGATGGTGCAACAATATTAGGATGCAATATTTTATATTGGGCTCCATGTAGAGTATTTGGAAGTCGATTTAGTTGCAATCTAAACAAAGTTTGAAATACTTTTGAAAAACATTGAAATCAAGGGTTTGACAATTCAAACTTGTTTCATAACAATGATTTTTTGTATTTTTTGTGAAAAAATAGCCAAAAGTTTGAAGCAAAAAATGGTCTTGTGTCATCATCAAAAGGAAGTATGGGACCTTTTAAATGTGTTATTACCTAAAGACCATGGCACTGAATTGCAAGATCACCTTGAAACCTTTAAACCCTAAGTCACAACTTACTCCTCCACTTTCACCTCCCATTTGTCAAGCTTTCCACCATCACCAATGACATTCTCATTGGTATGCCTTCTTCCACTTAGGAAAAATTGTTAATTGGCACAAGGTAGATTGGACCAATATGGATGTAATGAGGTAATTTGTTTTGGGCACCTTTATGGATTAAAATGCATTTCAAGTCAAATGATTTTTTGATTTTATAAAAATGGATTTAAGTATTTGATTTTTATGTAATCTAATTAGGTAAAATATTTTAATTATTTGGCTTCACATTGTTGCATGCTATCAATGATAATCAATTGATGAAAAAAATGAATGGTGAAGATTAAGTTCCATTTAAATGAAAATATTGAATTCAATTGAATTCAATTAAAGAGAAATAGGATCCAAATTGATGGAGCAAGTATTGAAAATTTGTTTGCCAATATGGTGTTGGAAAAAAAATTAGAAAAACATAGATTTGAAAAGACACCTTTCCATACCTATTGGCTTGGGAATGGGCTAAATATATTCCAATTTGGAACTATCCAAGTGATGACTACAACTTTTGGAACTTAAAGGTGTCCCACATAAACCAATTCCAATGGATCATCACCATTGGAATTAATGTTTTACACATAATCAAGCACTTTTTAATGGTTATGACTTGTAGTGTAATAATACATTAAAAACTTGTAAATGGATTAAAATAATCATAGTTTGTAATAATGAATATATTTCTCAATCTTCAAAATTGATAAATGTCATAAACAATTCAAAAGAAGGGTTTTCAAACCATTTCAAGATGACATGAAAGTTTGGGGTCCAAATTAAGTGAAATTAATGAAGTCTTTTTTACAACATGAATTTTGTGGAATGCTAATTTAACTTTTTTCACAAACATTGTATATGTGCATGCATCAAAGGGCTACCATTAATTACTTTTTGATAAAAAAATGATTTTTAAAATCTCAAAATGGACAACCAACAATGGTGCATTTTGGCATTACTAGGGATTCTTCATGTGTCATTTGTGGTCCATTTCAGCTTGCAAATACCCCATTAGTGACATAGTCCCAAACAAAACCATAAACATATAATTGTAGTTAGTAATGTGCATTTCAATTCTCATGAATCTTGTGAACTTGAAAACCTTGCATAATGCAATTCAAATTGCACAATGGTGACAACATTGATGTTTTGCTAAATTTTAGTAGATCCCAAGGTTGCAACACATTCATAATTGAATATCCATGATATTCAATTTATGTTTTATGTTTGCTTTGGAGGATATCATTTCTTTTGCTAGTGGATGAATTCTAAAAAACATGTGGTCGATTTGGATTTGATATGGTGTATGAGCTTGCAAATTGGAATAATGAAGATGGGTTTTGAATTTCAGAATTTTGGTTGCTTTTGTGGAATCGATAGTTAAAAGTTCTTAAGTCTTAACTACTGTGATGTTTGCCTAATAGCTTTAATATTTCAACTATGGCTTTTGCTTGGCAATAGACCCTTTCAATTTTGTCTAGATGTTGTAGCTTACTAATAATAATTCATTTTGCAAATGCAAATTGAGATTTCAAGTTTCAATTTTTTTAATTGCAAACTTTGACTATTGGGTAGTTGTTTCAAGTTGTTGTAGGTCATTTATGAGTTTTCAAATTTCTTAGGCTTAAATCCCAATTTTATTCAAACTTACAAAATATGTTGTAAAGCTAATTGTATGAGCCCTCTATAAATCCTGAAGAATTATAGGTTCAAATCTATCTTGTTTTTTCCTTCACATTATCAAATTGAGGTTAGTTCATCATATTATAAATGCACATCACCTATTGATGTGTCCCTTGGTAGATTTGACATTGACAATTGTGGCTTGGCAAACATTGAGGTTTTGCAGACGTGTAAGGTGTAACAAGCTTTAGAAGGTTTATAAAGTTTGGGGGCCCAATTATGTGGTTTATAAAGTCATTTTTTATGTGGTTTGTGTTGACTTTAAAACTATGAGATTTTAGTATGCAATGCAAATGTTTTTTTATAACTAGCAACATTGTGTTTAGGTGCCACGTTCAAGTCTAAAAATATATATAATTTTTCAATGGTACTTGGATTGAGTAAAATGAGTTGGATGGAGGAGTTGAGAGTTGGGAATGGGGATGGTTCTTTTTTTGACATTTGCAATTTACAAGTAATGTGCATGTGTGGGGTGTCAAGGTTTGAAATTTACAAGAAGAAAGGTCGAAACCATATTGTTGCAAGGTCAAAACTTTGCAAAGGGAGATTGACAACCATGGACTACAAAACAATACATCCAAAATCATTTAAGTATTTCCTTCTTTTGTTTGTTTTGTGTTGTTGGCATTTTTCAATTCCTTCAGAATATTTTGACAAACAAGTGTTTGAAAATTGATATGGATTGTAGAACATTTTAATTTGTATGTCAATTTACTCTATTATGCTTTTCCTTTATATAATGATATTGCCAATGACTTTTTATTACTAGCAATATTAAAGCTCCATGGTAGATGATTATGATTGAAATTTCCAATATGTGTGTTGCTTTCACATGATGTTTCTATTTTAATTTGTTAGATGGAAAAGGTTTCCTTGCATGCATTGCAAGAATTTAGTATATTATGCAATAAGATTATAAATACTACTTTTGAAGTGACTTTCATAGTATTCAAATTACCACATTTCCCTAGTATGTGGACTATAGCAATGTCCACTCCTCGGTATTAATAACAAAATGAAATTTAATGTCAATGAAATGTGTACATGATAAGAATTGATTTAATGTAATATGGTTATGTGTGTTGAGGTCAATCATGTGTGTAATTCCATTGCCACAGACCTTACTATCATGCATTATCATAAACCCAAGAGGAGAGTTTGATGTTGGACACAATCAATTTTCTTGTGTAAATAAATTTGTTTTTTTCATTATATGAGCATAAGTTGTTGATCGCCTTGACACTCAAATCAATCCATAGACTTGAAAGCCATGCAAATAAAAGCTAGAGACAAATGTTTTAGTGAAGAGAACTATGGAAGACAAAACAAAAAATGAATTGGGTAAACACTAATAATGATCCAAATATGCCTTATGAAAATCATGTAGCATGATGTGAAACTTCACCATGGAACCAAACACACACTACCTAACAACCATAATATCACCAATGTGTTTGATCACAATTACTATTGGTATAGTCAATTTATGAATATTCATAAGTGACAACTTGCCAATCATAACTAGTCTTATAAAAATTGCCCAATAGACTCCACCTTTCACAAAAAATTAGTTTGCTAAGATTAATTCTTTGAATTGCATAGCAAAATGGGTAACTAGATGGTTTAGAAAAAAATGGCTATTTCATAATCACCTAGAAAATTTCCATAATTTTTTTGAAAAATCACTACAAATTGAAGTTATTTTCAAAATAGAAAACTAACAAGGTCCAAAATTTAACTCCAAAAACCAAACAACCTTGGTTGTTGTAGGGTATTTTATACACATGTTTACAAATATGTTCAATCTTTGACATGAACTTTGAAAGATTATGCACTTCTAGTGGAGGAGTACGAAAATTAAGTATAAATAATGTTGGAAAAATTTCACCTTTTTCAAAGGATTGTTGGGGTCAATTCTTACCAAAGTTTAGAAGAACTAATAAATATAAAAATGTTACCACAACTACAAGAAAATGTGGTTTTTCTCATGCAAAAGGTTGTGGTTCAGACAATGCGTGAGATGAACTTTGTGATTTGTTGTGTGCCATTATTTAATGTCAAATTGTCATTTTTTATGTAATATGTGCCATGATAAACATCACATATTGTACATTGCAATGGATGAAACCACAAAATTTATCTCACACATGTATCATGACTCATGACCCATGATGGCTTTTTGGGTGAATCCCCAAAAGTTGATTTTAATATCGTAGAAACTTGGGCCAAAAGGAAGCCCCTCCATGCTCCTATTTGGGGGGGGGGGCGGGGTGGGGTGCAAATCCATATTTCTAAAAATATGAAGGGCCAATCAAAGTGATTCATTACCAAATAATAATTTTTTAAAAATGGGTGCACCTCCCTCCGCACTCCAATTAACTAACCTAGGTCAAAAATGTTGGCAAACCACTATTTTTGGGTGGGAGAGGGGGGGGGGGGGGGGAGGTGGTGGAGGGGGGTGTAAGAAAACTCAACTTGTCAAGTCTTAGGGTATTTTTGCTCAAGGTGGGGTCTTAGATGTAGGTATAGGCAATAGGCCTTAGTATTTGGAGCCATGGTTTAGGGGGGCCTTGGCTCCATGCTCCCATTGGTACAATTAATTTTATTTTTTTTGGTCTCACTTTCTATTTTTTCCTGGTGATTTGTTTGTTTTAAAAAAAAAACCTCCCACTTCCCCTATGTTTCACCATGAAAATTAAATGTTAAGTCATTTCTTAGACCTTATTAATTTGGAGGACAATGAAACCATAGAGAGCGAAAGGAATGAAGACTTTAAGAAAATTTCCCAAAAATGCTCGTATCAAGAGTCTAAGAATTTGGACCTACCCCACCTTAGAACCAAAATTGATGAGCCTAATAAAGCTTAAAATCATCAACCCAAGGGATTGGTAGTTTGAAAAATTGAACCTAGTCCTAGAACCGACATGTTTTTATTTTTTGGAATATTTCTTGGTCCCAGAATCATTGGGTTAATTGTTTTTATAAAAAACATTAGACTTGGACTCAGCCGGTTCTTATAAAAAAAACCCCGACCCAACCAAAATTTGTGTAAATTGATATTTTGTGGCCTCCAAAGTTTCTATATATATATATATATTGTGATGGGCTAATCAAAATGGATCATTGAAAAAAAATTGATCTTTAGAAGCACCCCCCATCTAACTAAATCAAACATGGATAAATATTACATCCATATACAACCAAACTTTGTTTTAGGTCACAATTTTAGGACCAAATCTTTCATGCAGCCAGTGAGGATGCTCAACACTCATTCAAGAGGGCCCAATTTTTTTAATCTTTTAGGTTTGTTTTGGGTGGGGGTTGGGTGGAGGAGGGAGATGGATTTTATATTTATTCATTCATTCCCAATGTGTTCCCATTGATTCCCCAATATGTTCCCAATAGCACTACACTTTTATCCATATGCTTTGGCCAAAGTTGAACTTTCATATATTAATGTGGCCTTATATCATTAGCCCTAGTGTGAACATGATTATATCTAATTGCTTCAAGTGTGAACGCGACTGTAATGCATAGGCTTGTTATAGAACCTATGAAATTGCTGAATTTGGTGGTCTGAATTTCAGCAATTGGAGACATATTCACCAAATTTCATAGGTCATAACAAAGCCTTTGAGACATATTTTTTTGCTTTCAGACCAATGAGATTGCTGGATTTGGTGGTCTAAATTCGTTTCAACGTTCTGCCCTTTTGCTGCAAGAGAAGAGTTGTGGTGTGGCATCCATCGCATGTATGAGGACGAGTCATGTGTATGTGCAGTAGCTAAAGCTTCTTCAATTAAGCTTCATCAAGTAGATAGATAGCAATCACGAAATCCACAAGCTGATGAAGGAATAAAAAAGACCCAAAAGATGGGTCGAAGTCAAGCAAGTTATAAAAAGAACTTCAATCTACAGCCTTCAGTGCATCTGTGGAGGAGGTGGGCTAGCTGGAGGACTAGGGGAAGGCCCGGACTGGTGAAAGAAAAAGGAGAGAGAGAGAGAGAGAGAAAGTGTAGATGCAGCTAGAAAATAACTACAGGGGGTATGTAGGAGTGGAGACTCTTGGAGTTATGATGATTATATGCGATGAACTAGTTTAATGGGCATGGCCGCCAGCCTTAAGATTCTGTGTCGGAGTGCTACTACACATCTAACTTACTTGCTGCATTTAGGCTACTACCACTAGTGTTTAGTAGCTATGTCCACGGATCAACAATCGATCTGTACACGCTACGGTACGCAGCTGCAGACGAGGCTGGCATGGGAGTCTGTAGAGTGTATAGCTAGATAGATAGCTAGGCTACTTCCGTGGTGAGTCCTGAGTCCACCCAGCTCCCGCACTAGCTAGCTAGTGGCATAATTGCAGGCAGCTAGTACTGTTGGTGTTCCAGAAATGGCAAGTGCGGCAACAAGAAGGAAGTAAGGAAAGGACTGATGAGGAGGACGAGAAGGAACACGAGGGTGAGGGAATTAGCTAGAGATGGAGAGAGAACAGAACAGAACAGCACAGAACAGAACAGAACAGAACTGAACTTTTTTTTAAAAAAATTGATGAAATCGAAAATTCGAAAATGAAATGAAGTGATTTAGGAAGTTTTCAATCGCCAGAAGTGAGACAAACGAAAAGAAAAAATCGCCAAATTGATGATCTCCATTTTGGCTACTTACAAACAAAAATTCTTTAAGAAAAAACACTGCTAGCCAGGGAGAGCCTGACTGTGCGTCCATCGTCGGCTACTGTTACGGCTGGCAGTAAAAGTAGTCGGCACATTATCCGCTCCCTGGCCCCTCCGTTCCGTGACTGCGTAATTCCCTGTGGTTTTTCCTTCCTTCTTCCGTGACCTTCGGTGTCAGTCGTTGGCGCCTAGTGTAACATACCACTAGCGAGCCGGCTCTACCTCCCCTCCTTTCCTTATTAAATGCCATCCATCCCCTGTCCTTACTCAGCTCCTCGTCAGGTGCGAGCGCGATCGGTCAGGAAAACAAAAACAAAAAACCTAAAGAAAAACCAAAGCAAAACACCTCTCCCTTTGCAAATGTAAGTCAGTCACTTAATTCCCATCACACACCATCATCGGCGACAAAAAAAAAACTGTTCCGATTGATTTCTTTCACAACAAAACATCCTTGCGTCCCGAATCCAACACCGTTCGCAAAAACGTCAACGCCGCTCCAGCCAGCTCCACCAGCTCCGCTCAAGCTCGAGGCCGACCCGACCGGGCCCCTCGACTCGACGGAACTTGCCTTGAATACTAGATACCTACCTATATTAACTAGCCTACATGTAGGTACCTACGTAAGTACCAAATCATACGTAACTGGCAGGAACTGGGGCGGGGTGTGGGGCCGCATGTGGGCACCCTGCATTACCCAACGGTCGCTCGACCTGCCCACGTGGTCCTGTCGGCTTCTCTGCAAAGTTTGTGGAATTACCCAAAAGGTTAGCCTATTATTACTTCCCTGCCCGCGGTTAGAACAATGAAAATTAAGAAACCAAAACGGCTTGGAAAAAAACATGAGGGGGGGTACCTACTTACTAAGTTAACTTGTGTCGTGGTTGGGCAGCAGTAATGTTTTTTTTATTTTATGGTTTTAAAATAAAATAAAATAAAAAAAAACCTTCTGTCTAAGCCCCCCCCCCCCCCCCCCCTTCCCCTCCCAAATGGTCCATTTATGTGGTTTTCAAGTGCCTATATTTACATAAACATCTTTTTTTCAGGGTTTTTTCCCCAAATTTCAGCAATTCTTTTTTCGAATTTACACTAGAATATCATATTCTCCCAAAACCCCTAATTCACAACTATTTGTTGGTCTAGAAAAAAATAAAATGGTCAATTATTTTTTATAGATGAAAAAAATCATCCCCTAATTCCCAACTTTTTGCGAATTTCCTTATAGCTTTTTAATTGAACAACCTTAATTTTAATTGAAAAAAAAAACCTCCGGGTTTTCTTTTGAGAATAAAATTGCTTCAATAAATAACTAAGGGAAATGTGGTTCCTTCCTCTTCTTGTGAAAGAGATTGGATTCTAATCAAGGGTGTCTTATTCGGGTCCTTTTTTTTTAATGGTTTGTCTTTTCCCCTAAGCGTCGGGGCTGGTGGTTCCCCTTTTGATATGAATCAAAGCTCGGGGAAAACCGGTTACACATTCTGGAACAGGCCCTAAGTTGTAAAACCGGACCGAACAATTTGTCACTCCTCCGGTTGTTAATATTGTGTTCCGAACTCCAAAGGGCCCAGGTATAGTTTGTACGGTGATTGGTTTATTTCTTTAAAAAGGCATTTTATTTAAAGTTTTGGGTGATCGGATTGAATGAATTTTTATGGGGATTTTTGTGAGTGAGTTGCAGAAAACTCCAGTTTTCATTTGCAAAAATTCTATGTTTTCATCCCCGATGGACCATTTTTGTTCCCGGGTCATGGTCGAGTCCAAGGTCTGGCCCTAAAATTCCCTGTATACGAAGATCGAATGGCCAGATTATTTTTTTCTCAAAATTGATTTGCAAATTAGAGACGTTTTTTTGGGAAGTGAAATTACGTCTTTAAGAAAAAGTGGTCTGTTTTTTTCTTTTTCTTTTTCCTGCCCGCCCCCCCCTTAATAATTATTTTGGTTATGGCCCAAAATGGTCAGACAAAGGACTTGTTGACCACTTTGACCCTAATAGGAAAGGGCGTCAGATTGAGAGGGGCAGCTTTTTTTTTTGTACTTGACAGACAGGGCACATGTTGATTGGTTGATTAAAAATCCGGGCAGACCTTTTCAACAATCCAAAATTTTGGACCTTAATTTCCACACATGAACTGTGGCCAAACCAAACCAAACCAAACCAAACCAGAGGATTTGGATTTTTGTGCAGAGAGTAGTAGTAGGTAAACACTCCCTTTAATAAACCCTTGAGAGAGTTAGGGTTTTAGTTAGGGTTAACATGCAAATTACTAGTTACAATTCTTTCTATTGAAAAATTCAATTGAATTAATGGAAATTTATTATTTTGATATTAAATTAATGGTAATTCTTATAATTTAATTACCTAAAATTTGAAGGAAATTCAATAGAAAACCCTTCCCCCCCCCCCACCTCTAGCCAACTTGGGTATGAGCCTTTGGTACTAAAAACCATCACCACTCTGGTATATGGTCATGCCAATACCCAGGCTCATCATGTCAGACCAGCCTGGTCTTGGGTCTTGGCATCTGCTATACCCTGACTCATACCCAGCCTCAAGTTGTTGTTGGACCCAAATAGCAGGACCAAGTTGGTACGAAAGTTTTTTTAAAAAGATACCCAAAACCATGACCAAGCTAGTATGATTTTTATTTTTTTTAAGGTACCCAATACTATGACCAAGTTGGTATGAAAATTTCAAAGGTACCCAATACCATGACCAAGATGGTATTAAACTTTTAAACGTACCCCAAATACCATGACCAAGATGGTATGAATTTTTGTTTTAAGGTACCCAATAATTACCAGACCAACACTGGTTAGAACTTAGAACCCAGCAACAATTAAAAAATAAGAAATGTTTTCCTGGAGTTCCCAAAAGAATGAACTCATAGTTCACAACAACACCTTGTGAACCAATCAATGCGAGACCAAATGAACTTTCTGCATGGTTCCCTAGTTTCTCCCTCCTTGATGGGCAGGGCCCCAAACAAATTGGTCATGGTAGATTGTGCAACATTCTGTCTTCTCCTACTACTTTTAGTGTAAGTATTCAATGTAAAGATGACCAAAGATTGTTGCCAGATTTCAAGAGTGTGGCAAGCCTCTTTAATTGTGAGCAAAAGTGTACTTCACAAAACAAGATACTTAATGAAAGAAACCCCTAGACACTACTACTACTATTACTACTACTTTTACACACTCCAATCTGACATGACCTTATTATTATATAATATTATTGCTACTTGGTTTTCTTGTTGAGCTGCACTTGTGTCCAAGGTTTAGGATTTGGATTTTGGGCTATACATCAGATCTAGGCTCTACCAGTCCTAATGAAATCATGATAACCCCCAAAATTCATTAATTCTCATTGATTTGCATACTTTTCTCCAGCAAGCCTCAAAATCTGCTGCTTGCAGAGAGGGAGTGTTCAATTAGTTTTACAACCTTAACTAAATTTTCCATTTTCCTCCTGGAGCTCCATATCATTGGCATCTAGCTCAATGCATCTCATAAACACACACCATGCACTTGTTGCCAAATTCTGTCGCTACTCAAATGGGTTTATATGACAAGTGGTTTACTTGTTATGAACTGACAATGTAGAAGTAAGTTGCATTATGATTTCAGACTTTTCTTTTTCTTCTGTCTTTCATAGCCACTATGTATTTGTAGTGTCGTATGTGCATAACTAGTGCCCACGAGTGCACTGTCTTTTTTGTTGATATTGCAATTCTAGATTTGATTTACTTGCAATGAATTAGCATGTGTTGAAAAAAAGTGTGTGGCGTCCCGATAAGTTGCAAAGTATTGATGCCCGATGCTTGAAATTGGTGGTGGTGCCACGACACAAAGAAAAAGTCACATATAATGCATAGAGACTTTCTCTCTGGAGATGCAATTTCCAAAGAATGTAAGTGAAACACAACCACCGCTTATTGGCTGTCTCTTCCAACATTCGACCACAAGAATTTTAGGTGACATGGGTCCCGATCCAAATATCTGAGAAGCAATTTCTTGGTAGCTGAATGAACACGAAATTTCTAGAAGTGAACCTTTTGGTGGGTTGGTGGGGGGAGTGAAGGGGGCAACAACACTAAAATAACGCGAGACATCAACCAAAGCATACAAGACTGAGACAAAGGTATCTTCTCTTCCTTTTCCACCTCCTACACAGATTGGTGCCTTCATTAGTAAAGTTTTGGCAAAAATGTTTCTTCTTTTCCTTTCTTCCTCTGAGATATTTTATGTTGAGCAAAAGTAATGGAGATGGATGACTATCTCCCCCAAAAGCTCAGTGCAACGCCCCTAAAAGAATCCTACTGTCCTAGGTTGGAGAGAAGGCAATCCTATGAAGAATCCCAAAAATCCAAGAACTATAAATTAAGATCAGTTACTGTGGAAGTTTTTTTTGGGTTTCATGTCCATTGGAAGCAAATGTGACTGCCAATACGTTCTTTTCTTAATGGTAAGAAATAGAAACATAATTGTGTGTGTTCAACATTCCAAATACAAAGATCATGATAACCATGGACAAAAACATAGAGTAATCAACACAACAAACCCAATCCATACATGCATTGAGAATGCAAATTAATATAGCATAATGCAAAAGGTTACTTTGTTAACAAAATGTCTGAAATATTACCTATTGCTTACCTTAAATTGTACATTTTTTTGTAATGTCAATAATCAACTCTAATTCTAAAGGTCTAGATCTATGAATCACAATGTCCTTATTGAAGGAGAAATAATAAGGTACTCAAAAGGACATTAATCAACAATTCCATACTAGAGATTTTGCATTTAGGTTGATCATGTTGAGATACATTAGGTTGAAGGTTTGTGTAAAAGTGTAACATGTTATACCTAATCATCTCTTTTAATCATGTTATTTGCAATGCGAGTTTAAAACAAAGTTGGAGCATAAAACTGATAAGTAATGTATTTAAATAAAAATAAACGGATACATGTTAAAACTTTAGAACATATGTTCAGTTTTTTAAAAAGTGCTAAACTTACATAACATTTCATTTGCGATGGGTTGGGCTTGCAATGCCCAAGCAAAGCTTTAAAATAAAAGACCCACAAAAACCAAATTGCAACAAATAATTTCACTCAAACATGTTTTGGGGTTGCCATATACAAGCCAAATTGATCACAATGAGCTTTGTTATGTACACTAAAATGTAACTATGTTCTCGCCCCCTTTGAAGAATGACGATATTTTGAATTCATCAACGTTTTTAATGGTTAATTAGTGGCAAAACAATTTATCTAACAGATGCCAAATCCTAATTGAGTACATAACAGTACCCGCTATTCAATGGTCATTAAAGATTCTTGGTCGGGGCTTACATACACATGGAACTTTATGACCAAGCCACTCCACATGAATTTCTTACCTCCTTGTCTAACACCATGAAGAATTCAAAGTTATGGCCCCTAGTACGTTACCTCAGTTGCAATGCCTTAGGGGATTGATCAAAGGTGTTTTCTTCTTTTCTTCATGGTGTATAAGCAAGCCATTAGACATATGGTTAGGAATTATAATATTGTCTAAGAGGCCAATAAGCCAAATTTGAGCATCCCCTTTTGTTTTGCTCAAACTTTTAAACCACACAACAGGTTCAAATCTATGATTAAACCAAGCAAAGATGGAAGGAAAATGTTTTTCATATATTTTGGGCAGGCTTGGAAAATGTCAATAAGTGGTCTAAGTGTTGTAAGGCTAATTAGGTACTTAGAGTTCAATATTTTTGAAAATGAGGGTCAATTGTGGCATCACTTGTGCAACTGAATGCCTTCATAAACTCCGAAAATTAGGCACATTATGCACACAATTTATCGTGGGAATCATGGGTGACATCAAGATCATCGTCGCTGCAAATGGCACATAGAAACCTGGTTTCGTCAAGAGCCATACCTCAGGCATTGGGGAGGGGGGAGAACATGCTCACAATTTGGCCCAAAATTAGACTATCTTGGAAAAATGGGACATACTTCAACCCAATGTTTGTTAAAAAATTGTGTTAAGAAAACTAGAAGACTAATATTCAAGGCCCACAAGCTTCTAGATCGCGTCAATTACTAGCCAACCTAATGTCAAAGTATTTGGAGCATTTGTTTCAAACTAATCAAAATTCAAGAACCTTTCATTGATGAATTATGAATTGTTCATTTGCCGTGCGTGGTGACCCCCCCCTTTGGATTTTGTACTTCTGGCTTGGACTTGGGTCCTCTCTCTTTGTTCCTTCTTTTCCCCCTTAGTGGGGTGCTTTGTCTAATGAAAGTTTGCGATGCTTTCATAGCCTTCATTCTCTCAAAGACTTTGAAAGAGCTTTTTTCTTACCAAAAAATTCTCTCACAAGAACTCTCTCACAAGTCAAATATGGCGATATTTTTATGAATATAAAAACCAAAAAAAGTCCAAATTCTCATCCCTAAAAAAGGAAAGAAGGTGCTGTGGTCAGTTTCTCTACCTTTTCTTGAAATACCCAAATGTCAAGAGTTCTATTTTGGGGTGTTTGGGGGGAGTGGAATGGATTTTGGGGAATAAAAAAAGGGTGCGATGTATAGGTAGAAGTCTATGGAAAGCTACAATAAACTCTGCTTATGGTAGATTTAAAGAAAATACTAGTAAAAGACGTATTTATTTCAAAAATACATCAGGTATCAAATTTTCATACTTTGGAATACAATATATATATTCTATGAATACTTTTTAAATAACTTTTTAATACCTTATGTATTTTAGGAATACATTTCTAATATAATTTTAATACATTATTTATTTTTAGGAATACATTTTTGTATACCACATTTTCTATTTTTGGAAAACCTTAGGTAGGCTAGGGGTGCCAATTTGCAAAGCTAGTAGGTCGGTAGTAGCCTGGCACCGGGTCGGGTCGGGTCGGATCGGATCGGACTGGCCCAAGCCCTGTGGCATGGATCGGGCAGGGAAGGCTCGTTCGCGCGGGCAGAAGTTTCTTCTTCATCGGGCAGCTTCTCTCTCGCGGTTTTCTGGAGCCGCTTGCGCCAATGTCGGCTTTCTCGCTCTCGACATCGCTTGCGCCTCGCACAAGCTCTCTCTCCGTTTCCACCCTCTTGTCTTTCCGTCTCTCTATCTCTTTATTTGCTGCGCTCTCGTGTGGAAATCCTTCCTGGGCTGGGAATATCTCTTTTCTGGTCGTTGCAAAACAATAACTTGTGGTTGCTGCTTCTCTAGTTTGCAAAAGCAGTGGCGTCGTGGAAGACTTGGTCTCTTGAAATCCAACAAACCTTTGGTCTAGTACTTCTCGATGCCTGCGTCTTTTGTTCCTCCCAGCAGTAGCTGCAGCTCGTTTGCGGCCGGCCCTGATCTCCCCCTTGTTCTTGTTGTTGTTCATGTTCTTGCCCATGTCGTTGCTACTATTCTTGTACAGCAACAGCAGCAGCAGCAGCTTCTTCATGTGCACTTGTGTTCTGCGTTCTGATCTGCGTAAACCTACCCCGCATACCAGTGTCGTGTATCTCAATCTTTATCTCATATTCAATCTGCAGCTCGCCGGAGCAAGGAAAAGCACCCAGCAGAAGAAGAGGAAGCAAGAACAGCAGAAGAGGCAGTGGCGGAGGAGGATTTTATCATTGGACGTGGTGACGACTTCTTCTTTTTGTGCAGCCGCTGCAGCTGCTGCTTCTTCTTCCCCCCATGTTGTGTGTGTTCCCGAATCTGCTTGCCTCTGCTGCTGCTGCCGCCATGGGTATGATGATGATCTTGCTGCTCTGGGAACAACATCATTCCTAGTGAGGTTTCGTTGCATGTCACAGCTTGTCTGTGCTCTCTCTCTTCAGGTTACTTTGTGGTTGCTGCGATCCCTCCCGTCCGGCGTGGTGGTCCGGACCCGAAAAGCTCTCGTGGGTGTGGGTTGTTGTTGGTAGAGAACTCTAGATCTAGAGTGGGTGGCTAGGGTGAACTGTTTGCCGACTCCTCAGCTCCTCGCTACTCGACTAGACGTCGCTCGCTCGCTCCAAGGAAGCTGCCAGCTTTCCCTGTTTTTCCTTGGCAGATTCGTTGTTGCTCTTGTTTTGCTCTCCCCGGCGATGTCGAATCTGGTGGTGCTCAGGAGTTGGAATTCGATGATGGAATGCAATATTGTTGCAGCATATTCTTCTTCTTCTTCTTCAGGTGGCAGTGGCAGCAGCGCTGAGGCTCCGTCGATGCAGAGCTGCCTCTTCTCCTCCGGCTTGGTTCTGGCAGTAGCAACAACTGGTGACGACGTTTTGTTGGTGCGTTCTCCTCCCTCCTACGGCTGACCTTTCGTCCCCTCTCTCGTGCGCTAGTGGACGTCGCGTGGATCATCATCTGTTGTGGACGCAGCTTGTGTGGAACGGGAGAAAGAGAGAATGCATCTGCTGGAAGAAGATCATGATCATGATGTTCCATAGCAGGTGTGAGCAAGAAGAGCAGATTGACAAGAGAAATTTCTGAACGAAGAAGCGATCCTACATACCGGCCTCGGCGCTGCATCCATCGAGACATCCTTGTCGTTGTCGTAGCTGCGGCAGCAGCAGCGGATCAAGCTCTCCCGCCAGTTACAATGCGAGAGTCCGGCTTCAACAAATTCCCGAGCTTACTCACCCAGCAGCAAGCAGCTGCAACCAACAACATCCCGGCTGCAGTTGCAGGAGGAGGAGAAGGACCTGATTTGTCGCTGCAGATTAGTCCCCCAAGCTCCAGTTACAATCAGCAACAGCAGCAAGCTTCATCCTGCAACGGTGGGCAGCTAGTGTTCCTAGCTCGCAGCCCGCACGAGGGTGTGCATGGTTTCGATCTTTGGAAACGACCACATGATCAGAGGTCTGGCAGCTGCTGCAGCGACAGCGACAGCAACGTCTCTAACCCTGCTGCTGCAAGCGGGATGATGAGATCACGCCATGAAGCAGCAGCTTCTTCTTTCGGTGTTGCAGCATCAACGGACTTGTGTCTGGCGAATCCTTCTTCTTTCGACAGCAGCTTCCAGCAAGCATCTGATCATGGAGTCGGTCCACTAGTCATGAGTTCTTCTCCGGAGATGCAGCAGATGAGAACTCATGGGGAGCTTTTCAAGCCCGCCGGTCTTCATGGCAGAAGCAGCAGCAGCAGCAGCAGCTACCATCATCATCACCACCACCACCAGCTGCAGCATCAGCAGCAGCAATCCAGCCCTCCCCACGATTTCTTACAGGATTTACACGACGGGAGAGCTGTGATGGAACACCAGCATCAGCAGTCGAAGCTGCTGCTGCTGCAGCGGAGCGGTGAGTCAGCTCTCAAGTCCCTTCATCTCGGAGCAGCTCCTCGCGACGACGAGCTACTGTTACCACGGACAATCTACGGCAAGTACTCGGTAGAATCACAAGCTAGCAGAAGCTCCAATTTCTCACAAACCACGGGAGTGGAGACGGCAGCTGCAGCTGGTGGAGAGTGCAGGAATCAGCAGCAGCAGCTCCGCTTACAACAGAGTACTGGAGTGTATGATCGTCCTCATCACCAGCAAAGCCCACACAGTCCTCCATCATTCCAGCAACAGAGCACTTCCTGCAGCAGGCTAGGACTTGCGAGTTTTCAGTCCAATTACAGCAATGTTTTCAGCAGAAGTTACAACTCCGAATCTGCAACGACAACAACAACGCAACAGCAGCAGCAGCAGCAGGGTTTTCAAGACAGTCGTCTGCAGCAGCAGCTACAGTCAGCAAGAAGCGGAGCAGGAGGAGGAGGAGAACAAAGCCATCACGAGTTGTATGCATCTTCTTCGTCTCTCCACACGCATGGAGGATTACAACAATCTACTGCAACTCCTCGACAGACAAACGTCGGCAGCATTGTTGGGACGTGTTCGAACTCCAGTATTCTCCAGGAGACTAACAATCCAGCGGCTGCTCTACGAGCTGGTGGAGGCGGAGGCGGAGGGGGTTCCCGTTTCATGTCCAGCAGCAAATTCCTATCCAAGCGATCCATGCGAGCACCCAGAATGCGTTGGACCACCAATTTGCACCAACATTTCGTGCATGCCGTGGACTTGCTCGGTGGACACGAACGTAATTCTCTCTCTCTCTCTCTCTCTCTCTCTCTCTCTCTCATGATCTTCTTCTGCTTCTGCTTCTGATGCAATTCCGAGCTTGGTTTTTCTGAAGAAGCAAGAATAGGGTAAACCCTAACAGGCTTCCAGTGGAGGAGAAGGGCTGCCTAAGGGCCTCCTGTGTCTGTCTGTCTGGCTTGTGAAGGGCCCATCTTAGGGTCTGTCTCTTGTCTTGTGAAAGGCCTATCCTATCTACAGAAGGGTCTATCCTATTGTATCTTGAGAGCTTTTTTGGGGGTAATTCAAGGTGCTTGTCATGAGGAACCAGTTGAGAGAGCACAAGAAGAACTACTCTATGTTTTTAGGCCTAGTGTATGAATGGGTATGAGAAAGCTCGGAATGCTTGGAAAATTAGGTACCGGAGACCCCCCCAGCTAGTAGGTGGTGTGGAAAGTGTATCAAATAATCTTGGATTGTTTGAAGCATAGGAGAGATGCCCTGGGTGGGCTGACAGGATGGGTATCAATCATCTCAGATTGTTTGAAAGGTAGAGAGAGAGAGAGGAGGGCCTTTGTAGGTGCGGAGAGGAAAGGGTATGAAAAAACATCTTGGAATGTTTGGAAAAATGTCTGAGGACTGCCCTAGTAGGCTGGGTGGAAGGGTATGAAACCTCTCAGAATGATTGAGAGATAGAGGCCCCATGGGTATAGGTGCAGTGGAAAGGTATCAAAAATATCAGAATCTTTGAAAGATAAAGGGAGCCTTTACAAGGCTGAGTGAAAGAGTGTGTTAGAAGCCTCGGGATTTTTAAAAGATCGACTCAGCCCACTTACTAGGCAGGGCTGAGTGGAAGGGTATTAAAACAGAGGCGCACAATGTTTGGAAAGATGGGTAAAGGCACCTCAGTTAGGCAGGAGCATGGAAGGGTACCAAAAATCTCAGCACATTTGAGAGTATAGAGGCCCTGGTAGGCCAAGTGGGAAGGGTATTAGAAAGAAAAATCTCAGAAAGGGTATTAGAAACCTCAGGCCTTTCTGCTACTACTGAAGAACCTGTCAGAGTTCAATGACATGTTTGCTGGGACCTCCTTCAAAGGTCATCTCATTTGTTTTTGTTGATTTTTTAGTTGCTGTTGCCACTGCTGTTGCACAGGGGCGACACCCAAGTCTGTACTGGAGCTCATGAATGTCAAGGATCTCACTCTAGCTCATGTGAAAAGCCATTTACAGGTATGTATGTATTGCATGCCCACTATACTCCTTTTCGGAAGATTGAAGAAAGCAAAGGCAAATCTTTTGTCTTTCTCACACCCTTTTGTTTGGTTTGGTGTTTGTGTGTGTGTGTGTGTGTGTGTCTCTCTCTCTCTCTTTCTCTCTCTCTCGCTCTCTCTCTTAGCTATTAATTTGTGTCACCTTCAAATGAATCTCCTGCCCCTTGAAAGTCAGCCTCCTTGGCTCTCTAAAAATTTGAGCTGTGGTAAAACTATAGATGTGAGAAACTGTCGCAGTTTTTGTAGTTGTTGAAGCTTATATTCTTCTAAGCTTTACTAAACTAGCTGCTTGGATTATCTGCTGCTGCTGTGGGGTGTTGCAGATGTATCGGACTGTGAAGACCACTGATAAGCCTCTAACTCTCTCAGGTGGAGCAAGTGACTGATCTTATAAAGCCCTCCCAAATGAGTCTTCCAAAGATCTATTGTTTGTCATCGAGTGAAATTGGAGTTCGTGTTTCTGTCCTTAGTAGTGTTGGATGCACAGGCAGTTAATTTATATGGGTTTTGTACTGTAAGAGCTCAGATTTATTCAGCAACTGAATTGATTGTTTGTTTGTTTGTTTTCTCCCTCATGTACTGAATTTTTTACAGGACAAGGACATTTGTCAGAGTCACATCATAATAGTGGAAGGAACTCAGAGGAGTTTCTAATGGCTCCAGGTTCTTCCTGCAATAGTAGTGTTGAGAACTCCACATCTGCAGCAGCAGCATACATCCCAGAGTCCCCAAACTACTACCCAACTCTGGTTGATGCTCGTGCTGCTTTGTTGTCAATGCAAAGCAACAAGGCGTCGCAGGAATCTTCCAGCTTATGGACTACCAGTTCAGACAGGTAAATATATGGTCCAGTTTCAATAACACAACTTTTGTTTAACATTTTAGGTTTGCATTCATTTATATCACTTTTTCTTGAACAATTCATGTGTAGTGTTCTAAATAAAAAATCAGAAAAACTCAAATTGAGTTCATAACAAATGACTTGCTCAAGCTTGCAACATCTAACCCAGAACTGTGTCTTCTTTCATGTAGACTCAACTGGTCTCCCGAGGACATTGGCAAGGGTGATGCTAGGCAATTGAATGCTGAGCTTGATGGATCAGCTGCTATATGGGCACTCCATACTCCAGCATTCAGGAGTGAAGTGAGTTTCCCGGCCATCCTTGTACTTCAGATTTCCCCAGCCATTCCTGTACTTCAGATTTCCCCGGCCATTCCTGTACTTCAGATTTTGCAGTTTCAAGTGCTTTTTTCAGTGGATGCTCACTCTGCATCATCATATTCTTTTGTTCTTTATTCTCTCTTGACATGTACTACCCATTTATACTCATAGCATGGGTGCTCATATTTTCTAGAGCTAGTCACTGCCTTTATGTTCTTCGAGTATCATAGTTGAGTTTGATTTGTGTTTTTTTCTGCTCTGCTCGGTGAAAGAGATGCAGAAATACTCTACTTTCACATGCTGACATCTTGGATGTTGCCCTGTTTTGTCTTTTATAGGTGAATGGAGGATTAGATCTCACCTTAGCTGAACAGCTTAAGGCTACCCATCCCTCAGGCCAAGACAATGAAATAGAAGGTGAGTGGATGGCGTCAACCACAACTGGCAATAATAAGCTACCTCGGCTACAATTTAGCCCTTTTGCTCTATCAGAATTTGTCTCCTCTCATATCATCATCCCCAGTAACATCATCCCCAAAATGCCCAACTTGGAGTTCACTCTTGGAAGGTCTGGCTGGAATGGGGCTGGGCCAGAGCATGTTGCAACTGATGCACCGCAGGAGCTCCTGCTTCTCAAGTGCTAGTTAGTGGCAGTACCAGAATGTGTCTGTCCATGATGCCATTTGTGTTTGATTTCTTCTTCTCAGCAGCTTTGTGATCAGTCACCCCCACACCACTACTTTGATAGTTGACATACACTACTTTACTTATCTTTGTGGATGATGTTCTTCATGCCCCTCCTCCAACCTTTGAAAATGTCATGTATGATCCTGTAATTCTCAGATTTGAAATCAAATCATGAATTATGCCATGTGCTGCTCACAAAAGCACATGACAAAAGTTTCCCCATTTGTTTTGCTCCTTTCAACTCACTGTGTTTGTGATTCCAAAATTTGATCAATGTGTGTGCATTTCATATTCGGTGTTAAGTTTTATTGCAGTAGAATTATCAATTGCAGTGATGGGTGTCCTGCTCCAACAACACATGAAAACATCTTCTGGTTTGTCATCAAAAAAAGCTTTCTTTAGCTTGTCACATGTGTTCAGAAAATGAGCTCTATGACAAACTTTTAAAAGGAGAAGATAGTCACATGTCCAAAACTCCCAATTCCTCTTCTGCCACCTGCACTCAGGTCTGTGCTTCACAAGTAACACAAACTAGACAAGCACAATGCTGTATGTTATACAGTCATGTATCAGCTGAAATCCTCAAATACTGGATTGACTGTATTCTCTCTCTCTCTCTCTCTCTCCCTTAAAACTTCCAAATTCTTTGAATCCATGAAAATGGTAATTGTAAATTGAGTTCAATTACATACATATATTAGTTATTTGTATTTTATTCATTTGTTTGTTTGTCTTTTTGTTTTGATGCTCAATACCGGTATTGAATTTTTGGGTAAATTTTCTTCACTTGGTGACCCCAAAAAAAAGGGGGAGAGGGGGCTCTGACTCATACAAAGTCATCATAGTTTGACCATATTTGGCTAAGTCCTCTTGTGGATGATCATCACCAGTCCACCTACCTACAAAATGAGGGGAAAAAAAAACCCTGATAATGATGATGATGTGATAATGGCAACTGCAATGACAAAATCCTTTATTCATATATTGCTCACATTGTACAGACCCAGTGTGGTTTCAATGTGTTTGATTGTGTTAGTGTTTTTTCTCTTTGACTTGACTTTTGGTGTGTCAGGTCTGCGACAGTATGAGACACCACCACTACTCAAGGGATCCTCTGGTCCACTAACAGATTAGATTTTTGAAAAATATGCTCTCAAATTTGTTCACTTGAAATTGATTCAATGAGTTCTGCTAGTTGGTACATACATATATTACTGGGATGATCATCAATTCTGTCCCTACTTCGGCACAGGTCAGTAGTATATACAGGTATACATCATCATGCAATTTCGCCCCCCACCCAGCATTTCACTTGATTGATAAGAGGCATAAATTTATACACAAGTTTTTAATATATGAACTCTGATCACTACTTAAAGAAGTACAGCAAAGGGGTCAGTTAGTCAGTCCAGTCAGTCAGGATATATGACATGCAAGAATGCTTTGCTGCTACTACTATTTCTGCCCATACCTTGTTGTAAGAGTTTTAAAATAATGCTGCTGCTGCTGCTGCTGCAGCATGTCCAACACTCCATCCCTCTTCCCCTTCTTCCTTCTGCAGCAACCCTTAGAAATATTCTCTGGCCATCACGTACAGTTGATGTACACAAAAGGTCAGGATAGATCAGGGTTTGCCAGCATGGTGGGACATTTCGGGACGGGACATCCACCTCCAAAAGGGACATCCCCAGGGGGGCGGGCGGGCGGGGATGCTAGCACAACGGGATGTCACAGGACGGGGATGTCAACCTTCAAAAGGCAGGTGGATAATAGGTGACCTGCAACAATAAAACTTGTGTTTTATGACTTGGATTTAACAACTTGAAGCGTTTGCAACTTTGGTTTATCAACTAGTCAAATTGTTAATCTTGCGTTTAACAACTTGGCTAGTTGCTTAAAGTCAAGTTGCTAAACTCAAGTTGTAAATAATAACAACAACCCAAATCATAAAACTCAATTTTTTTTATATTGTTTAAGGGTTTAATGCAGCATCATCCACCATACAAGAATAATACAATGAAAGAGTGTTTCCTGTCCTCATATCATCCATCTTGCCATGGTGCATTGATGGGTGCTGGTTCGCTCGAGGCATTTTGGGATGAGATGTTCCAAGATAAGATGTCGACCTCCCACCCCACTCCCCACCCCCAAAGGGATATTCCACATATTCTGGGACAGGGATGTTCGGGGATGCAATGTCAACTTACAGAATGTATATAATCCCGGATTGTTGTTGGATGAGAGGTCGACTTCTTCCCAGACGGGATATCCCTGGTCTAAGACTGTAAATTATTTATACGCCTTCTGCTGCTGCTGCAGGTGTGCAGTCGGAGTAGTACATGGTACAGGTGATGAGGGTTAGGAACTATGTACTAAAGCTAAGCTGAAATTGGCAGGATTTGTGGCTAATGACAACTGCTGCCTTGCAAAAACACGCACACACACTCTCTCTCTCTCTCTCTCTCTCTCTCCTCTGGTTCTTCATCATCATCAGAGTTCTGTTGTCAGCAAATGAAGTCAAGGTGAGAGCTGAGTGTTTTGTATCCCATGTGGCACTAGTTTGGGTGGGATTCAAGGAAGCAGAAGATTGCATTATATGATGGGTGATCAATTCTTTCATTTCTTTCCCACACAATATGAGCTTCTTCTCTGGTGGCTATTAGCAGCTGTGTTTCTAGAATCCCACTATCTACGTACCTAATCAAGAACTTGATCATCAAATTTTATTATTAACAACCGTGCAAGCAAACCCATTCTCAAAACAAACAAATCAGCAACCCACCAGTGCACCATACAGGTCATGGATGATGCATTGGACAGAAAACAGTTTTTCATTCTATTCTCTCCAATAGCCAAACTATGGTGATTAGTTTGTTAACTAGTGTATTAACCATCCGTACGCATTTTCCTACCTAGTAGTCATCAAGTGCCTTTTCTACTAACCAACATACATATTACCCACTTACATTACCCACCAGTGCAGGATACAGGATGGATGATATGTGGACAGAAAAATTTTAAAAAAAAAAAAACTTTTCCATTGTATTCTTGTCCCATAGCTAACCACAGTGGTTAGCTATGTCATTAGCCATCCACATGTCTCTCTACCAGTGTTGGCTGGTTATTGAGTTCTGCCCCCGGTTATCAAGCCGGTAATTATAACCTACCAGTCAGTTATTATTATTTTTTATAATTGATTAAATTGAATAACCATTTAGTATTGAATTTCCAAATATCCAATAACTTGCCTGGATGACCTGATTATCGTATAGACAGGTTATATCATTCCGTAAACACTGATAGCAAAAGAAATTTAAAAATTGAAAGAATTCTTAATTTTCCAAAAAACTTATAACCACCTAAACAGGCAGTATAAACAGGCAATTTATCAACTAGTTATTTGATAACTTACCTTTATGCAGAGAACCAAAGGTTATTACCTAGTTTTTTTTATATAACTTACAGTACCTAACAACCAAAATTTTATTTGATATTGATATTGATAACATAAATGTGCAATCCCAAAGAATATTCAAAAAATTAACATACCCAGCAGTTTTTTTTTTTTTTTAAAGCAATAACCAGCCCAAGACTGATCTTTATCTACCTACCTACCTACCTACCTACCCACCAACCTACTTACCTACCTAGTAGCTACCAAGTGCCTAACCTAACTTACCTACCTACATAGTCATCATTTACATTCGCTTCCCTACTACCTACATGATAATTAGATACCCACTTCACATAGGTAGCTCTCCTATTGCTCAGGTACCTAGAGTGAGGTGGGAGTAGGAAGGTGGACATGATATAGCTTAACAAGGCATGGAAGGTACCTTCCCACCTGGTAAGGCTGTTGTGATTGGTTCACAACTGAGTCATAACTGGTGCGTTTCCAATGGATGGGTGCATTGGTGGCGGCTGCTGCTGCTGGGTGGGCATAATCCTTACTTAAATTTGATGGATGTGCTTCTGACCATACACAGATTTTTGCTTCAATTAATGCAAGCGTTATTTCTCTGCCACAGGAATTCTCTGCCATTGGATTGATACTATTTCCATCTACTAGGTAGTAGTAGTACTACTACTACTAGTGTACAACTCCCTTCCTCTCTGGATCTCCAGGGATTGTGGGAACTCTCAATTTGGCTGCTCTCATGACAGTCAGATCTTCTTGCCAATTACTTTCTCTCTCAATCACACTCATTGGATTGCACAACTTGAGGAGGAGGAGTCGGCTGCCACCAGATTGCAGACTGGATGAAAAGAGAGAGAGAGAGAGAGAGTGTGTGTGTGTGTGTGTTTATAAAGACTAGTGGGTGCCCGTGGCCGAAGGCCACTGTGAAGCCCCTGTGTGAAATCCAAGTCCCAAAATTAAGATCCCACATCTTGAAAATCATGTCCTAAAAGTTTTCAGGTTTCGGTCTTGGAAACCACGAGTGTGAAAATCCAGGCCCCAAAGTTGAGATCCCAAGTCTTGAAAACCATGTCCTGAAAACCATATCCTAAAATTTCCCAGGCCCCAAAGTTGAGATCCCAAGTCTCGAAAACCATGTCCTGAAAACCATAATAAGTCCTGGGCAGTTTAGGGCGGGGAAAAAAAAAAAAAAAAACCCTCCCTGGCCCCCCCTACCCCTTCCCCGCCCGCCCCCCGCCCGCCCCCCGCCCGCCCCCCTCCACCCCTGCTGGCTCCAAACCAAAAAAAAAAAAAAAACACCTCCCTGGCCCCCCCCCCCACCCCTGCTGAGTTATACCCATTACTGCTGGGTGCCCGTGGC
This sequence comes from Sphagnum tenellum, assembly GCA_963921925.1. Lineage (NCBI taxonomy): Eukaryota > Viridiplantae > Streptophyta > Sphagnopsida > Sphagnales > Sphagnaceae > Sphagnum > Sphagnum tenellum. The sequence continues at coordinate 28,899,834 of OY998142.1, read as the reverse complement.
CGAAGGCCACTGTGAAGTCCCCCGTGGGTGCCCCTGCCCTGCCCCCTGCCCTGTCTGGCCGCCCGTTCTCCCGAACCCCGTTTTCTTGAGCCCCCTGACCGACCCTGCCCGCCCCCCCCCCTGCCCCTGCCCGACCCGGCCCTGCCCCCTGCCCCGCCCTGCCCTGTCTGGCCGCCCGTTCTCGGAATCCGACTGTCCGGGCCGGACGACGGAATCCCGTTCTCGGAATCCGACCGTTCGGGCCGGTTCCCGTTCTCGGAATCCGACCGTCCGGGCCGGTTCCGCCGCTCCATTAAAACGCGGAACCGTCGTGTCGGACGCACGCATGCACCAAGTGCCTTTATATATAAGATATGTATGATGAGGGCAATGTGTGAAAATTATTATTTGAATCTCATATTGGAACACTTTTTCTTTTTCTTTTTTCAATTTGAAGGATTACACAATTAATGAATCCGTGATTTGCTAATAAGACTACTGAGGGTACAATTCTGCGAAAAATAGTCTGAGCTTTTCATTACTCCAAAAATGAGCTTTTGATGAATAAAGCAATTGATCAATGTTAAGATTCGCTTGAATTGTTGTTTTTTTTTCGTACATAGCAGGCTGAAACTGTGTTCAAATTCACCAGTGGGTTTATGATAGATGTTCCACATAATAGTTTCCAACTTGGGTATCTGGACTACTAGTCATCCCAAGATGTGGGAGTATTAATTGCAGGGTAAGCCCTCAATTCAATTGAGAGCATTACCAAAAGAAGAAGAAACAGAAGAGGGACCTGCAAGGTGGTAGCCGAGTGTGGACCCACTTCTAGTAATGGCCCCCCTTGAGTGTGGAGCTAGTGTGTGGAAGAGTTTTTTTTCTTCTAGAAAATGGTTTTCATAAGAAATGTTGTTGGGTTACTAGTGGAAAAAATTTAAAAAGTCATATTTTTTTTCAACCTTAGCAAAATGTCATTTTTAATTGCAAGCTTTAATCTCTAGATGTCAAACTTTGGTGCACATGATATTTTGGATTGGTGATCATTTTTTTGAGGTTAATTGATAACTAAAACATTTTTGAGATCATTAAATATTGGTTGAACAAAAGTTGGTTAAAATTTTCACTAAGTTATTGAAAAAATTGTGACTTGAAGAAGAAAATTGTTGCATGTGTGAAGGATGAGGGGTTTATTTTTAATATTATGACTACATCACTCAAATTTGTTGTAAGTTGTGGGATATTAGGTTTGGAGGAAAGTTTGTAAAGAACTTGTTTTGGCCATGCATTTTTTAAAACATGCCAATATGCTATGATGGATTAAAAAGTTTGCAAAGGTTTGAAATATGTTTTCAAATATGCACAAGGGGTTTGCAAAAGCATATCACTTGGCCCAAGAAATCAGGGCAAGACAAACAAGAAGGTGAAAGTATGGTGAAATCAATCAATTTTGGCAAAGGCAAAGTTCACACATGAATTCACAAATTTTGCAATCCCTTTGTTAACCCTCACACAATTCCAAAGCCTAGTATGATGCTCATTTCTAAAAGTCCATAACTTCTTTGTAAATGATTCTATCGCTTTGAACTATTTTCCTTATGTAAATATATTATAATTGTTAATATGAACATTAACTTTTTCTTTCATTTCATTTATTTATTTATTCTTCTAATAGTAGTTATGTCTAAATACAAAAATTGTTAAATGGTCATTGTGTCTTAAGCATAAGGAATAAAATCACTAGTTTCATACCATTTTTCATATTGATAATACAAAGATCTTTTTTCCTATTTTGTCATTTTTGTGTTCTTTATGGACTTTCTAAAATGTTTTGCTTTAGGACACCCACATAAAAAAATAAAATATATACTTCTCAAATTTTGATTTCCACATGTCATTTATAATATATTTGATCAACTCATCTAATGAGATTTAAGAAAATAATTTTTTTCCATGGGAAAAAGGTCCACATTCATATTTTAATTTATAACCAAAAAAATCTACAAATTTTATAGTCCAAAGATACAATGTAATCAAATGTTAATTGCAAAAATGTTTCATGTATTACATTACATATATAAATTATTATAAAAATTTGAGATTCAACCCATAAAAATTTCAATACAATTGTCTTATAACCTTTTATTACATTTCATCACTTGTAGAAAATAGCAACTGTAATGTCCATTTTGGTCCAAGGCATCGATATTTTTACCCAAAAATGGAATAAAACACACCTTAATTATGGTTTTTTGCCAAGGAAATGGAATGCCATGAATAGAAAACATTCTTATTGAAAAAAACTATTTCCATTAAAGTTTAACTTCTTGTAAAAAAACATAAGTCAACATTTTTTTTCACCTTTGTAAATTTGTTAATAAATTTATCATTTTTAAAGAATATTTGTAATTGAAGGAAGCCATTGATTATATTATGTTACATCAAGCAAAGTACTATGAGGATGATTGCATTAATGCCACCTCCTTTGACATTTCTTAAATTAATGTTGATCACCTTGCCCTTGTTGTATATGCATGTTTTAAACCAATCCAGGGGTCATTGGTTGTTAAATGATGCACTATTTTTCTTTTGAATTTATAAATGTGAAGTTCAAAGTTGAAATTGAAACTTTGAATTCCTTTGATAACATAATGGGGAAAAATGCAATTGTTGCTCTTGAATTAACATGTCTGGCCTCCAACATTTAAAAAAATGGTTTATGGGGTTTTGGATTTTTTCTTCATTTAGTTTAATATGAAAAGAAAAAAAACTCATAATTAATATATTTTCCTTGATGTTAAATTTAGGTTTTAAAATCTCTGTTGATTATTCTCACTTATTGGTTGTGAGTAAAGTAAGGCCATTGTTGAACCTTATGATAAAAGGTCCTTACACCCCATGCTCTTCAAATGTCATCATCATTTACACTTTTGGTTGAATTTGAATGTGGCATTGTTGCCAAGGAGTTGATGAAGATTACAACTTAAATATCTTTGAGATGATTATGAACACAATGAGTCAATAAAAGAACTTATCATTAGAAAGCTTTTGATCTTCAAATAGTATGAAGTGGATGCCAAAGACATCAAACATCCTTTTCAATGGTGTGAGAAGCTGAGACGGAAAGGATTTTTTCGCTTGTTATAATACTTACAAATTTAAGGAGATGTCATGTGCAATGAAAAAAATTAAACAATTTGATTTTTGTGAGCAAAAATTGGTTCAATGACCCTAGGATTGTTGCAAACCCCCTTTTAATATGGTAAAATTTGATGAAATTGATGTAGATTCATTTAAGGAATTTGAAAAATTCAAACATGCATTTGAAAAGGATGAAGTTATGGAGGTATAAAATATATAAGTACTTATCCATGAATTATGTTGGTGCATGTTGTTGGGAAGTTGATTATTCTAACTAACACCTTTTGTTTCAAAAATGTTTACACAAAATGTCACTTCCCATTTCTAACAAACATGGATGGTGATTATTATTGCTAGATTTGCAAATACATAGTTCCAAATTGACATTCAATATTGGATTTCTTGCAAGGTTAAATAAGAGGGTGATGACAAATATAATTGTGTTTTTTGTGGTTTATGGATCAAGTATTTGTTCAAACACAGTTTAATCAAACCCCAAGAATTTTCATAATGAAGTAAAGTTTTTTTTTGTCATTTTTTAGAAACAAAAAAAATAAAATTGAAGGTATATTTGTCCTAAGTCCTACAACAAAAAATAATTAGCCTTGGAAAAGATGTGATGTCAAAAAGTTCAAAAGAAAAAAATTGTAATTAATATTGATATTCATGCTTCTAGCTTTTTTTTTATAGTAAAGTTTGGAACAAAGTTTTGAATTCAACCTCAAAGTTTTGAACATCTTACTTGAATAGGTTTCTTTTTTTGACTTATACATATATTTGATGGTAGATCAAAGGAGACATTTTGGTGTTGGCAACTTGTGGATTACGTAATTTGAAATTTGAACTTACATATTGGGTAATGGTTTATTTACTTCAAGGTAACTAGACCTTATTGTTGGGAAAGTTGAAATTGAACTTTGAACCAATTGAACCTTACTATTTGGGAATTGAACTGAAATTTTGAATTTGAAACTTGTATAATGAATTTTCTTCCCACCTAAGGCTAAATGGATGGGTTCATTGGGTTATGCTTTTGAAAATATTTGCAACATTCAATAGAAAAAAATATTATTGCATCAATTCTTACACATACGATGAAATTTTAGCACTAAAAGACCTTATATTCAAATATTATTGTGTTCATAACATAAAATTATTTGATATAAAGAAATGCATTATATTGTAAATTTTAGTTTTATAAATAGATTTAGGTGATTCATAGGAAGCATTGATTTATTTTCTAATAGTTAAAAGTTTCAAAAGTTTCAATATATTAGTACTAATAATATAGATAGAAATTCTAAAACATAATTTATATTTTTAATTGAAGAAGTAAAATATTTTAAATTTTAGATACCAAATTTATTGAAATATATAATCTTAAGGGGATTTTTTTATTGAATTAAGAAAATAAAAACTTAAATTAGATAAATATATTAATCACTCAACTGTATATTGTATTCTAATTACACCTTAGTCAAATAAATAGTAAATTTTGAAAAAAAAAAATCAGAGATTATCTAATAACATAAAATACATTTGAAAACTAAACTCCAAAATTAGACTTAACTTGTTGTTTTAGGTTTCAATATGAACATGGATACATTGAGTTAAATAAGATTGTTTATAATGAATTACTAATTTTCATTACAATGGGATTGTAATGTGGGGTGACTTTTTATTCAATATAGTAGCATAATTATTGAAATAGTTAATAAGTTCTAAAATGATATGAAAAATCATTATGTCTCATCTACAATTATGTTTAACATTTGGCACATTACAACTGTTATAATGTCATAGATGTGAGTCAAATCTTGGGGCTTTTACATGATTTGCATCATGAGCCAACAAATTATGCACAAAACATTATGCACAAAAGGTTAATATCCAATTTAGATTATTAATTGTGGGGGCAACTTCATTGTTGTGTATTGGATATTGGAATGCTTATAATGTTTCATTCATGTTTAGAATACGAACAATGGCCAAATAATAGTAAAAGTTGAAAATGAATATGGCACTTAAAACATGATATATGGAAATGGTCATTTTGAATATTCTAATATTTATCGTGAAATTGTGAATCCTTGAAATATTCATGATTATAATATAGATCATAGAACATTTAATTTTTAAAAATCAATAAAAATAAATAATGAAAAAGTGTTAATGATAAACAAAAAAAAAGTTAGAATTTAAAATTAGATAGTTGTTTGTTAGAAATAAAAAATGACTTTGAGTGGATGCCATAAGAGATTGCATTAACATTCGTAAAAATCCATATTTACTTTTAAATGAGTTACAAATTAAATGTCATTTTAAACATGTCCAATCTAAAAAACTTGTTTTATATTGATAATTGATCTTTTTTGTTTTAAAAATGAACATGTTTGTGAGGACATAATCCACCGCTTTTCAAATGAATGTTTACCAATTATATATATATATGGAATAATTGATCATCAACTAATATTTATTGCCAAAAAAATGAAGAAAATTTTGATAATTTTAAGGCACCAATTGTCCCACATTGTGAACGATTATTGAAATTCCTAGGAAGTTTGTCACTTTGATGTAGGTGGTTACTTTGTAATAAGTTTTGGTAGTAACTTTTTAGTAGAGAAATTAATTAAAGAGTAGTAAATATAATTAATTATAACATTTAATAGTTTTTGGAGTTAAATCACTTGGGTGATGTCATTTGACATGTCCCTAAAAATGTATCTAGGAAAGATAGAAGAAAGAAGAAAACAAGATTTTATTTATTTATAAATGAAATGAAAAAGGTAGAAGATAATAGGATAGAAAGGGCAATTCCAACAATAATGTTGATATCTCAAATACATGGAATTACATGTAATGAATTGTTTTTTAACAAACTAGCACAACTTGCATTATATGGGTCGAAAGAATGAAAAGAAGTAGGTTGCATGTCATTTCCCTTATAAATTAACATAATTATAATTGGCAAAGTGGGTTAGTTGTCCCACATTGAAAAATGTTTGAAATAAGTGCTTGAGTAGGACACCCAAACCAATTACTTACTTGGTGTGAAGGGTAACATTATAGTTATCATCTCCTTGTAATTATCCTTGGAACCAAGAATTTTGTTTTAGTTCAATCTATAGTTATTTTGTTAATGTAGTTACACAAAGTAGTCCATTTGTAAGGAGTTTAATGTTTTCATGGATTGTGAAGTTGTGACATGATATGTTCCTTGAGGTCATCTCCAAAATATTCAAGAGTGAGCATGTGATTTCAAACTATGTCATGCAACATCAATTTGATCATGATTTTGTGATTTTGACTTTGTTTCAAAGCAACATCCAAGGATTTTAACTTTGAATCTTTGACAAACCATTTGCAAGTGTGTGCCTAATGTGATTTAACATGGCATTTGTAACAAGCAAAGATCAATAGCAATACAAATTCCATTGATTCATCATCATTTTTTTTATAATCTCTTTTGTCTTCCAAAGTTTTATGTCACAAATATTTAATAAAAAACTCAAGCAATTTTTTGCAATATTCCCTATAATTATTTTTTATTGGTCATGATGGCCATCATGGTAAACCCATGACACCATTTTTGTGAGAATGAGGATGGAAATGAAGAAACAAATGTTGAAGATGTAGTAGGCCTATATAATGATTATTCATTAAAAGAAACAATATGGAGGGAGTTCATAAATCATCAATCAAAAATTGATCATGAAGAACATTATTGTAATAGATTCATGTCCCTATCAAAATTAGAATGTGATAAACAAAATGAAGATGGAGATAGTTTTGTTGTGTAGGCAAATGGAGAAGAAACAAGGCTAGGTCACAACTCTAGTGGGACAAAATTGTGTTATGATGTAAAAGAAAGCCATATGGAAGTTACAAAAGGTGATTCACAATGGTGGACTTTCAAGAACATTAGTTTGTGTCAAAGTGTTTATGGTAAACAAGACATGTATCACCTTTGGAAGTTAATAATGATTTCTACAATTTAAAAAACACATATTGTGGGTCTTTGTATGTGTAGGAAAAACACTCAATATGTGGGATACTATGACTAGGAACCAAATGAATGACATTTGATAGTTCCATTTGTGCAAATTGATAAATAGGACGAGGAATGGGAAAGGACCTTTCCTTGGTAGTATTGAGTTATTTGCAACATATTGACATTCAAGTTTTATATTTTTTCAATCAACTATGCAATCATTTGTTGTAATTGCAATGAAATCATGCCATGACATGGTGGTTCCTTTTGAAACTTCTAAGGTTTTGTCTTTCTTTACAACTTTACAATTTGGGTTGTGGCACCAAAGGTGGATCTCCTTTAACCTTTTGCATCAAGTGATGTTTATAATGGTTTTTTTGTAGTAATCGTACATCTTTCATCATTTTTGTTGTGAAAAAAATAACTAAATTCAACCTTGGTAAATTTTACTTTGTTGGCAACCAAGGAAGAACATGTACATAAATGTTTTGAATTTTTAAAATAAAAATTCACCTCTTCTTATTAACCTTTGGCCTTTTTAGCATTTATCATATTTTGTTTGTCAATTTAAGGTATGTTGGTAGGTTTTCACTTTTTGGAACTTGGAATTAGTGAGTAACAACAAGCTATATGTATACCCTTGACCAAAGGTTTTAAAATATCAATTAACAATGTCAACCTTTCATTAGGCTTATAAATGAACCAAAAAAATTCATAAAATAACCTACCTTAAAATGTTAATTTTCTACTCATTTTTTCATGCTCAAAATACCAATTATTTTAAATGTTCAAAAAACAAGAATTGGAGATTTTTTTAATTTTTGGAAATATTAAAAAAATAGAACCAAAGGTTTATACATTCTGAATATTTTTTAAAAACCAAGATTACATTACCACATATATGTGTTTTTACACTAGTTTTTATAATTGAATTTCAATTAAAAGAGACAAGGGACAAAATTGTCTTCAATTAGATTAGACTAGTCATTTCTGCCAAAAAATTGTTTGTTTTTTTTATTGAAATTATTGTTCAAGATGACTAAAATGATTAACACTACTAATTGACATGGCAATATTAATTTAACTAAAATTAATACATATTATTTATTTTTTAATAAATTTTTTTGAACTATGGATGAACCTAAAGGCCCATTTGACCATGATTATATGTATGTATACATATAAATAATTTTTCAAGTATGGTGAATGGGGTTTGTCATGATGATGTCACAGACACAACATGTCCAAAATTGGATTTGAACTAGGGTTAGGTGGGTATCAAAAAAGAGGTGAGAACTTGCTAAGGTTTCAAGTTGGTTCTCACCTTGAATACCTCAAGGTATCATCAAGGGTGTTGCCCTTTTTGAAACGCATTTAGAATTTTTCACTGGGTTGAAAACTTACTATCTAAAACCCTTCCATTTTTATTTTAAAAATTGATACTAAACTATAAGGGTATTAAAAACCAACAAGGTTAGGGTCTTAGTAGGTGTATTGTTGGTAGTTGGTAGTGGTAGGTAGGGTTAGGGGAAAAAAATTAGGTTTGTAGGAGGCAATGCAAAGCCATTGCCTCTACGTAGTTGGCCATTACCCCTTACCCTTTCTCTACTTTCTCCTTTTAATAATGAGAATGTTTAGTGTTTAGAACATGATTATGTGTTTTTTATGTTGATGTCATTTTCTTTTGTTGCTTTTTGGCGCCTCATTGTTGTGCATTATTATTGTTTGTTGGTGCCTCTTTGCTATGCATTCTTGGTGTTCATCGATGTCTCCTTGCTACATTCTTCTTTGCTTGTTGGCACTCGTTAATGCCTCTTTGTAGCATGCCTCTTTGCTTGTTGGCACCTCTAGTCTAGGTACATCTTTAACCCCCTTTCGTTTTTCATTACTTCATTGACATGCACTCTTGTTGTTTATTAACATCTCATTGTTGTGTGCTTTTGGTGTTCTTTGGTCCTTTTCAAATTGGTGTTTCCTTCATACATTGTTTTGTGTGGGTGTGGAAAAAAAACAATTTTCAACTTCTTCTTTAACTACAAGATTTTTTCCTTGATTGTATTTTTTGTATTTTTTCTATAGTTTCTTTCTTTGAAATGATATATATTTTTAGTTTTTCCTTTATTTAGTTTCTCTTTCTTTTTTCCTAATTTTTTTTCAAAGGTGTGTTTTCAATTGATTTTCCAATTTTTAATTTATTTTAATAAGTCATGTTTTAGACAAAATAATTACCCATGTTAATTATTTGACATGTTGTGTGTGTTGTGTTATGTGAAGGACTAAAACCCCACTTGCACAAAAAAATAATGTATTAAAACATTCTAAAACATCTTTCACCTCCAAAATCTTGTTAAATGCTTCTATTTGCCTTATTTGTTTGTAATTGTCTTGATAATTTTTGTTTGATATTCCATGCATAGATTAGGGAATTGAAATTGAATCCCATAATTTTGGTAAAATTTCTTTTTAATTGATTTATTTTCCAACCTATTTAATATTTCTTGATAAATGAAATCAAGTCAAAATTAAAATTATTTAATTGATGGTGAAAATGAAACTTGTCTCAATGAATGGAATATGTAAAATGAAAATTTGAATGAAATTACAAAAAAACACAAAAAATGAAATAACAAAAAGAAATGAAAGAAATGAAATGGAAACAAACCTTTGAAAATTGCATGCTCAAAGAAATATATGGAGAGCTCATAATAGAAATGTAATTTGTTGAACTTTGTTTTGTGTAATCGATGACAAAGAAGTTGATCATTGAAATCCTCATGTCATGACATGTTTACTTTGTTACAACAATTATGTGATGCTCCTAATCCAAGCACAAAAGAAAGAAAATGACTTATAACATATTATAAAACACTTGGAATAATAACTTAGCTTTGAAAAAACATGAGGAGGAGATAAATGGTCTAATAAAAAGAACTCTCAAAATACAACCATCTAATAAAAGGCCTAATGTGTCAAGTAGTGCAATATCTAAATTCTTTGTTGTCAAATATCCTTTTTAAAGGATGATGAGTAGCATAAAAACTTATTACAAGACCTTGCTTTTTAAATTGTGAACAATCAATTGCCATTGTAATTTGTGCAAAGTGTTTGGTTCAAGCATTTGATTTTACATTTGTGTCCTTGAATTGTTTGGCCTTTCAAAAATCAAAATTTTCATGAAATGTTACCCAAGTAGGTGGAGAAAATAAAACAAGTATATGTTTTAACAAAATTGGTAGATTGTATATTTGCAACAACAAGTTTTATGGATGTTTAAGGGGGCACATGATGTTTTTGCTCTTATGATTAACTTTTGGGGATATGATTAGTAGCCCAAACAAGTGACTATTTGTATGTTCAAAGTAACAAAGACTATTGGTTAAGCCTTGGCCAAAAATTTGACAAAATTGTTTAATCAATATGGATTAAAAAAAAATTATTGGATATGTGAAAAATAAGGGGTCAAATTTGAATGCAATGGCAATTGCCTTGAAATAAATTGTGAAAATGTGAAGTTTTAGGTTTAGATGAAAGTTTCCAAGGCACTTTTTTTTGCCATGTTTTTTCTAAGGCATGTAAGTATGCTATAAATAAATAAAAAAGGTTTGTAAAAACCTTAAGATTTATTTCCATCAAATTTTCCTAGTCAAATTTGCAAAAATGTATAACTTAGCCTAAAAATTTGGGGAAATGCAAACAAGAATGGAACAAGACATGTTTAAATTCAAACATTCACCCTAGAAAATTGAATATTCTAACAAAGAAAAGGTGAAATTTTTATCTTTTAAAAACTAATTTTCTTCCTTTTTTTACTTTAGAATTATCATTTTTTGTTATTCAATTATGCTTGTTTAATACATATATTAACATGGCATTTGTACTTTTGCAAGTTTGCTAATAAAATCGTTATGTTCCAAGAGGCTTGACAATTCCAAAATGTTATTGTCCCTTGTTATAATAGGCAAAATATTGTCAAAATTAGTGAGACGGTGTTGTGCATCTTTTTACTTGGCACATTTTGCAAATAATTGTGGATTGTCTTTTTCCTATTGTGAATGTTTATGTTTTGAACTAGTTTAATAGTCATTGGTTATTATCTATTGCATTGTAGTTTGCCATTACCACATGCTTGAAATGTAAGGAGAAAATTACAAACCCACTTACCTAAGTTAATTTGATTGATGATGATTATGACTTTACTTTCGAGTTATCTTTATTGATTATTAATATATAAAAAGAAATTTGTGGTGTTTTGGAATCTATCCTTATTTTAAAAGAAGACATGAAAAGAGAAAGTTTCACAACATGTTATGTTTGATACTACATCCAAGATTTAAAAGCCTTTGTTTAGTATATTCATTTTTTGGCCATGAACAAAGGGTGAACATTGTTGAAGAATATGATAGACGATCATGATATCCTATCCTTTTGAAATGTTATCATTATTTACACGTAATGGCATAATCTGAAGTTGGATGTGCCAATCAAATAGCATATGCAGATTTTCATTTGAATATTTTTGAACAAACTCCAAACACAAGTGAACCAATAATAAAACTTTTCACTAGAGAACTATTGATTTTTAGACATTACTGAATGGATCCCAATGAAATCAAATGTCTTTTCAATGGTGGGGAAAACATGAAACCATTAAATCCCAGGGATTATCGGGCCACAAATTGAGAGTGAAAGGATTTTTCCTTTAACATGCATATTTACAAACTTGTGGAGATGTTGTTTACAATTAGAAAATTTAAAGAAATTGATTTTGTGAGCAAAAATTGGCCAAATGATCCTAGAGTTGTAAACCACCTCCCAATTGCGTGGAATGGATTGAAAAGGATTTAGATTTTGAAGCTCAAGAGTTAGAAAAATTTGTAGGTTTATTCTAAATGGGAGGAACTTGTGGACATATAAAAGTTGGTAAGTTTTATTTGATTTTTTTTAAAAAATTTATAATTTATTTTTATAATTTTAAAAATGAAAAATCAAATTTTGAAATAACAATTATTGTGTAATAACTACCTTTGAAAACTAGCTAATACCTAGAATTCAATTGTTTAAAATAAAAATGAAGAACATCCCAACATTAGTTTCAACCCTTGCCTCCTCAGCCACAACCCAAAGCCTTTATCATCCAACCCATCACATCACATGGTGATATAATTGGGTAATGCAAAATATAAACAAATTTATTTTAAAATATTGTACATGATAGTTATATTATATATAATTAAATATTTTCACAATGAAGTTTTTTAAACATGAAAATCTTTAATATCTTAATTGAATTTAATTAACTTTTAATTCAATAATTCCTTGAAATTTATAGTAAATTCTAATTTCCAAATGGTAAAACCTTACATTAATGTTACAATATTTTATTTTTAAAAATCTCACAAGGAAATTAGTTTCATTTTTGAAATAATGTAATTAACAATCACATGTTTGTGATTTTGTAAAATAACTTTTGTTACATATTTTATTGATTTACATTTCAAATCTAAAAAAATTTCAAAAATTTAGTTTGATCTTCCATGTTTTCAATTATTTAAAAAAAAATCTTATGTGAATAATTTTTTTTAAAAATGAGAATGTGACATTTGTGATTCACTTTCAATTTTCTGGTAATTCAATTTTTAAAATAGTTAAAAATTATTTTTCAATTTTATTTTAATATTTTCATGTCATCAAAAGTAGCATCATAATCATAATTAGTCATATCTAGATGAGTAATTGTAGTCACATTAATCAAATCAAACAATTCCATATGAATGCCACATATGACATGTGTTCAACACATTGTTTGCTTTGAGTAAATAGCTAATTTTTGTAGTTGAAATAAACGTACTTATTTTAATCAAAATTAGAGATTGTCAATTGTTTCAAACAAATCAATTTGATTCTATATTTCTCTTAGTCATGTTGCTACTAGTGAAAAAACCATGTTTTGTAGTAGTGTTAGGAGTTTTTTGATTTATAAGATTAAGAAAACTCAAAATCAAAAGTTTTTAACAAATTCAAAGAGCTATTCATTGGTAGACTTTCCCATTGATAAGGAATCGTATTAAGGTTGTTCTACTTAATAAGTGGTCCTATCCTATAAGCTTGTGTATTTCATCATGTAAGGTGGGTTACTATTTGGGGTGCATAGGAAGAGTGCACAAACTTTGGGTGTATGGATGTGGGCCAAATTTATTGTAGGAACTTGAAATGGCATCACATTTTTGAACCCATGCATATGTGGTGATGATGTGGCACCCATGTGGCAATTGGGAGTGCATCGGGAACTTACATCCCCATGTGGGAGCACAAGTCCCCTCTTTTGAACATACTTTCCCATATTTATTGGGAAACACATAACATTCCCACATGTCCCCATGACGCCATGTTGGGAAACATTGAGTGTTCCCACATGGTGAGGGCGAAAGCACAAAATGGGGGGGCCAAAAATGTTGTCACATTATACTATTTTTCAGGGGTGTCCATGTTTGAACTTCAACCATGGTAATATTGGAACATATTTTTCCGACTTTTTGCATAACACGGTAGATTATAACACAAAAAATTCAATCGCAAAGAAAATTCCTTTTTCCAACTTATATTGTGAGGTTGCAAAATATATTTGTGGCAAAAAAATGTACGTCATTGTGTACAAATATATTCAAAAAATGATTGAAATGATTTATAGTCTTTATGAAATTTGTAATATCTACTAAACATTGTGATTCCATATGGTTGGAATAAGTTTGTGAATCATGTGAAGAATTTGATAATTAATTCACAAATGAATGTTTTTGAAGGTTATGACCATAAGTATATGGTAAATTAACATTTTGACAAACTATCACTTTCAAATGGAAAATGACAATATATGTGAGGTGGGCAATTTTTTTAATTTTAATTTTAGACATTTTTTGGTTGATTAATTCAAATCCAAACCTAGTGCAATCCAAAAACAAAAAAAAGTTTTAGTATATTATATATACCATAAATATACCCAATATTCCTTGAATTTAAGTTTTTATAATTTATTTATTTATTTCAAATAATATTAAATAACATTAACTTTGTGAAAATCAAAATATCAAGCTCAAACACCAAAAGTGAAACCCAAAATTGTAATACATTTTGCAAAAATATATTTTACATACATGTCATGAAAGTGCCCAAAGTGCGCCCCCCCCCCCCCTTTCAAGTGTGCTTTCATTTGTGATCCCATGTTCCTTCATGAGAATTAATCATGTTCCATTGTTAGGGAACATTGAGTGTTCCTAGGTGTGAACTTGTTGTTCCCATGTTGGAAATAGATTGGGAACTTTAAATGGGAACATGAAAATTCCCATTGAGAAACATATTATCTTCACATAGGAACATGTGTTCCCACGTGTTCCCACGTGTTCCCATACATGCATGTTTTCAAGCATGGGATACATAGATTGGCCAAAAGTTTCAAAATTCTATCATAGTCAATAAATAATTCAACTTCAAAAAAATGGAGATGATTGAAGGCCTTTATGAGGAAATGGTAGGGCAACATTGGTGGAATGATAAAATGACTCATACAATTTTTCTTTCGGTTATGATCATTATTGAAATTGTGAATAACTTTTGGTTGATTTTTACAAATTAGTTGGAAGATCAACAATTCAATGGAAACTTTAATTGTGCAACAAAGTTATGCTTGATTTTGGTCTTGAAATTGTTCCCAACGACGAGAGAATAATTTTTTAATTTATATTATTTAACATGACATTTCAAATTTGAATGATTAGTTAAAAGATTTCAAGACACAAGTTCAAATCAAACATGCATCCTAGATTTGACAACATATAAATGAGAAAAACAAATGAGTACCCAAGGTCTCACATTTTAAAAAAAAATTAAAATATGCGAGTAAAAATAAAGGTGCCATATATTAGTTGTTGGATAAAAATTATAATTTAATTAGTTCTACAATAGGGTTATTTAAATTTGAAACCCAATTTATAATTAATATAAGGTATGATATAATCCTTTGTATTAAGGGAAAATAATACAATGCATATTAAATATTTTAGGTATTAGTTATTGGTTATTGGTAGGTCCAATTAAATTTAAGTTCAAGCAAGTAAATGAACTAATACCAATAATTAGTTGTTGGATAAAAATTATAATTTAATTAGTTCTACACTAGGGTTATTTAATTTTGAAGCCCAATTTATAATTAATATAAAGTATGATATAATCCTTTGTATTCAGGGAAAATAATACAATGCATATTAAATATTTTAGGTATTAGTTATTGGTTATTGGTAGGTCCAATTAAATTTAAGTTCAAGCAAGTAAATGAACTAATACCAATAATTAGTTCAATTAATAGGTCCAATAACTTGTTTTGCATTTGCTTGGCATAAAATGGAAACTATGACATGAACACGGGATACCTTTCATTCATTGCTTTCATAAATAGCTTTATGCATCCTTCAAGATGTTGACGTGTTAGTGTAGGTACTTATTACTTTGTTGTCATGTAGAATGAACACCCTTCTATTAAAAACTCTATGTAGTAGAATTGCCTTATGTGCTTTGAGGTGTTCATTGTGTGCACTGCCATATATGGACTAAAACAACACCTTTGGATGTTCGCAAACTTTTGTGCCTAAAACATCTTAAGTATATTTCTCTATAATATGTTCAATGGTAGTTGTTTGTGAAAGAAACTATAGAAATCAAATGAAAGTATGTTCATCAAGGAATCTTTGTTGGTGAATCTTGAATAGTTGGTCAAATCAAATGTTCATTCCTTGTGCAAACTTGTTTGATTTAGACATTACAATCTTGTAATGGGCCATGTAATGCACCTATATTGTTTTTGTGAAATGGGCACCCATCTTTAGTGAGTCACTTTAAATACCTAACTACCTTTGTTTTCCCTTCATACCTTGACTCTAGATTTGAATGGAGAACGTACATTGTGGACATATGGTGTCAATCCTCAATGAAATTAGTCACACATTGGGTGTTTTTTGTTTGCAAAAGATGTGAATTTTATTTTTTTTGGCAATAATGGTAAATTGACAATGTGGTCATCATCTATACACTATGGGTGTAGATAATGTGGCTCAATATGTTCTAAATATGTATAAGAATGTTTCAAGAATTTTTCTTCTTCATCAACTATTAAAATTGAAATTTTCAATAAATACAAGGTATCAAAATTCCATGTAAGAAAATTATAATCAAATGATGGCTTAAATATGTGCATTTTAGAAAAACATGTAATAATAGGGCAAGGGAAAAAGTTTCTTTAACTAATACCTCCCAAACAATAGCTTACTTTAAGCAAGTGGTGTAGAATTTTAACATTTAGCTTTCCCCCATGAATATCAACCTATTTGATTTTATTATGTCTATAAAAGTTCTTGGATATAAGGATTGGCCAAAAGTTTCAAAATTGTATTCCACTCAATAGAGGAGTAAGCATAAAAATGGGGATGATTGAAGGTGTAAAAAATGAACATGGTTGATTGGATTTACATGGGTTTACATTTACACATCCAAGGGTAGGCATTTACAAGTACATTGATGTTGAAGAGAAATTTACACTTATATAAAGTGTAAAGTTTCAACATTTCATTCACACTTAGATTTAATGTATGTTTAAACCATACACACCCAACAAAGGTCAATGCCAATAGTAAACCAATATTTGAAGAATGTTTCCAAAGCCATTTTAGACTTTTTGGATTGAGTTTGGGTCTATAATGAAAAAACATTATGCAAAAAACATGAAAGAACATTTTCAAAGTCAAACTAGAGAACATAGTCCATTTTCAAAGTTAAATAATAATGGATGGAATTTGAAAACTAAAAATGAATTATGGGATGTATGAAGAGAATACACATGTTGAATGAGAATTGATGAAAGTTACAAAAGGTTTTAGAATATTCAAGTTGAAACAACAAAACAATCTACATTCCAAAAAAATTATTATTATTATTATAGATTGCATTTTAAATGCAACATGTGATGTGAATAACATATTGCAATGAAAACATGTGATTTAGATGTAGGTTCGAATTCATCAAGGAACACATAAGATTCACAAGCATGGGAACATGTGATTCCCACACATTCCTTTGTGTGAACATTGAATGTTCCTCAACATGGGAATGCAAGTTTTCATTTAAGAACATGTTCACATGCAAGAACATCCAATGTTTTCAAACAATGGAACATGTGTTTCCATTAGGGGAAATGGGGTTTTCATGTATGAACAATTATGTTTCCAAACATTGAAACATGCATTACCCAATGGAAAGCTTATTCCCATGTGGGAACATTCACAACAACACATTTTGGGTTTTGCAACTTCCATTTACAACTAAATTATATTAGTTCCAAAGACATATGTGATTAATGACTTATGGTTTGTTAAACTCATGTCATCTCACCCACCTAGTTGTAAGGAACAATGATGTGGCATCTACTTGCAACTTGGTCAATCATATTATCAATTAACCCTTTCTTTTGTGATAATATTAAAATTTAATGTAATAAATTTTCATGGTGTGACTTGTAAACTGTAAAGTGACGTGACTGTCATGTCAACTTAGTTATTTTACTTGACTAGATTTATAAAAGTGACATGTGTCAATAAATCATTCACACATGTTCAACTATGAATCACTCATGACCAAATGTGAATTAGGTGTAAATCTATAACCTAACATAGGTTGCCTAACTAGGTTAAAAACATGGGCCAAGTACAAGCCTAGGTGGCATAGCCTACACACCTTCGTCAAGATTCACCATGTAAACTACCTAAGGTAGATAAGTTGCAAAAGTAAATATTTGAAACTCTCACTTTCAGATTAAAAGGCAAATTTTACCATTAACCAATTTGTTTTACATAACATAAAATGTAATCACATTTTAATAACAATAAATAACCTACATAAGTGACCTACATACTCAACCACCCTAAGTTATCTAAGCTCCTACCTAGGGTCTTATTTCAATTACATAGGCTACATAGCCCTTTTTCCCAAAGGGTACCTAAGGGTTGCCTAGGTTACTTAGGTTATTTAGGGACTACATAGGCTACATAGGGGTTTATTAAAGGATTGCCTAGGCTATTTAAGGGATCTACCTAGGGACCATTTAGGCTATTATAGGTGACATAGGCAACCTAGGGGTTTATTTAAGGTCTACCCGGGCTATGTTTCCATTTGTGATATGTACAATGCATGTGTGCATCTACCATTAGATAATTGGTGACTTGTAATTACGACATTCATTTAATATTCACATATATTATGTTTTATTACACCCGTGTGTCAAGGATTTGTTTGATATTTCTTCACTTCAAAATGCAAACATTAATTGTTAATTAATCACACAGTGGGGACTAATTATTGTTGCCACTTGTCATGATTGTATTGGTCAAACAATGCATTTTTTAGTTTTGGAATTTTTATTTATAATACCATGTGTGAGTCTACCATTAGATAATTAATGACCTATAGTTACAGCATTTGTCACATCTATTGTGTTCTATTACACCCATGGTCATGTGTCAAGTTTTTATTTGATATTTTTTCATTTGGAGAAACAAACATTCATTATTAATCATGCAACAAGGCCTAGTTGTTACCACTTGCCCTAATTATATTGGGCACAACAACACATCTTTGGGTTTAATAACCTTTCTTGTGATGTCATGTGCCAATCTATTATTTGAAATGAAGGACCCAAAGTTGGAACATTCATTTAATAGTTGCATGTATTGCGTTTTGTTGCACCTATGAGTCATGATGTTGATTATAACCACAACACCTTGTCATCACATGGCATGCCATGTCATCATCATGGGAGATTAAATTGTTAGTTGTAAAGGTCAAGTACTTTCGACGAACTAATAAATAAAATTTTGTAAAAATGAGTATCATGAATCATGATGTTGACCATAATCACAACACTTTTTTGTGACATGGCATGCCATGTCATCAATTAAGTCCTTGTTAGTTGCAAAGGTCATTAATACTTTTGGTTAACTAATTCCACATCACAAAATTATATATTAACACTGAAGAATAATGAAATATTTTACCCCAAAAATCAATAAGTTGTCATATTGACTATAGTCACAAAGCCATGGCGCCATGTGGCATGTTGATGTCCTTTGCTATTGCTTAGTGATTTATATGATTAAATAATTATAAATGTAGTTGGAAAAATAACAATATTTTTTAGGTCCAACACTTGAAAAGGACGCAATGTGTTGCAATGATTCAATGTTCTAAAAAATGGGAATGTGTGTTGCCTTCCCAAGTTGCAATAGAAAAAATATTATCATTTACAATCAAATTTTCTATTAAAAAATGTCATTTGCAATTGAAAAATAGTTGCAAATGACACCTTTTCGTTCTAAAAACTTGTTCCAAACAATGATTTTTCTTCTAATGTGGCTTTCCTACATCATAACATCTATAATTGAATGTATAGACCAAAGGTTTGATATGAATTTGGAAGTTCAAAAGGAAGCACTATTGCGATAATCCAATACAAAATGGTGTAAGGCATGACACTTTTTGGTGTTTAATATCAATTATTTCCCATTATGATGTCAAGTGTGTGAATTAACACTAGTTGTACAACCACAAGAAGCTCAAAATTATAACCGACAACTCAATAACATGAATTAATTCAGATCCATATTTTCCTTCGTTGACAATGTACAAAAATTGTTTTACAAATCATTTGCATTTTATATTGCCACCATCATTTCTAGATTTGAATTAACATATATGCAATGAAAATATGTAACAAAGATGTAGGTTGCAATTTATCGGGGAACAAAAACATGGGAACGTGTTGTTCCAATGCGAGGTTCACAAGCATGGGAATGTGGTGTTCTAATGTGAGGAAAAAATGTGTTCAAATGGGGCATGCAATATTGAACATGGGAATGTGTTATCACCAAGTGGAACATGTTTCAAGGTTCATTGGAACACACTTTACATGTATGCTTCCACATGTGAACATATGTTCCCAAATGCCATGTGGGTGTCAAATATGTGATGTGTTGTCACCATGTCAACAAGGTGCAATAAATAATGGTACATGTTAGGTTCCAACAATAAATGTGCCCCAAATTTGTGCACCTCAACCTTTCCACCCGCACCCTTAAACCCACACATGCACCCCTACACCCAATATGGTTTACACCCCAATAGTTGACCTTTCATGTAAACAACACATGGGTCCTACTATAAGGTTCCATGCATATTTTAGGCTAATTAATAGTTATGACTATGAAGGTGCATTCATACTTGATGTTAGTGGGACTCTAGTATCTACTTACCATGAACATTTTATGTTAAGCTAACATTCACTTAACATTAAGGTATCGACCATTTAACATTGGGTGCCACCTAGGATGCCACCTAGATTTTCATTTAATGCTAACTTAACATTAAGTGTGAATGCACCATAATGTGGTTGATATAACCAAATCTAACAACATAAATTAAAACAATTTAAAACCAACCCTAAAGAATGGTAGTGAATGCATATTATCTACATGGACTCTTATAGCATCTCTAGAGGTGCTCAATATGTGACCTTGCCAAAAAAAAAATTCCATCCAAGTTTAATTATAAATATTTTTTTGCAACCCTTATCATTAAAAAGGGGGCTGCACCTAAGTATGCATATGCTCTTACATCAAATGAAAATCTCAAGATTGAATATTCAATACATTTGCACAGAAAGATTAGAACACATAATTGACTAGACCTATATACATGACTAACACAATAACAAAACTTTTTCTATAGACCTTTGACAAATCAACTCACTTTGAATCACCTCTTTATGTGGGCTATAGTGACCTAATGGTTGTGGGCAAACCAACAAAGAAAATCCATATAAAGCCAACACCCAAACCCTATGAAAACCAAATATTGCAGACAAACAAATTCGGCTATTGAAACTTTAAACTTCCCCATAATTTTTCCATTACAAATGAATTTGTTCAAAGCTTCGAAACAAAAAAAGTATTAGATCTCCCACAAATCCCAACATAAGTCCCAAGTACATTAGACTCGAGTAGAATGCAACACAACAAACCAACCCACTGACCCCTTTGAACCTTTCATCATTTCTGTCTTAGGTCCTTATTGACTCTCTGACACATAATGTTCTACTCATTAACCTCAATGCAATGGAGTTTGTGAAGCTAATAGACAGAACTTTCAAATAATTGAACTCATGCATTCTTTCCAAACTCATAATAGGAAAACCAAAAGCATGAAATAAAAAGTGAATCTAAAGGTGTTGGCATGGTAGGGTGGACCAATTTTGGCATCATAGGGGTTTTTTTTTGTAGTGGGTGTGATTGCAAGTGTTATATGTTATTACATATGTTGGGTTTGGTTAATAAGGACTCATTTTCAAATAATAAACTTTACTATTTACATGGTGCAATTTTTTTTAATGCAAAAAACATAAAATATCAAGAGTTATGGACTTTTGAAATTGAAAAACTAGGGTGTAACACCAATTGCAATTAGGCTAATAGACTTTAATTTGGTTCAATGATGGATCTAAAACTTGTTTAGGGAATTGGTTTCAAAGTGGAAATGCATTAATAAAAACAATGCAAAAAAGTTTTGCATCATATGAATTGCAGGTATTACACTATGGACTTTTGATTGTTGAAAAAACGTACCCTATTTTTAAAAGTCCACAACACTTATAAACAAAGATGTTTTGAGTTTAAATTTTGTGGACTTTTATAAAACACTAGCCTCTAGAATGCACAAATCACATATGGAAAAAAATTGCTAAGAATGGGTAGATGTCATTTTGTCATCATTATGTGTCAACATTATGCACACCATAAAGCTTGCAAAATGGACTTTGGGCCAAGTTTTTTTTTTTGCTTGGTTTTGGTCCACCCAATCATGCCAAGACCCCTAAATCCAAGAGTGTTAAACTTTCTCCTTCTTTTGTTATTTATCTCCTTCGGCCACCAAGTGCATTGCTGATCTCTTCGCATCATCCTCATCTTTACAATAAAAGTGAAACCTAGAAACAAAGCTTCATTGCCAACTCTTAATTTGGGCACCAGCATTCCATGAAGAACACAAACCAAAACCTACAAACAACAAAAACACAAGAAAAATAGAAAAACATCAAGTCATAGAAAGCGGCTCCTCTCCTCTAATGTTCTTGATAGCAACTATCTCCTCCTTTGGCACTTTCTGCTAATCACATCCTATGAACTAAATCATCCATCAGTTCAGGGCTTTATCTAATTAGGGCTGAGTCACACCCCACCGATAAAACCGAAACTAGGACAACATATATGTGGGGGACTTCTAATAGCAAACCACCTGGACCAATCATTATGATAAGACAATCAGAAACGCTGAGCACCAGTCAGATCATATGTAGTTACACTCCTTTCCGGGGGTGCACAGCATTGTGGAGCCTACCAGCCATGGCAAATGATGCAACTATGATGCTGAGCCAAAACCATTTTCTTGAGCCAAATTGGCATTTTGTATACTTTTCTTCATCCAATTGTACTGTGCAAGATCACATACTAAGCACCACTGGAGATGTTTTTACATAATGAAGTGGACAATGTTGGTTGGAATTGTAAGTGAATTTTTTAGGCCTACCTCAAATAAGGCAAGATGAAGGGGGGTTTTGGTTGTAAGAACCAGCTCCAAACCAACCCTTGGTTTTCACTTTTAAAAAAAAACTAGAACTGAAGCCAGGGTCTAGTTCCAACATGTGTTGAGAACCCAAATCAGACAAATTTTATAAAAAGAAAATCCGATTCCAGTTTTAAGGTTAGGCATAGGGCAGGTGTAAGGATCAAGGTTTTGGGGGTTTAGGTTTATAGTGGCCATTTTGAATTTGGATTTTTTTTTTAAAACTTTTGTTTTTGGGTTTAGGGGGGTGTTTAAAGGGATTTTGGAGGGGGTATTTTTTGGGCAGAAATGGGATTGTTTGAAGGCTGGATTGGGCTATGAAATAAATTCAGCCCTATTTCATATATTTCAGTTAACAACATATATAGTCTCTTAAGTCATTGAAATAGTGGGGGTCTATTTGAGATAAAAATTTGGCGTAGATTTGAGGGTGAGATGAGGAGTTTGGTTGGGAGAAATTAGGGCAGATTTAAGAACATTCTAGGGCTAATTCAAAGGTCACAAGTGGCCATATTTCAAGTTCGTAGATACAATTGCAAAAACTCTAAGCATGAAACCACATGACAATGTATAAAATTGGTTATGATCCTCTAGGAACTAGAAATCTATTAGAGTGGTTTAGAACTGGAACCAAACCAGATTGAGTACCTTGAAAAGTTTAGGAACCAAAGCTGGAGGTTTTTTTTAGAACCTAAGAATGGCCCAACATTGGTTATGACAACCCTATAGGGCATAATTTGAAGAGGAATGTATTAGATCTCTTCCAAGTTTGCACCATGGTGAGCCCAATGTGAGTATGTGTTTTAATTTTGGCTCAAAGTATGCATTAAAGCTTTCTTTATAAAATTTGTGTACATTATTATAATTCATGAATTTTTTTAAGCTATCCAAGTTGATTGTCTTGTTCATCTTGGCTAATGCACATGTCCATTTTGATTAGAGGCATGAATGATTCGTATATGCTTTTATAAATGAATTTGACTAAAATGATTTATTTCATTATTTACCAAATTGAAAGTCTAGTCAAGTTCAAAAACAAAATTGACCACCCTATCAAAATGGCCAACGAGTCCTAATCAAGTGGGACATTTAATCATGTTTCACAAAACAAAATGACATGTTGGGTCATAATGACTTATGGTTTTTACTCAAATTCAACATCCTATGTTAGCCAATAGGCCAAATTAACTAGTTATTACCTTGGTTAAGTAGGTAGACTAAGTCTACCTATTTACCTATCTAGTTATTACCTAGGTTAGATAACTAAATAGGTAAGTAGGCTAAGATTATTTACCTACCTAGGCTTACATACCTACCTAGTTATTACTTAGGCCAAGTAAATAAATTAGGTTTACCTACCTACCTAAACCTACATCTACATTATTTTATATCTAGGTTCATTGACCTACATAGGCCTACATCTACCTAGGTTTAAGTACCTTATACCTAGATCTACCTACTTATACCTATCTCCTACCTCTAACCTACTTACTTATAATTACTTAAACATTTTATTTACCCACATAAATAAAGACATGAAATAAAAAACTTAAACAAGATTTGTCACTTTTTAGTGGTGTAGTCCATTGATAAGGACTAGTTTATCATTGTTGACATGAGGGGTTCAATTCCTTACACTTGTAACCTATGTGCATTGTGCATGCCTAAAACATTACAATAGCTAAATAGGTTAGATTAACATAACTAAGTAGGTTAAATTAGGTAGGCTAGGTTAAATAGGTTACATTAGACTATGACCTACCTACTTGCCTTTATGACCTACTTAAACTTCTTTATTATTTATTTATGTAAATTTTGTATTCATAATAATCCACAAAATATTTAGATTTAAATATAAATTTGACTAGTCAAATGGTCCATTGTTTGCTAATCAAAATCATCAATCAAATAGTTTTCTATTTTGTTAGTCTGAAATATTATCCCAATTATGACAATGAGTCAAAATTAAATGAGACTTTTTGACATTTGTTATTTTAAGTATCCTTTGATTGGATTTTCCAATTAAAAAAATCTTGTTTTTGTAGCAGTGGTAATTGATGCGATTGCTTTAGGTGTTGGTTAAAAACATTGTTTCATCGTAGTCTTATGTTGGGGCTTTCACATTACCTTTTTGTTTTAGTGTGAAGAGCTAGGGAACACACCCAAGGTTCAAAAGTCTTTTTGCCATGCATTGCATTGAAAATTCTACCCCAATAATTAAGGACAAGCCTTTAGGGTGTATCAATATTAATGTGAAGATTTTTCATTTATTTTAAATGCATGGAAACATGTGTTTAATATATTCTAAACATGTTAGCTATTTTTCTTTCAAATAATATTCCATGGTTTTCTTCTTGAGGAAATTCATTTTCATTTTTTTGTGATACAACAAGGTTATTCATCTTATGAAAATAATCAATATTTTGTGACCAATATATATATAGATTTTCGTGTTGAGGATGGTGACCTCCAATTAATAGTTGGAAAGGATATGGAAAAGGAAAATTTAAAACTTGAACAAGTTTAATGGAAAGTTCTTTGTTAATATCCATTTTCAATTATGAATTTCAATAATATATAATCTTTAACAACTATTGACAATGAATTATAGGAGTCATACTTTGTATTATATCATTCGTTTATATATTTTTTTATTTACGTGAAATTTTGTGGTGTGAGAGAGTTTTTTAACATATCTCATTCCCAAATCTAAGTATTTAAAAAATTGGTAACTTTTTTGAACAAATGTACAATCTTTGCACTTTTGACAACCAATTGTGGGGTTGCAATTATTCCTTATTGGTGTTCATTGTAAGCATACCAATTTGAAAAAATAAAAATAAATTTACATTTTGTTTTTATGTCTTGAATATGCATCATGCCATTTAGGCACAAAGTGACAAATGGGTGACAAATGTCGAACATGTTATGATTAAAATGCAAATTGGATGACAACAATTGAAACCTTGGAAGGTGGACAATATTTAGGAATATAAGATCATTACAACCTTTTCAAATTGGAACAATAACAAAAAGCCATGAAAAGTAACATTTTTGTTTTGAAATTGTTATGAATACCATTTTGACAACTTGAAATGAACCAAATGAAGATGGATATAAGGGTAGAAGATGATGAATGAAATTTTTCCTTAAATGAATAAAAGGAAATTATGCGTACACATGTGTGGGAATGTTAGAATTATAAAACAATCCATATGATGGTAAAAGGTAATGGATCATTTAGGTTTTAGTCTTAAAAACAAGGGGTGTGTGGGAGATTTTAATTGGAGAGGTCATGTGACCCCATCAAACTTGTTATATTTAGATTTAATAACTTTCCTTTATATGTACTGGTGAATCAACTTTCCACCTAAAACAAGTTTGTAATATGTGTCGTGTGTTCACTTCTTGGAAATATTATAGTTCCATGTGAAGTTACATCTATCAATTTACAAAATGCCTTTAACAATAACAACCTTTTATGACTTAAAGTAGGTACCTCCCTCTTGCGCTGCTTTTATTACTGCATATGCTTGCTCCAACACAACTTCCTCTTCCTTGTGTGGGAATTCCTCTTGTGATGACCCTACAAACAAGTTAACACCTATTGATGGAATTGATGGCACTCGAAGTGTCGTTTTCCTTGTCTTTTTTCAGCATTGAAGATGCATGATTAGCTCCTCTTCATCTTCCTCCATGTATTCTAATGCAATATAATATTTTGCCACTAAAATAAAAACATATCCAACTAAATTATTCCCTTATTTTATTGCCTTCCTTTGGATTGTGATCATTTCCTTATGTAATCATACCTTA
Source organism: Sphagnum tenellum (assembly GCA_963921925.1). Taxonomy (NCBI): domain Eukaryota; kingdom Viridiplantae; phylum Streptophyta; class Sphagnopsida; order Sphagnales; family Sphagnaceae; genus Sphagnum; species Sphagnum tenellum. The sequence continues at coordinate 28,873,196 of OY998142.1, read as the reverse complement.
AACCATTAAACCTAATTGACTGCACCTCTTTCAATAATGCTTACTACAAGCAATTACCTTGCCTAAATGTTGTGACTTTCTCCAATGCTATTAATCACATCTACATTGCAAAAGTGCAAACCTTCGCAAGAATATAACATGAATCTTGCTTGTAAAGTTCGTCCTTCTTCCTTTTAAAATAATTGGCCCACTTTTCACTGTATGTTTCTCTTACAAGTATAACAATACCTTTCATTAGTAAATTGAATATCTTACCGATGACAACAAAGTTCAAGGAGATCGACTTCGAACTAGTGAAAATCATCGAACTTTGATGCAACCATCCAAGCATGTTCCTCCTTCTTAGCCACCTAGATTGTAATGTACATGCATGTTGGGAAATTAATTTGATCGAACAACGTGGGTTGGATTTCCACATTTGTATCCTTTATCTTAGACTTCATCCTTTTGGCTCTAGAAGTCGACCTAGCTTCAAGTTTGTGCTTCACCATTGTTGATTCCAGGGGTTGTCCTTGTAATAGTTGAACTCCTTGTTCCATAGTACAACAATTGTTTTCATAATAGGTGGACATAGTAGTTACTTGATCACTCCTATAAAAAAATAATCAAGACCTAAATGACATATCAACTCCTTAATTCCTACTTTCCTTTCTATTATTCTTCTTGCAAGGTTTCCACTTCGCCAATATTTTTAAACTCTTAGGAAATTATGTTTCAATTATTTGTTAATATATTTTCTTTCTCCAATAGCAAACATTCAAAGTTTATGGGTTGTAAAAAAATTTCAATACATTTTAATTTTTCCCAACAATCTACAACATTCAGGTGACGGTGAAAATAATAAATATTACACTCAAGATTTTAACTATTAAGCATTTCTTGCTATGTCTCCCATTCTAACTTGGAATCTGAAAACAACCAAGGTTTCTTTGACAAGGAGGTGTACATCAATTGTGCTCTTCCACTTTTTGCCCATGCGTTCTTTTTTGCGTTCTAAATGGTTATCAAGGAGTTTCAATGTGTTTTTTTTTAATACTACAAATAATCATTTATAAGTTTTTCCCACTTTACTTCTGTTGCACGCTCATTCCATTTGCTCAAATAATCCGTTTCGTTTAACAATAACTTTTCTAAATTGCTAAAAATGCCATTGTGTACACTTTAATTTGTTTTTATCTTGACGTATTGGTAAAAGGATGGTGGCCATAAGGGCTTGTTGGGTATGATTATCACTATATTCAAAATTTGCTTTATAGTCGTGTCATAATGAATAGTCATAATTTTTTTCCTTCATTATCAACCTTAATCCAATTTTTTGATATTGTTGTAAATAACTTGCTGTAATTTCTAGGGTGATTTTTTTGGAATAATTATGCAGTGTCATTTATTTTTCAATGGGAATTAAAACCTTCATAAAGTTTTGGAAATTATTTCCATTTGTCACCAAAATTGGATCCTCCCCAAATTACAGTGGTGGACTATTTTCCACATTATTAATAATCATGGTAATTATGACAATTATAACAATTAGTTATGTAGGTTTTTGGTAAACTTTCAATTTATTAACAATAACCAACACCACATCTTCATTACTTAGTGTGCTCAATTGGACAATATTATTACCAAAAGCTTTCTTTACTCGAAATGGATTAGTTGAAGGAAAATGGAATTAAAAATAAATAAAATTGGATCTTTGGGAAGTTGCAACACCAAATCCCCATCTTCAAATACTTATTAGTGTTTTTCATCATCCTTCTTATGCTTCCAAAGTATATGGATATAATAAATATTTTCTCCTACCACGATCCTTTTTTCATCAAGTATAACTAAGTATTCCATTTGAATTAATAATGCATTGATCCAATTGTTATCTTTCTTAGCCAATGTTTGCTTGGTTGGAATTAAATTTGGTAAGTAATAATGGCATTAATCTATATACTAGTTCATATAAAATACGTTGTGTGGAAACGTTATATGAAGTTTGGTAGGTCCATAACGTGGTAGGTAGCATTATATCCCAATCATTTTGGTTAGCATTTACTAACTTAGTCAATATTTATTTTAAGGTCTTATTGGTTGATTTTGCTTGACCATTTCTTTAAAGATAGTAAGTGGTGAATTTGTGATGTGTAATCATAAATTCTTGCACAAATAGTTTAATAGAGTTGTTTATGAAATGGCATCTTGATCATTGACCAAGTGTGTAGGACAACTGAATTGGGTAATTATATTTTCATAAAGAAACTTAGCAATACTCTTTGCTGTGTTATTACATAATGTTTTGACCTCCACCCATTTCGTCATATAATCTAACCCCCGTTTCATAAATGGTTCAAAAGCTAGGACTAGTGGTTGTAATGGGCCGTGCCACTCTTGTGCATAAGTAGTAATCATTGACAAATATTAGAAGTCTAACATAATTCAGCCACATTTCATTGATGGTTGGCCACCAATAACTTATTGTTAATATCTTTTTTATAATTGTACTTATACCATAGTGTTTTCATGTCAATCCCTTGTGGAGTTCAATAAGGATCGCGCTTGCTTTAGTAGGTGAGAAACATTGTCAAATAATACCATCTAGTCCCAATTTATATATACCATAAATTGTATATGATTTTGATTTTATGGTGAGACGTTTCCTTTTCTCCTTTAGGGATGTCATCTTCAAAATAACCCTTCAACAAATATTCCTTAATTGGTGCATACTAGTCAATAGTTATTAAGAAAAGAATAGCATCATGCAATTGATCCTCCACACCAATAACGGGGTTCACCATTTTTAGCACATGACAATTGTTTTGGTACAAAGTGCATTTCCTCATTTTATAACTTATTATGAAATTGAACTCTTGTAATAATAGTAGCCATCATGTTATCCATTTAATTACAATTAGTTTATTGGCTAAATAGATCAAGGTTTGATGATCCATAAAAAATGTGAAACTATTTCCCAATAGATAATGACAATTTTTTTTAATAACATAAATCATTGCAAGAGCTTCCTTTCTGTGGTTGATTTATTTTTCTCAACTCCAGTCATTAGTCAGCTTGCATAATATATTAGTTTATCAATGGTGTCATCAAGGTTTTTAATTAACATTGTTCCAATAGCATAGTGTGGTACGAAATTAGGTCGCCGTGAAAATCCAAACGATGGCTGACCTTGAGGATATCAGCCGTCATCTACTTGCGGCGCCCCATTACTACTGCATGGAATTGCATGGATTGTTAGCTCTTTGTTGGTGTGTGCTGAGTGGTCATGGGAATTGGCGGCTGGAAATAATGGGAAGGTATGGAGCCGAATTGATGAGGAAGAGTAAGCAATGGCGGCATGCGGTTGGTGATGGATGGAACAGAGTAGGAAGGAAGAGAAGAATGAGAGCATGGAGAGGCAGAGGTTAGAAATCTAGGAAGGACAAAGTGAGGAGATGTTCTGTTAGCTGCAGGAGAGCTTGGCGTAAGACTAGAACTTTCCATTGCGCCTAGTACTTGGCCAAGCGACTGCTGTAGAAAAATGAGAGAGAGAAAGAGAGAGCAAGAGCAGACAGCACTGGGAAGTTGGTGTTTTCTGAGCATCTGATGGAAGTCAAGCTTGTGCTTTCGTGCAATGTACATAATTTGGAATGAAAAGAGTTTCTTTGGCTGGAAATTGTGTGAGTGGGTGGGGCAGGAGATGCATCTTGTGAATTCTGTTATGTCGTTGTGTGGAAGCAAAGCAAAGACATCTCTGGTCTTACAATGTGCGTATGTGAGTGTCAGTAGGCAGTCAGTGTGTTGAGGGATGATCAAAGGTCTGAACTGTGAGAAAGAAAATCAGGAAGACATGGACGCCTGGGGTCGTGCAAGCAGCCAGTGTGTTGTGTGATTTCAGACCCTTTTTTTTTTGGTTACAATAGTTTGATGCATATATGTGAACATGGAATTGTTTTGTCTAATCATGAACAATGAATACTAGTAATGCAGTCAAAGATGTTTTCATCCATTGGAAAGATTGTTCATAGGCGTCGTCATCCCACCAATATTGTATGTCATTTTTCAAAAGTTTGCACATAGGTGTTGCTTTAATGTCAAAGTTTATGAAATATTGTCGATAGAAACAAGTTGCATTGAAAAATCTTTTCAATTTTGTCACACTTATTAGAGTTGGCATATTTGCAATGATTATTTTCCTAGGATCTACCAATAGTCCATCTTCACATACAACGTGTCCCAACAATATTGAAGAGTTGATGCAAAATGCACATTTTTGGGGATTGAAACTAATGCCATTATTTAAGCATTGGGTCATACATTTCTTAAGATGATTTTGATGTTCTTCCTTTTATCCATAAACATTGAAATTATCGAAAAACACTTGCATGATATCTTTAAAATATTTTTAAAAATCTGAATAATTACTTTTTGAAAGGTAGTTGGAACATTGCATAATCCAAATGGCATAATGTTATAGGCATATGCTCCCCATTAAGAAATGAATGATGTTTTCTCTTCATTGTACCCATCCATAAAGGAATACATTTCATGTCCAACAATCATATCCAATACCAAATCCAAAAAAGGTAAAAGGATGGATTTGTTTGGTTTGTGAATTCAATTTTTAGTAGTCCACACGTATTCATAATTTCTTTTTCTTTGGTATTATTACAAGCAACGATAACCATTGGGTAGTTTCAATGGGAAAAATAAATTGTGCGTCCAATAACTTATCGAGATTTTCTCGTACTCTTTGAGCATAATTAGGGTTCATTCAATAGGCATGTTGTTTGCATTAGTAATCAATTCAATTTTGTGTTCATAAATTGATATGGGAATTCCCTTTAATTATGTGTAACTCCATGCAAATACATCCATAAACTTTGTTAATAGTTGTTTGACCTTTAATTGAAATTGTTCAGGTAAGGTAACGTTTACAAGCATCATGTGAGGTTTTTCAATAGTGCCCAAATTTAATTTGCTCAATTGTTCATTGGAAATAAATGTCCATCCTATGATTTGCTTGTTTCTAATCGTTGTATTTGCAGATTCATCAAGGATTAATGTTTATCCACATTCATGTTGGTAATACCAAAAAGGATAATTAATATTTTCATCATGTTGCACCATTCCCACCTATATTTTAGGCAATAATTTAGTTTTTTTGGACTTATTTCTCCAATAGGCCACAACTCATGTACAACATGCTATAAATGCTCCTCGTCTCCATCCATCAATCCTCCTTCTTAGTCATAATTGTCATCCAAATTACGAGGTCTTTGGGAAGGGTGTATCATTACCCTTTTTTTATATTCAATATCACTATTTTGGTATCAACAATGATCGTTAAAATGTTATTACCCCAATCATGATGAACTTTTGTTTGCTTCAGCCATGGCCTTCCTCAAAACATAAAATAAGGCTCTGGAATATCTTTCATTTATAGTATTGTAATTGAGATTTTAAATGTACACCTTGCTAATTTAATTTTGAAGTTTTGTATCAACCCTACTAGTTGTACATTTATTTGATCTACCATTCTCACCATGAATGGTGTCGACATAGGTTTTTTCAAGCCCAATTACCTCCATAGGTGTTCGGAAGTAATGTAAACTCCATTACCACCATCTAATAAAACGTCCATGATTTCACAATTCCTAATGGATATTTGTACAATGAGGATAACTTCATCAAAATCATTATTGTGGTGAATACCAATTCTGCATACATGTGGTACATGTTCTTCTTCCATCTTCAATAAAAACTTTGATAATATCTTTCATAATTGGGGGCAAATCTTGATTAATTGCCCAATTTAACCTCCATTTTCATATTAAAAAATTTGATCATCCTACATTCCTTCCAACTTATCTTTAGGAATAACTGGGCTTGCTTTAATGTCAAGCGACTTTTCATTAACCTTGGTTGTATCCACCATTGTATCATTGTATGATTCATTTTCTCTATTTTCTTCATCACGGGGTAAAGTTTCCAAATCTCGCCATGATGTTTCTTTAACATCTATTCATAAGATTTGCATATTCTTTGAAGTATCTAGGTACACTTCTATTGGAACATCCATTTTTGCTTGTATTCATTATATTTCACCTATAAGTTTTTGACGTATTTCCTTTTCCTAATCCCACTTCATTCGTCTTCCTTTTGTGGGGCTATTTTATTTGGTGATAATTTCTTCCATCGGTTCCTTCAATGGTTGATTTTGAATAGCTACAAATGTTGGGATAATGGGTATACATTATTCCAAAATAGCAACATTCACCCCAACCTCGTGTTGAAAATTATTATTATCATTTTCTAATTTTTTTTTCCAAACTCGACAATCATTCTTTTGATGCCCCTTTTTTTTGCAACAAAAATAGTTCGTATCCCCTCCTTGCCAACCTCCATTATTTCGAATATAACTATTTTGGTTATATGTAGATTGACTAGATTGTCCATCACGATCTTGTTGATACCTTCGATTGTTTTGCCATCCTTGATTTATTTCTTGTCGATTATCTCGCCATCCTTGACTTTCCCTTCTTTGGTTGTCATAGTTAGGATTATTATTTAATTGTCAATAATTTTGTTATTGTTTAACTTGTTCAATTGGTGCTTTAGGTTGTACCACATTGATAGGAATATATTTTTTAACATATTGCCTTCCCAATTCCTTCAATGGGTAATCATTGGCTTCATGGCCTAATCTCTAACAGAGGTTGCAAAATGTCTGCAAAAGTTTACATTCTTTTGTCAAATGGCCTTTGTCAATATTCATCATCGTGTTCCTTGAGACTCTTCATTTTTTCCTTCTTCTATTCATCATTCGTCAATTCCTCATCTAAATCCTCATTGTCCAACAATAGTTGGGATTGTCTACTCTCGTGTGGGGTAGGCATTTCTTCTTCAATTTCCGTTGCCCAATTAGCTACTTCAACAATCATTGTTTTAGGCATCCCGATAATGGCTAGTTTCAACTTCTTTTTTAATCTTTCCTTAAAAGTCTCTTTCAAATATACATAATCTTGCTATTATGGTATAACTGTACATAATTATAAAAATTTATCCTAATAATATTCCATTGTTTCATGTTTGCATTGTTTCACTTCTCTTAAAGCTATTGTGGTTTGTTTCTCATTGTGTACATCATTGAATCTTGAAATATATGCATGTTGAACCTTTCTCTAGGTTGCAATAGGATTTGTTAGCTCATAGCAAATAAACCAACTTGCAGTTTTTCCTCATAATGTGGTAGGAAAATATTGTAATTTATTTGCATCATTATCCTCGCCATTTGTTACACATTCCTTGGCTAATCTTCCAATATGAATTATTGCATGATTACCATCATGAAATTTTGCTAATGGTATTTGTAATACATTTATTGTCATTATTACCATTGGTATAGGTACATGTATGACAACTACTATGGATTAAGGAAATAAATTGGTTTGTTGTGCAACGAATGTTGGTATTATTGACTATAGGGGTTGTTGTTCAATTGTTTCAATAAATGGATTTATTATTGTATTGATTGTTTCTAAGGTTGTGTTGTTACCATTATGTAAAATTAATTCTTTTAAACTTCAATATCAAATCAATTGGTTTGTAAATAATTGGTTGGAATGAAAAACCCTTGTATTGATTGTAAGGATTGTATTCCTATTTGGACAAGTTTTTGTTTGGGTATGATCATTTGTAGCCAAGATGGAGCTTCTCTTTCTTGTTGTGAGGACGTTTTAGCGTTGTTGTGTTCTTTTACTGTAATTGATGTTGTGGATTGCATGTCAACGTCACTTGTAATAGATTGCTCTCATTCCACCATTGTTTGTGCACTAGACAAATGCCTCCTAAAGTAACGCATTTCAAAATTGATATTTTGTCTTACTACTTAAGATGCTTTACTCTCTACATTGATTGTAAGTGTCAAAATGCTTAACAAAAAATTCAACATTCTTAAAATCTTCTTTCATTTCTCTTCTTAAATTCCTCTCTATATTAACTTGCTCATGATTTTTCTTTTTATTCCTCATAGTTTCAATGGTTTAGGTCCTCTTTATCAAAGGTGGGATAAGTAAGGTAGGTATTATCATAGTTTTCCCATATTCTTCTAAAGAATACTTTTCATTTCGTCTTGTTAGTATACAAAAATTTCCTTTCTTTTTTCCAAGTACCCATAATGCATCACATGGCATCCATTTTTCAAATAAATTGTTGATGTTTGTTTTGCTAAATTATCTACGATTTATTAATTTAATAACATGATGTGTCATGTAAACTTTTTCAATTCATAGCAGTTTGAATAGACAAACTAATATAGGACACCATTGTCTATACTTTGTTAATTTATATGTGTTTGTAATTAACATTTTATGTTGAATGCACCGGGGTTTTGTATTTCCATGTAACTTTTTTATGATTAACTCTTGAACATTATGTGGCAATGTTTTTTTTTTGGGGTACTTTCTGAAGTGTATATAGATATTTTGGTATAGACCATCCAAAATTACTTAATCGACGTAATCTCTCTTGAACCATTTCGATGGTAATGACCACCTTAAAAAAAATTTCTCGTTGAGTAATTATAGACATCGATCACCATTGCTCATGCCAACCTTGATAAACATTCTTGTAATAACTTATTACTCATTTTGATTTTGCCAGATCTTGCTCATAATAAGTGAAGAAATTGATATACATAATTATGTATTTTGTTATTTAGATATAGTCATTTATAAATGAGTTACTCCTTCTTTCCTAAACCAATATATCCCATAAAAATCCTTAAGTCCACATGGAAAAATAATTGTTAAAATGTGCAAATAACACAACTCCATATCGGCTTCATATACTTCTACAATTTTTTCTTCTTTCATTTATAGTAATAATAGTGGTAAATTTTTTTTATCAATGATTTTTTTTTAAAGTAATAAAATTCATTTCCATAGCTATATGTTGTGAATTCTTTGATCCATCTACTTTGTAATTGTAATAAGTCAAGAGGTATCCCCCATTTAATTAATGCATTAATATTGGGTTTTAAATATTCCTTTCCATCTTTCATGCTTATAATATGAGTAGTTGCTACCACTTTGTTTACTTTTGTTAAAATAAGAACACATATTATTATTGAGAGCCATTTTTTGTACTGAGATAATTTTGCACCATCAACTTCTAAAATATAATTGTGTAATGACCATACAATTGTTTTTCCATGTAATTTTTGTAAAATCAATTCTTAGATACCTATTAGTAATAATTTAAACCTATCAACAAATTCATTCCAATTGCCTTTTTGTGGGCATGATCTTGGTGTATATAAATATGCTTTGAAGTGTCCACCCATACATACAATGATATCTAAACGGCAGTTTTGCCTCCTCTAGGGGTGATTTAACTTTTTCCCAAGGAACAAGATTATACCTTTTTAACATATTTTTATACCATTATTTAGTCTACGAATAAACTATTGTTTCAGAAACATCTCTTTTACATGGTATTGTTCAATCTTACAAAATACTCAGGGAAATCTTGAACATAATTGGCACCCTTTGACGACATATCTCCTAATGTTCTACTAGGTTGATTAACATGAAAGGTTCTTAAATTAGAATAACGTTTACCCCCATATTGTAATTGTATCCATTTGCTTAATCCTACATCTATGAAATGCAATTCTACATGTTCCATTATGAACTTATGTAATGCGAAAGTGGGTTGTCAAGCCAGTGTGAACACTGGAATGATCTTGGGTTCTAGGCATAATTGATTCAGCCGACTTGTTGTGACGGCGCCCCATCACTGCTGCATGGAGTGCATGGCTGTCTTCCTTCTGATGTGTGTGCTGTGAGTTACGTTGAGATGGCGGCTAGTATTGATGAAGCCAAATTGATGAAGGAACTGGCGATGGCGGCTAACGGAGGGAGCGCGATGGAACGAATGGCTGCAAGCTTCTGCGAGAAGCCAACGAAGATCAGGGAAAGGCTAAATAGCTCCGGATCTGATGATTTTGGGATTTTTCCTTTAGAAGCAGATAGACTGTCTTAGTTAAGGGAGAGGGGATCAGAAGGTTAGTTTGAGGATGGCAAGGTAATTTTGGAAGAAGAAGATCAGTTGATCTCTAGCAGTAGGAGTGTGAGAGGACAGGGAGTTGATGGACATAGCAAGGAAGAGCTTTGTGGTGAGATGCTCTAGGTTGAACACTAGAACTTTCCGCTGCACCTGGGGATCGATCTAGCTTTCACTGCAGAGTAGCTCGGGAGAGAGAGAGAGAGTGATTGAGACCAAGCAACACCAGATGTGGTGTTTTTGTGAACATTTTGGAGAGGGCTTGTGCTTTCGAGGAATGTAAATAATTTGCAGTGTGATGAAAGTGTTTCCTTGGATGGTTTGGTGTGAGGTTTCCCATGTCTGTGTGTTGGTGCGCTCTCGAATAATCATCTGGCAACTCGAGTGACAGAGAGATCTGAAGGTCTATGTCTGTGAGGCAAGGTCAGGGAAAGGCACATGGACACCAGGGTCCGATGAAGTCAGTCCATGTGTCGGATGTTTTACGGACCCTCTCTTTTAGGTTACACTTATGTTATTCCAAATTAACACAATATCCTTAGCATGGTTGCCAAATGTTAGTGACGATTTTGGTAATAGTTAAATTCTACATTGTTCTTGGGTTTTTGCCTATCATACTACATGAAGTATCATATACCCAAGTAATAAAGACAAATTATGAAGCTTAATCTGTGAACAACAAAACAAAGTAGAAAATGGAAGCATGCATAGATAGATTACATCTAAGAAGAATTTATAACAAGAATTGTGTGTATTGATGATGTTTGAATATGAAATCATGTCTAGTTATAGGTGCCCCCTAAAGACTATTCCTTGCCCTTTTATATCTCCATTTTTTTTCTTGCCTCTTCAAACTTTCAGATAACTATAATCTATGTTGTATCAATAGACCCATTAGTTTAGCAAATTGAAAGTAATGACAACTGAATATTATCCTATTGAATTGTCTACTTCAATTTAGTTGGATGACTACCTAGGTTCAATAGATTGATTGTTTGACTTTGGTAGGACTATTTTCAAGACTTGTACAATTGTTTGATACTCTTTATTTCGGTAAGCATTGATTCTTCATATTCCTAACACCCAAATTCACATGAAACTCAATAAACTCCTATTTCTATGATGGTTATTGAAGCCTTCCCCCTAAGTTAACAAATGTGTGGTGGTAAGTTAGTTGCGATCACATCCTTCTAGAAGTAATTAAAACTAATTTAGATTCACTTTTTAAATACAATTAAAAAGTGACAACAATTATGCCTATTACCAATATCTAGGAATTATTGAGAGGCCTTCTAGATAAATTAATTATAAATTAACTTGTTCACAAACATAAATGAAAAAAAATATATGACATGAATTTCTTGTCAAGTTTGTCAAAGATTGGTCCATGCATCTTCAATTGGTTCAATTTTCAACCTTGCATTATCTCATGAAAATTTTAATTATTTCTTCAACTAATTTTCTCACCAACACTTTAAAAAAACTTGAAAACACAAAATTTAATTAATTAAGACATTATAAAAAAACGTGCATAATTAAGTAGCATGAAGACCCTATATGCATATTTAATAGTCCAAAAATATGTTTTTTTGGAATATGTAATAGTGGAAATTCTAGATTATTATTATTTTTAGTTACATATTTGAAATTTGAAGCTCTAATTTGTGCAAGAATACATAATATTCTACACATTCAAGCCATATGTAAATATGAAAGGATTGTTAACAATGCAATTTTTTAAACAAAATGTGAATATATTACATTTGGGTGGACCACGACATGAACAACATTTGATTTGAAATGTGCATATTTCACAAAATTTAACACGCTCATGGATTAAAAAATAAAATAAAATAATGTGATTCTTAAATACAAATATGAAGATTGAAGAGATTTAAAAATGTCCAAAATGTGCAAAGGATAATATAACAATATCAACAACATTCATACCTTTACATATGGGAATATGCATCACAAACATAAGTGTGAACAACATATTCATATCAATAGCAATCATAGGATATTAACTTTAATTGATCCACATGCATGTCATAGTTCTAATTATGTATTTATTCCAATAAACTAATCAAAAACATTTAGGGTCTATAAATATTTATGAAATTGTGTTTTTTTCATTAATCTTGCCCACATGTGTGCCCATGTCTTGCAACAATATTATACTTCTTAATGTGGTCTTTTGTTATTGTTTATGTAATAGACATAATTTTCAACCTTGATATTGTAGTACTTGGGACAATTTTAGCACTTGTGTGCCAAATAAATAAATCAATATATATATATAAAACTGCTTACATGTTTTTAGTTTGGAACCTTTTTGAAAATAAGAAATATAATCAAAGGTGAAAATCCTTTAAGGTGTACCGCATAGGATGAAAAGAGCTTAGTCTTTACTACAATCCTTTTTTACCTCATATTTTGATCCCCATAAAAAATAATGAATCAAAAGCTGTCAAAAATTTCAAAAGGACTATAGTTTAAACCATTACAATTCTAGATTCCATCATAATCATCCATAAATTTGTTTTTAAATGGTAAAAAAATTAGGTACAAATATAGATTATAGTGATGCCATGACAAGATTTTGGTCCACTTAAAAAAAATTGGACCCTTAATCAAACCACGTTTTTTTCTAAAACTTTCCTACTATCCTTGTGATTAGATGATTCACATTTAGTATTATTTTGCGAAATAGGGCCAATGCTAAAATTTGGCTACCTTCAAGTGATGCTATAACATTTTAATTGGATTTTTGAAACTTTTGGCATAAAATAAAATATATGTTGAAGCTACTTAGGTCAATGGTATTCAAAATGTATAGGGCCACAAATGATAGCCCATATTGGGGAATGTTTATCAAATTTTTTTTCCATACCATACCCAAACAATTAATTTAGTTTGAAATACAAAATTAATTTCCCATTTTTCATCCAACATTACTTTTCCAATATTCTAAAAATTATGGGTAAAATTTTAAATATTTGAACATTTTTGCGATTTAATTTTTTTAATAAACCTTTTAAATAATATAAGTCAATTGTGCCTTCAACATAATTAACAAAAAATTCAAACTCAAGATGTGAAGTGTACGGGATAAAATTTTAATGAGACAATACATTAAATCTCAATTCATTTTGTTAATTTTGAAAGTTATGAAATTAATTAATTATATATTGGGTTGGTTTCTTTTGAAATGTATGGCATGAAGTTAAAAATTGAATCACATTATATATATATAACAAAAAAATTGGTACTTTAATTGTTTGTGGCTTGCAATGTGAAGGGTGAAAAACACTTTTGAGCCAAATGTGTTCAAACGGGTTATAGTTTTTTTTCATCATTTCAAGTATTTTTGCCATTCTAATCATCAATGTTAAAATCCTTTACAATTTTCAAAATTGGTTGTCCACTCTTGAGGTTTGAATGTTTTGAACATGCAAAACCATTTTGAATTTGTTTCAAGCTTTAAACTTTGTACTTAATGCATAATATTCAAAAAAGAATTATGACAATCCAAACTATTATGATTCTCTTGTGATTTTTCAAACATACAAAAATACAATTTTAAGAAGTGTCCACTCACTTGGGTGGCTTTTTTGACTATGATTTTACCCAAATCATTGTTTATGTGTATGTGCAAAAGAGTATGTGTGTGATGATTTAAGGTTGAGAGGTTTAAAGTTAAATAATGGTGAAAAAGAGTCTAAAACTTGCAATTACAAATGATGATAAATTCATGTATGATAATGGGTGAAAACATAGTAAATTATACAAGAATTAAAAAAAAAGAAAAAAAGTTTTTATGGTAGTTTTCAACAGGAACGAAAAAAAAAAAAGATTCAAACTTTTAAAAATCTCATTATGAGAACATCAATTCCTCCATTGAGTTTTATAGTAAGTTGCATATACAACATGCATATTTGAAATTGACTAGTCAAATGTTGTTCAAATTTAGTTTCACATCATATGTTGGACATATTGGTCATACAATATGTAAAAGTTGGAATTCCACAATCACATTTTAGTAAGTCATTAACTTGACAATGGAAAACATTCAATATTTTATATACTTGCAACCTACTTTGTAAGTTTCAAATGTGTATTTTAATTTTGATCAATCTACTTAAGTTTATTTAAAACATGTGGTTTTCATATGTAATTGTAACAAAGTCAACAAAGGTGCTTATATTAATCATTGAACTAAATAATATATCTAAATTCATTACATCAATGGTTCCTTTATGATTACTTTCTATTTATGCTACAAGGATCATGGATCGTATATTCTACAATGCTTGCTAGGGTGGGTATTGTGATAAAAATCAAGGGTCAACTTGTTATGGATGTGAAATGTAGGGTTATTGTTTGAAGAGCATGGCAAAAAGAGATTTTGAAATTTGCATAACTTAACATCAAATGTTTTTGGTTAAAGATTGCTAAATTAAGTGATTTTGGAAGGTTCAATCAATCACCATAAATCAGAAAAAATTAGCAAAACTTGCTAGATTTCTTAACTTCGTTTTCAATAAGTAGCCAAAATGTAGAAGGATGTAAAAAACAATTGTACTTCAGATTTGGTTTATAGCCATATTTGGCTAAATCTTTCTAGGGATTATTGCCATTTTTTCTACATCTTCTTATGGATAGTAACCATTTTCAATACAAACAAAAGTTCTCAAGAAAAACATTGTTGATGAGAATATAAATAGTCACATCATAACAAATGTTGCAATCCATTTAATAGTTGTATGAAATGATGATATTGAATTAGAGATAATTCTAGAAGAATTTGGTTTGAAAATGAGTGGAAAAGCCCACTAGTTGAACTATCAACTATGGAAAAATAATCTGAACATAATTTTGTTTATCATACACCACAATTTAGAGGAAGAAATCATGTCAAGACTTGACAAACCAAGTCAATATGGAATGACATGATTTTAGGGGCCCAACAAATATTAAAGAGGTAAAATTGGTGTAAATAAGTATCATATATTTAAAACAAAATAATGACAACCTTTACATGTTGTTGTAACTTACAAAGGCTGAACAACATGCATGATCACCAAATACAACTTATGATGATACCTACATAATTTTAATTGAAAAAAATCTTTAATGCCAATAGTTTCAAAGTGTACATGAATGATCAAACCCTAATCCACAAGATTTGTTTGGAGATTTCATTTCACCTTTAGTGATACTATTGTCTTTAGATAAATGTTGACATGATTTTAATGGGCCCAACAACATGGTTGCCCATTTAGATTTAAACCCTTTCAATACCCATACTTTCTAGATGAATACTTCACTTGTATATGAGCAATGTTTGGTCACAATATTATAAAGTATGTATGCACATATACGATCCATGTTGCATATGGTTGAGTGGATTCAATGTGGCACTTTGGCTATTGTATCCAATCTTGCAATAGTACAAGGCACCATGTTTGACCTTAGGTTTTGTATGAGGAGATTAGATGAAACATTGGGGTGCCTAAAGAGTTAAACATGGATGAAGGTTTTTGCTTATGGAAGAAGAACAAGCCCATAAAGAAATGAAATGGATTTGTAGTTGATGGTTCTCTTCATTCTACTCTCCTTGTTGCCTCCATTGGGCCCTCATCTTTTTTGTGCTAGACTTTTGTGTCTTGAGCCCTGTGGAGATGGTGTATAAGAAGAGTTCTAACTACAGAATGGAGGGGAGAAAAACCCATACTAGTCCCATCCATCCATCCCTTCCTTGAACTAATTATGTCGGTGGTGAGTCTAAAGTTTAAAAACTTTTTGAACATATTTTTTTCAAGTCATCTTAAATGCATAGTGATGGAAATCCTCAACCTTGAACTTTTAAATCCCCATTGAAAGTTGAGATATAAAAATAGGGGAAAATAGGAAATTATGAGTTACTTTTAATGTAGCAACAACAGCAACCTCTTCCAATTCAACTTATTTTTTTCATGTTTGACTTACCATGAGAGCATAGACAAGAGATGGAGTCAAGAGACTTGTCAATCAAGTCAAATGTAGATGAACAAACTCTTTTGTGTAAGGGAAAAAAATAATATTAAGATACTTCCATGAAAACCCATGAAGGAAGATAAAACATACATGCAACCCAATTGAGAAGGCCACCAACTTGTGTTCAAGGACTATGCATGATTTGTATCAATTAGTTATCGGGGACACCCAAAGTTTTTTAATTTGGTGATGGGCCACTTTGATTAGTCCATCATTTAAAAAAAAAAAAAAAAAACACCCACACTTTGAACACTCTTAAAATAAAGTAAACCATAATCCTCCTCTTTGGCCTAGCTACGTAGGTTTTAAAAGGTAAAACTTTGGGCAAAGGATATGGGATAAAACACGCTCACACTGGGAACGGATTGGGGAACAAATTAGGAAAATCATTAAAAGATAATCATGACTTGGGTGGGAACACATTGAGAACACCCAAATCCAAAAGGTTCCCAGTTCCCCACCTACCAAATTCAAAAAAACTGAAGTCCTGTTTCATTTCAGTTGTAAAATGGTAGTTTTAGTCCACTTCTATTGTTGTTGTTGTTGTTATTGTCCACTTTTGTGTGGAAATAGTCTTGAGTTTGAGTTGGGTTTGTTGGATTCTGGCTCATACTTTTTTGACTATGTCAATTTTGTATCCTTGTGGAAAAAGAATTATGTGGTAGTTACACTAGAACCCAACACACACACACACACACACATATGCCATCCCTAGTTACACTCCAATCATATTGTAGTTAATTTATAATTAATTAATTAATTAATATATTTTACTTAATTAATATTTAATTAGTTATATTTAAGTTAGTTAGTAGTTAATTAATCATTTTTGGCAGAATTAGAAAGAATAAAAAAAGGAAATGGATTTCATTTATTGATGAAAACATATCATGAAGTTGATGATGATGGCCTTGGTTTGGTGCTTAAGAGTTTTAATAGGCCCCCACCCCCCACCCACCATGTGAATAACTTAACCATGAACAAACAACCGATTCTTCCAAGATAATGAAGAAACCAAATGAATAATTTGTATATTAAGTACCCGGCTTATGTATATCACTCTAAAGTTCCATTTAGTAACTAGATAAATGAAAATATTTTTTCGGTTTTCTTTCTCAATAGGGTACTAGACATTAGTCATATATTCCATTTCTTGTGGTGCAAAGGAGAGAGAGAGAGAGAGAACTTACTCTTTTGGAGTTTCGTTGGTGGGCATGCCATGTTGTGCACCTTCCCCCAATTGTGGTTGGCTTTTTGAAAATTCATCACACCTTGTAGACACAACAAAGCACAAGTGCACACACACGCACATATGTGCACATGCACTTGTGATGGTTGTTTTGTTTTGTCTTGTTGTCCCGCCTCATTGTACACACATACAAGCCAACCGATTTGCTCAATCACGAACAATTCCAAGCAGCCCACATTGTTTGTTGAAGGGTTGGGGTGGGGGGTTGGTTTGTCCACAAAAATTGAGCTCCAAACCAAAGTGGTTAAATGGATTGATCGTTCCAATTACCACACACAACCATCTCCATTTGCTTGTCTTTGGTTATATGGTTCTTCTTTTAGGAGGCATGATTTGGGAGTTATGGGCACTCTTCAACCCTAATGGGTCATGGTTGAAGGTTCATCACATCGACCATCACCCCATGAAAAGCCTTTTTTTACAAAAATTCGACGATTATTTCTAGTGTAGTTTTTTGATCACTAGATGGTGAGCTCTTTAAGTTCATTGCTTAAGATGGGGCTTAAAGTTTTTTCATTGTATAACATGTGCTTTATTTTGTTTCAACTCATTAATTGTGTTTGTCTTAAATCCATCCCACTCTTATGATACAATTTGGGTTTGGGTTTGAGCAAAACCTATAAACTTGTTCTTCATGTTTCTCCCTCTCTTTGCCCATCCCCTCCCCCCACCCCCTAAACTCTCGTCTATGTTTACCCATTTGCTACTTTATTGGAATCTAGTGTGAGCCTGCAAAAATGTGGCACTTTTGGGGAGCTTCTTTTTGGAAGTACATACCTAGTTTGGGTTTGATGATCCTTTTGGGGGTAGAGCTTTACAAACTCGGTTCCTTTTCTTCCTCCTCCTCCCCCTCCACAAATGAAGCTATCTCATGGCTTTAGGGATTGGATCCCACCCAATTTACTCCCATCCATGAAACAAAAGAGTTGAGCTCGAGTCAAACAAAACACCATTTGTCCTTCTTGTCTCCAAAAAATGACAAAAATGTGCATAAACTCAAAACTTTATAACAACTCTTTCTCTTGGGTTAAGTTACTCAACATTGGCTCTTATGACATGGTGAACAAATGTGCTTATATGGCTTCCCTTCCCTTCCCTCTCTTGTATTGTCCAGCTCCAAACACGCAATGCCAACCCTAAACCCAACCTTAGTATCCAAAAGATGAGAGTTGAATTTTAAAACAAAGGAAGCCATTAAATAGCCTATCCAAAATGCTCATTAAATATGTTATTTTTCCCTTGCATTTTTTTCCCATCCTTAAGTTCTTTCCTTATGCATCTATCACATTACTAGGCATTGGTTGTTGTAGGTTGAGCATTTTAGATAGTCCAATTGTTTCTGAAGTTTTTCTACTCTCACTCTACACTCTATAGTGGCCAAAAAAATATATTTTAGCCATTAAGTTAGCCGATCTCCCTATGATCCATTTGTAAAAGAGATTGGCACTTATTGATGGCATTGGCTCTTTCCCCAATTTAATTTAAAAAAATCAATGATATCATCACAAAAAAAATTACCAAAATAAAATAATTAATATGGTGGTCCTTAACCCTAAAACTGAATATATTTGGGCACACAAAACTTTCAATCATATTAGGCTATTAAGGAAGGTACTTTGTTTGTTTATTTCGTCACATTGAGATCTCCCAAACCACGAGGCCCCAATTCATGTTCTTGGTGCCGTTGGAAAGCCCTTCATGAGTAGGGGTGCAAAGAGGCAATTTTATAACATTTAAACATGCAATCCACAAAGTAATTTAATTTTGAAAATAAATAAATTCCCACTTAAAAAAATTAAATAAAAAAAGTGGCATTCTTAGGGGAGTTAGGGGGTGCATTTTTGGTGTAGTTGAGGATCACTTGACCATGGTTCTCTAGTTAAAAATTTGAAAAATAAAAATAAAAATAAAAACATTACAATACAATGTGCTCAATGAAATAGACCACCAAAGTAGTAAAAATTGAATATGTTAGGTTGTGGGGGTGGGGCATCTAGATTGGTAGAAAATTTAGAATATTGTATAGTAAAAGAAGGAGCTTGTTTGTGGCCAGACAAAAAACAACCCAACTGGGCCCATATTGAAATGGTCCTCATATTGAAATGGTCCAAACTGCAACTCAACTGGCTTTGTCCATATTCCAAGGCTGGCTTTGTTCTTCAGAGACTCCCCTAGATTTATGGCCCAAAGGACCAAAAAAAAGAGAAACCCTAAAAAGAAACCCTAAACAACATCAACAATTCAACAATTGAGGGGAGGGAGGAGGTTCATCTCTCTCATGCCCAAAGTGTGAATGAAAATCATGAAGAAAAAGAAGAAGAAGAAGAAGAACAACAAAGTCATGAACCAAAGCCAAGAAATCCTTGTTGTTATAGGGTAGGTTATTAGTAGGTTATTACTTCACTTACATATTGATTACCTACCGCTTAGTTAGAATACTTGCGAGTTCCTTGTTATGATCTAATTTGAATTTGAACTCAAGCTTTGTATGTGAAGAGAAGAGCACATAATTTTTAAAATATATTTTAAATTAATTATTATTATTAATATTTTTGGGTATTTTGCTTCCTTTGCAATTGCATCTTTATTATCACTTATCACATGTGTTGACATGGATTTCTTGGCCATGTATAAATTGATAAAAAAATTCAAAAATCCTTAAATCTACAAATCCATAAATCTTGACCCCAAAAAAAATAAAATCCCAATTCCTTCCATCCCTCAAGAAATGGATTTTAGTTGGCATCCTTAAGTCCTTACCCAAACATTGAACTACCTTAGTTGCCTTTCTCCTCAAGTCTATGTGCTTTTGCTCTAGATGCGTGGACTAGGGTTAAGGTGGGTACCCCCTCTTGGGCACTTCTAGAACTTTGGGTTCTAGAAGTCCAAGCACCCGTCAAAGAACCGACGGTTTTCACAAAATAATCAACAAAAGAATAAACATTTTGATACAAGGTTATTTGATTCATCTTAGATTAAAAAAAAAAAAAACTACGGATACATACATCCGAATTTTATTGGCTCTTACATTTTTGAGAACCGTGATTATATATTGAGTCGGTTCTTTGATTTTTTTGAACGAATTGTGATTATATAGGTTGTTAAAGAACCGTTCATTATTTTGGTGCCGTTTCTAATGACCACTCAACAACCCAAATTCATTGGTGGATGCATTGAAACTTATATGAATTAAAAAAGAGTTAAGCACTATAAGTGGAAAATTGAATTGTGGAGGATGGAGTAGCCACCAAGATTGTATTAGGGTATATTAGTATTTAAGACTTTTTGACGCTCATTTTTAAAAGGCTTTGCTCTCGGAATGAGGGTTGTAGTTAGTACATACACCTTGTGATGTAAGAAAGAGGCTCTAGACTTTGCCCACTTCGACACATATTTTGTTGAATAATTCATTTATTTTGAAATTTCCATTTCAAAAATTGATATATTTCAAAATATTTCATCCAATTCTTTATTTTCCTTGAGATTTTTTTATTTTTTTTGCTGAAAGGAATTTTTTTTTGAAAAATTTCAAACATTTCTGAATATAAAATAATTAGAATTGAACTGGCCCAGGTACTCCCCTATTAGCACCAGCTCTGATTACTGTCAAGTTGTTGTGTGTATTTTTATTTTTATTAATTGTAATTATTATTATAATTTTTAAATAATTTTTCATAATTAAAAAAAATTGGGGGGCCATTGGATTGCTTTCACCTGCTAGGGATTTTTTTATGGCAATGTTTTATTTTTCCCTCTAGGTGTGTATAGTTGTTTACGGCATTGTCACAAGCAGTGTTTTTTTTTGGCAAAATTTGGCTATTTTTCAACAAAGAAATTGAGATTTTTTTGGAATTTTTTTTTTCCTAGTGTAAATTTGACTAATTTTGCTAACTTTTTTTGCTAAATTTCGCCAAAATTTTGATATTAAAAATTTATTAAAAAAAAAAGTCACAAGGAAAATACACACCTATCTAGAGTAAGAAATGGGATGGAAATATAATTCAAAGTGAGGATAGGATACACAAATGAGCTAACTCATTAGCACAAGCCAAAGGAACCCATGTTTTCCAAATTTTTTGGAAAAAAGGGAGAAAAAAAGGAGAGTGTAAACTCCATCATAGGAGATTAGGCAACCAATGACTCCCTCCCTAGCTATATAGTCTTTTAAAGACTTGGTTTACTCTTTTGGAGATTTGGTAGGTAGGAGAAAGAACCTTCTTAACAAACATATATTACTCCCTCTCATATAATATGTATATATATTATATTTCTATGGATTTCTCTTATATAGATGTGTTGGGGGAGCCTTCTACATAGACACATGGACCATGTCCCCACCTACTACTACTACCACTATAGAGATATGGACAAGGTCCTTGCGCTTACTTTTTCTCAAAGAATTATCAACCCTTCTCTCTCTCTCTACCTAAACAAAGAAAAGTAGCCAAGAAAAACTGGGTCAAAAGAAGAAGAAGAAGAAGAAAAGAATTAACCTTGGGGAGGTGGGGAGAAGAGGTGAAGGTGAGGTAGATGAAGATGGAGACCTAGATCAAATTAGGGTTGAAAAAGTTGTCCACAAGGGTGTTCGTTCACCCAACAGCTTCTTCCTATGGGTGTCCTGGGGGAAGAAGAAAGTAGATCAACTAAGGCAAGAAGAAAGTTGGCCATCCATAATTAAGTTGCTTCCTCTTCATCATCCCCCCCCCCCCCAAACCCAGGCTATGTATTTCCAAACCCCCAAGATTCATCCATCCATCCATCCATCCATTCATTCATTCATCCATTAATTGATTGATTCAATCTTTTTCTATCCATCCCTTAGTGTTCCCCCCTCCTCCCCTAAGCCGAACCTCGCACAATTTTTTTGTAATACCTAAAGGAACAAGAGGTCTCTATTACTATGTTCAACTTTTATGAATAGGAACACCAAAAAGTTCGTCCATGAATGAAGAGAAGAGTAATAGTAGGATTAGAGGAAACATGAATACCATGGGTGATGAGGAGGGGTTAAGAATAGGAGGAAGATGAAAGCGAGAGTTCATGGATGGATGGATGGATGGATGATGGGGTGACAACAAGGATTTTGGTAAGAGGGAAATATATGAAAGTGGGTGGATGGATGGGTTGGGTGATAATAAGGATTTTGTTAACTCAAAGTGAGTATGGATGGGGTGTGGTGATAACAAGGAATTGGTGAAGAGGAAAGGTAAAAAGATGAGAGAGAGAGAGAGAGAGAGTGTGTGTGTGTGTGTGTGTGTGTTTTTTTTGACAACAAGGATTTTGTAATAAAGTGGGGAAAAAAAAACCCAAAGTGAGTGGATGGATGGGTGTGGTGGTGGCAACAAAAGCTCTTGTTTTTTTTGTAGTGAATTGTTGTTGTGGTTGCAGTAATAGAAATAGTAATAGAAGTAGTAGCCTAATAGGGGTAAGGGGAGGGGGTGAGAGGTGGGTGAGTGTGGTGGAAGAGGTCTGCAAGGGAGGTGAGTGGTGGGGTCCTCCATTTGAATCTGAAAATAGTATTGTGGGTTAAGTAGATGTGTGTTTGTTGATGGTTGGCTATGATATTGTTGTTATGGTTTATTGTAATTTTTTATAACCTAGTTGTTATTGCTAGTGTGCTGGTGGTGGTGGTGTTGTTGATGTATGTGGGTGTTTGTTTGTTTGTTTGTTTGTTTGTTGTAGTAGCAGTAGAAAGCAGTAGTAGCAGCAGGAGTAGTAGTACTAGTAGTAGGGGGGCCCAGAGTCCCATTGGGTGCCATGTTCCTTCACACTTTCTTTTTTGATGAATCAATCTTCCTCCTCCTCTTCCCACCTGGCCTTCTCTTTCAACCACTCACACACCCAATTGCTGCTTAGAACAATACACATGCACTTCTCTGCAAATTGCCATGTTTCCAGACTTGCAAGCTTCTGCTGGTGATGGTGGTGCTGCTGTTTTTGTTTGCTGTTGTTGTTGTTGTTTTAGGCTGTGTTGTTATGCCACCACCCAATCTTTGTTTTCTTGCTCTTCTTCTTCTTGCAACAACTACCTACTTTACTGTTAGCTACCCACATTTGTAAGAACTTGAAAGAGTGGTTTTCTTCTTGTTGTTGCATCAATCTGTTTTTGAAGATTAGAAAATCTGCACCACCACCACCACCACCGTCATCATCATCATCATCAGCAACAACTCCTTGCTTCAGCTCTTTTGTACAAATTTCTGGTTTTGGTTTTGTGTCTGACCTTCTGGCTCTTCTTTTGGGTGCTTTTCTAGTGTGCACCACATGTATGTATGTATGTGTATGTATGTATGTAGGGGAAGAAGCTGTTTGACATTTTGGAATTAGGTTTTGTTTGGGGATTTGCTTGGATTGCTTTGAAATTTGTGGCAAAGGAGGAAGAGGAAGAGGAGGGGGAGGAGGAGGAGGGAAGGAAAGAAACAAAGAAAGTGGACATGATGTTGGATTTCTTGTAAATGCGGCTTCAGAGAATGATAGCTGCTGGAGGAAGTGCAAAGAGCATGGATCATCAGCAGCAGCATCAGGACAAGGCGGCCAAGGGTTTGTATGACAATTGGGCTGTGCAGCAGCCAGGAGTAGGGGTTTGGCAGTATGCATCAGAGGAATCTGTGTCATCTGTGGAGAGCTTGGCATGTGGGGTGGATTCGGTATATTCGCCCTCAGATGCACAGCTTCCCATGTTTCAGAAGCTGCGAGGTGGTATGCATGTGACTGCAGAGTCCTTGGGTTTGTCAGATGAGGAGGGGATGATGATGATGGATTTTTCTTCGGCTGTTGCGAATGAAGATGGATTTAAGCGCAGGGCAACATCAACAACAGCTTCTGGGAGAGGAGGAGGAGGAGGAGGAGGAGGAGGAGTGCCACATTCAAGCATGGTTGTAGTGGACATCGATGAAGAAGGTGATCCAACCACAACCCCTCCTTACTGTCACTCCAGTCATAAATGATGATGATCATCACCTTGTGGACAATGGGAATTTGAGGAATTTTGTAGCTGATGGAATCAGTGCAGAGTGAATCACAGCTTTGCAACCCATGCAACCCTTGCTGCTGTGAGTTTGGAGGCATGGTATGAATTTAGGGTTTGGATTCTGAGTCTCATTGTGATTCTTCTTCTTCTTATGGTGGGATGGTTCAGAGACTTCTCATCATCATTATCCTCCTCCTCACCAGCATCCAATGTCTACAACAACATTGGAGGATCTTAGCAGTTTGCGGGTGAAGCTCCTGTGCAGCTTTGATGGCAAGATTCTGCCTAGGCCTGGTGATGGCAGACTGAGGTATGTTGGGGGCGAAACACGCATTATTACAGTGAATCATGACATCAGTTATGCAGAACTTGTCTTCAAGGTGACAGAGATTTGTGGCAATGCTCTAACTCTCAAATATCAGCTGCCTGATGAGGATCTTGATGCGCTCGTGTCTGTCTCATCGGATGAGGATCTGGAGAATATGATGGAGGAGTATGACAAGCTCAGAGGGTTTGATGGATTTTCAAGGCTACGTGTCTTTCTGTTCCCTGCTGTGGAGTATGATGTCACACACTTGAGTGATGATTCTGTGGGAGATCAGAGGAATCCAGATCAGCGCTATGTGGATGCTGTGAATGGTGTTCCAAAGACAGGATCTAGAAAACACTCAGAAACTGGAGGTGTTGGTGTGCCTTCCATCCATTCAGACAACTTGATTGGGCTTGATGTGGTTGACCCTTGGAGTGCTACATCTGTTTCCACAGGGCTCTTGGTGCCTCAAATATCGCAGGATGTAGCATCCCTGATACATGCACCTGTGTCCTCACTGCCTTTGTCTGTCTCCTCTTTCCATACGAATGCAGAGGTCCCATCTGCTGCAAGTTTTGCCCTATCATCTCCTCCTCTAATTCCCAGAGTCTCCAAGCAGTCGGCGATCCCGAATCTTCATTTCCAGTTCTACCCAGAAGCAAATTCTAAAGTAGACAGCAGCAGCCACCAGTACAATGTACTCCAGCAAGACAGATTCAAGTACCAAGATACAGATGGCTATGGTAGTACTACAAGATCATCTAGTGTAGCTACACATTCTGTACGATATCAAAACCCTGAGGTCAGCATGCTCTCAGAATCTCCTACAAAATTGCGCCAAGAAGGGCTACAAGTTGGCAACCACCGGGAACCTGCACAGTGTGGTGAATCTCCACCACGGGGTGTAGCTGAAGGAAGGGTGCTCAATGTGCCAGCCTCCCATGGCCTAACGCGCATGTCAGAGCAACAGTCGGAGGGTGCACGTCTACATGAACTTCTTTATCGAAAACCTGAGGTTACCAGGCTACCAGAGTCTCCTACAAAACTTGGCAATCAGCAGGAACATTTGCTCCATGATGAGCCTTGGCGCTTGGCTGAAGGACGGGTGCCTGGAGTAGTAGTAGTACCCTCTTCCCATGACTTAACACACTTGTCAGGGCAACATGTAGAAAGTGCAACATCTAGCAGGCCAGACAGCCAGCAGCTGCTAGATGCAGCACTGCTTCAGTTGGATCCACCACAGCAGCAGCAGCAGCAGCGTCTTGTCCTTCAACAACAGCGACAACAGCAGCTGACACAGGCTGTTGGATGGCCGTACTCACTGGAAGCTGATCAAGAGCGCTACAACAAAAGGGCGGACCTTTACCAGGTCACTCCTGATTTAGTGATCAAGCCCACCACAATGATGGACCCACAACAGACCTTTCAGCAGCAGCAACAGCAACAACAACAAGTTCACACTGGTCTTTCAGCTCCAGCCATGACAAAAGTAGGGTACTGTCCAGTTGAGTACCAGCAGCAGCCACAGGAAGATGTTTTCAGCATACCTTTCATGAGTCAATCAATGGCAACACCCACACTTCCTCCTCCAATTGGGTCTGACCCATCTTCACCAAGGTTCAGCTTTCGGGAATCAGGAAGACATCCAGGGGGAAGGCAGCAACAGCAGCAACAACACCAACAACAGTCTCAAGAAGCAGGGTATCACCACCATCATCATCCAGTTGAGTACCAGCAGCCACAAGAAGAGGTTTTCAGCATGCCTTTCATGAATCGATCAGTGGCAAAACACATACTTCCTTCTTCTCCAATTGGATCTAGCCCATCTTCTCCAAGGTACAGCTTTCTGGAATCAGGAAGACATGCAGCAGGAGGGGCACAGCAACAGCAGCAACAACAACAACAACAGTCACAACAAGTCCATCGAGGTGGTGGCTCCAATGGATTGTCGGATTATGTGGACCAGCAGTATGCAGCAGCAGGAGTATTGCATCACCCTACAACTACTGATCCTCCTCCAAGTAGGTCTTTCCACCCATCTGCATCTGCTCATTTTGGAGACCGTCTTGTTCACTCAGAGGAGAGATTGACGCGACCCACCTTGCTTCAGCAACCAGCTCATGTAAGTTCAGATTGGCTGTTGCCACATGAGCAGCGCATGTATGAGCCAAGCCCTTTGTCTCAAACTCGATTCTCAGATCCTGTGACAAGGTCTCAGATTCCTCACTACACAGGTTCAAACCCTTTCCAAGATGACCTTGCTGATTATGAGGAAGAATATTATGACACTGTTCAGGCAGGTCAACACCCCTTTCAGGCAGAAGACATTCAGGCATCGAACGGTGCACAACAGCTGCAGCAGCAGCAACAGCATTTCCATCCTCAGCATTCAAATTCAAAAACAAATTACCAGAATGCAGTGCTTCCTGTGGTGCTTCCTGCTCTTAAGAAACCACCAATTCATTCTCAATATCAAGACTGGCCAGAAAATGTGCCAGACTGGGGTGTACAGCAACAAGGCAGTGATATGGATGACACATGGGTTATGGAAGCTGGTAGGGAAGGGTCACAGTTAGATTACCTTGAAGAGGATACAAGTGCAGCAGATATTCGGGTCACGCATGCCATGGAAGCATCCAGATCTGGTGGTGGGTGCTATCCTCACTTACCAGAAGATGCAGATGCCCTTCTTGCGACAAGCCCAGCAGAGCCATTCCAGCAAATGAAGGTGGATTGGGCTGATCCTCTTGGAAATAGCAATTTGCATTTAAGGCCACCTAGTGTTCCTCAATCAAATGTGATGTCAGGATACTCTCCAGCTCTTGGCAGGGTAGCCACCTTTAGAGATGGCAGCTCTAAGGCATCTTCTCCATATGTAGGAGGACAGGGAAGCAATGATCCGGACTTCCTTGCACTCTTGCCACCACCAAGATGTGGAGACAGTAGTACTATCCAGGATTTAAGGAGTACTTCATCTTTCTTAGATGTCTGTGGTAGCCACCTTCCTCCTTTGATTCCAAGTGCACAAATGCAATCAGCTTCTTCTGGAGGTCCACTTGTGGAAGATAGGGTGACACCCATCGGATTCAAACAAATGGCAACTTCTTCTCATCCACTTAGCACTGGTGATATACAGTGGGGACGAGGGTTCATTGGGTCTGATGATGCAGAAGATGATCGGATTGGAATGTTTGGGACGAGCTCAGCAGCACAACTCCAGAGTGGTGGCAGTGTGTTCGGTGGTGGACAGGGTGAGCCAAGCAGGCCTCGAATTGGAAACAATACAATTGACAGTACGGAGGAGGAACCAAGGAATGGTGTCCAGGTGAGTTCGGATGAGATGCAAAGGAAAGCTGGCAGAGGCATTAGTGATGATGAGGATGGCATGCACGCACTCTATGGTCTCCGGGATCTAGGCTTGGATGATAGGCCTCTTCAAAAGGTGCAGCTTCCACTATCCACAATGGAACTGCATGCAACACCGCTGCCACCACCAACTGGTAAGATGATATCAAATGTGATCCCAACAGCTTCAATTCAGGAATTTGCCACTGCAAACACCTTGACCTCACATATGCCACTGTCTTATTCGTACCCAAACAAAAGATTATTGCCTGAACATACACCTAGTTCTTGTGCTACAGCAGCTATCAATGTGGGAGTTGTGATGCCAAAGACAATCAGCCTAGGAAGTGAGAACATAGAATCATTTGAGAGGAAACCTGGATTTCATAAGAAATATGACAATGTGAGCTCATTGGATCTCTCTGCTTCTGGTGGTAACCTTGCATTGGACATGGCTTCAGCAGTTTTCAGCAAGCAGTCAGCAACTCCGCTCGAGCGGAGAAAGAACGACTTGTCAGAAGATGGAAAGGGAACTTGGTTGCATGATTTTCAGGCTCCCTTTATCTCTTCACCTATTTTTGGTCTTCAAAGCTGGGAGGAAAATTTGGCTAACCTTGAGAAAGAGTTTGATGGAGTATCTCTCAAGCAACAATCTCTTAACGATGAAGACCATGTGCCAGAAGAAGCCATTTTTGAGAAAATCGAAGTCAAAGACCAGCATTTTGTGGTGGATGGATTGATGGAGGTAGGTATCAGTTCTTCAAGGCTGCTCTTCTTACACCCACTACTGCATTGTTTTTTTCTTGGTAAAAAAGATTGTTAACTTTCAAGCTCTTTTTCCATCTGTGACCAGGATCAAAATCAAGCACGGTTGGATTTATCAAAAGAAGTGAGAAAGCTGGAGAGCTATTTTGGGAATTCTGCATCTGATGCTGAAGCAGAAGCGATTTCTCGAGGTTTGCAGGTAACAGAAAAATTTCTCATAATAATGTTTTCAACATATCCAGCAGTATGAGAGAGTTTCAAACAGTTTTATGGATAAAATTGGAGATCTAGATTGCAATCTTTTTCTTTGTGATTTTTTGCAATTTTTTTTGTTGACATCTCCCTCCTGTGTAATTGCTGAGTTCAAATGGTCATGGGTGGTTGGTTCCTGCAACAGACTATAAAAAATGACGATCTTGAAGAATTGAGGGAGCTGGGTTCTGGTACCTATGGAACAGTGTACCATGGAAAGTGGCGTGGCACAGATGTTGCTATTAAGCGAATCAGAGCAAGCTGCTTTGCAGGACAACCATCTGAGAAAGAACGCCTGGTAAGTACAAAGCAGCATGGCAATCTTCAAAGTGTGAATTCTTGTAATGTGATAATAATCTGACATAGAGACCACCTCGTCCTACGATTGGGTGGCCATGTAAAATGCACCTATGTTGTATACCTCCCAAACTCACTGTAGAACTCGAATTGCATGGAAAAAAAATCCTCAAAAGTAGCTGTTCAGAGCTGTGTACTGGATGCACTGGCCTTTAGTCTGCTGACAGAAGGTCTCTCTCTTTTTTTATTCAAAGTCTTTAGATGACATTATTGACAAATGGGAATCATTTTCTGAGAGTTTTATCTGCACCCACGAATTGGATGTCAAACTACAAATCTCCATGGACATCAAATGAAATCTGAGAATGGGGGCAAAACTGTGAGAATTGCAGTAGTATTGGGGAGTGGGTTCTCTTTGTTGTAGTAAAAAAAACTGGAGGAAATGCACTTTCAGATTGGCAAAAAAAAACGTTTGTGTTACTGCAATTTGGTAGTGAACAATTCTAAGGCATTTTAGTGGGATTATCTCTCTGGGCAGATTGCAGATTTCTGGAAGGAAGCTTGCACTCTGAGTCAGTTGCATCATCCCAACGTTGTAGCCTTTTATGGTGTAGTGCGTGATGGACCTGGAGGAACTTTGGCAACTGTGACTGAGTATATGGTGAATGGGTCTCTGAAGCAAGTGTTGCAGAAAAATGACAGGTAAAGCATGTGTTTAGAGCTATCTTAGATCACATGAGCAGAAAATCCAGCAAGTGATTGCAGAGGTTGTGAATTCTGTTAGGGAAAGTTGAACTGCAAGCTGTCCTCCATTGTGCTTTCTTTGTGAACTCTCAAAGTTGAATCCTGGTTGGTTACACAATGTGCAATTGTTCTATCTGAGTTTTTTCTTGTTGTGAACCTGGGCCTTGTGCAGAACAATTGATCGGCACAAGCGGTTGCTCCTGGCAACAGATGCTGCTTTTGGAATGGAGTATCTGCATGAGAAGAACATTGTACACTTTGACTTGAAATGTGAGAATTTACTTGTGAATATGCGAGATCCACAGAGACCCATTTGCAAGGTGAGTCAACAACCCACCTGCTCTGTTTTGTGGCATTTTCTCTGGTCACCAAAATGAAAGCTCTTCTTGCTAGTAGTTTTGGACTTTTCTGGCATTTGTGATATTTAACATTGTGTAAACTGCAGCACTTGTCTCTTCTAAAACTGATATAGAGATGCTGTCTAGGACAAGAAATGCAGGTTTGTCTTTGCATAAGTAATACCTGTTTTGCAGTTGCGAATTTGGGGTTTTTCTCATAGATTTCTGAGTCCCCACATCATTAGTTATTCTCTGTATCTGAATTTGTGCTTGGATTGTTGTCTGTTTTTCTTTCTTCTAGGTTGGTGATCTGGGGTTGTCGAAAGTTAAGCAACAGACAATGGTTTCAGGAGGCATACGAGGAACACTTCCGTGGATGGCACCGGAGTTGCTGAATAGCACCAGCAACATGGTCACAGAAAAAGTGAGCAGATGGGTCACCTTGAGATTTAGCAGATCTATCAGATAGAGATTTCGGAAATGAGTAAAACCTGCTTAAAACCTGACTTGATGGTCACTCATTGGGATGTTTCAGAATTGAGTTCAGGTTTTTGCTCTTTCATCATCTTTTCTGTTTGTGTCAATGCACAGGTTGATGTCTTCTCCTTCGGAATTGTAATGTGGGAGCTTCTGACAGGGGAGGAGCCTTATGCAAATTTACACTATGGGGCAATCATAGGTTAGTTGTGAAATTAAATTGATTTGCAGTAACCTTTGTGGACATCAAACACAGGCTGGGCATGTGCTGATGATGTGAATGATCTGATGAGTTTGTTTGCTCAGCAGAACCTTGACACATTGATGGAAAAAAATTTGATCTTTGCATAGGAAACTGAAATGATTGGCGTGGTATCTTTGCAGGAGGCATTGTCAATAACACTCTTCGCCCAAAAGTACCAACCTGGTGTGATCCAAGTTGGAAATTATTGATGGAAAGATGCTGGGCATCAGATCCAGTAGACAGACCTGGCTTTACTGACATTGCCAGCAATTTGCGAGCTATGACAGCAGCAACCCATCCCAAGGCACAGGGTCAGTTTCACGTAACCCTCCTCCCATAGGACCTGTAAGTGCAGGAGGTTGAATGTAGACAGTGATAAAGATGACATGCTAATAAGAAACAGTTTGTCATTTTGAGTAGATGGTGACTCTTGATAGCATGTGTCAAAAACTCTCAGATGGAGATGTGAAGTGAGTGAGTTCCTTTGGTTTGATATTCATGGGAGGTCCCCTGTCCAGAAGGATCAAGAGGGGGAGAGTTTACCTGATCCATGTTTTGTGCTTGAATATTTGGATCCAGACAACCGGTGACAGGGAAAAGAAAAAGCCTGGAAGCAAATAGGAGAATAATTTGTTCTGGCAGCAAGTCATGATTCAAGGAAAATGCGAAGTCTTGTAAGTTCAGTTCTTCTTCTTCCAGGCATTAGGTGATTGTCTATGCTATATAGAAATGTTAGCTTCCACCTCTCTGCCCTGCTACTTGCTGTGATGCAGCCATCTAAGAGGTAGTAATGTTCTGTGGAAGAGGAAAAGAGAGACAAAACTGTTATGTAAGTGGCGGCACAGTGCCAGTGGACAGATGGCAGTCTTGACTGATGCCTTCTTCTTCACTTGGGGGTTGATTTGGGCTTTTGTATAATCAGAGAGAATAAAACACAATTAGTGCAATTGATTAGGATCTCTTATTATTCAAAAGAAATTCTTGTGATGATGTCAGGTTCAATGGTGTCTTGATAGAATCATGCATCACTTATGCTTCTTGCTCAAAGCTGATTGCTGATTGATTTCTAAGTTGGAAAAAAGACTGGTGTTCTTATTGAGCTACGGAACACCTGAAATATGTAGGAGAGAGAGTTCCAATGCTCCTGGGACCATTTTCAAAATTGCTCACAAATGGTGATGAGACTTCTTGCGAACTTGCCCTGCACTGCATTGCATGTAGAAAAAGCTTGTAGCAATTTGTTTGCTTTTCAAGTGCTTTCCAACTATTCTCTTTTCAGGATTGTTTTTTCTTCACCTGAGCACTTGGTATTCTTTACTGCTGGTCTATGATGGCTTTGTACTAAGGCTGAGATTGGCCCCTTGGCTTACATGGGTTACTTGGAGATTTTTGTATAATGGTATATGCATTGGGTACTCAAGGAAATTGCCAAGGCTGTGGTGTGTAGACTAGAGTCCTACTGTAAGGAAGGTTGTTTTGGTATAACATGGTGGTGTGGCTATTGAGACTTTCTGTTCACGCTTTCAGGGTTTTTTTTTCCCTCACATTATTACTGCAATTTGATATGAGGAAAAAAAAACCCAAGTCTTCAGGCTAGTTCTGTATTTCAAAGACAAAGGTAAGCATGTCAAGAACAATTGCAGATGGCATTGAGGCAGAAGCTTGATGTGAAAACATTATGCAGCATTGAAAATGCTCTTAATGTTTACAAACTGCAGATTGAAACAAATCCAACATAAGGTGATTCAAAACAAAAAGTTTGATGGGGGACAATGTGAAGACAATGTGAGTGGCAAAACTAGAGTGACAATAGAATCAGCACAAAGAGAAAAAAATGTATGTAAAACTTTTAAAAGGAGTGAAAAGGAGGGGAAAAAAACTCATCTACAAGAAATTGTCCAGTTTGGGGATTCATCATGCAGGAGCCACTTTCCAAGGGTCCTGAACAAACAGCATAATCCACCAAAAGAAATAATTATAGAAAGACTGAGCTGGATGAAGACTAGACAAATGGGTTTCTATTTCTACACTCTACTCGCATGTATATTCGCCTTTTTTTTGGTTTGGGTCCCATCCTGAGCTACTCCTCTTTAAGTTACTTTTATGCCTTGAGAAAATGTGGTGACAAAAGCTTGGTGAGGCCAAACCCAACAAAGGTATCACACTCAAACAGTTCTTGAAGTTTACTGTCACACACTATCATCTTCTTGTTTGTGGGGTCCTGCAAAAGATTTGAAACATCGCAGTCAAGTCCACAAGCCAGAAATTGGTGTTCATTCCAAACAACCTTCCCAATCAGATGAGCTTTGCTTCTACTGGTGATGGTGAGATACTAAGAAACAGCAGATCAGCTCCTCAACAGCAAAATCCAATTTACTAACAGTAATAGTCAGAGAGACTGCCAAGTTGTTCTCAAACCCATGGCCCTGCCATTCTATATAGTCACAGCAGCAGGCAATTACTTGTTTGTGAATTCCTCAGGACAGACCTCTCAACAGCCCTAAAGGCAAAGATATAGAATTCAGATCTGGACACTCCACTGATGCTTGATCATCATCAGTGAATGGGAAGTGGGTCCTACTGGATCCACTTTGAAATTCAGAGATCATGGATTCAATATCAGCACAGATAAAAACAGGATTCTGCAAGCAGCTCAGATAGGACATAGTAGGTGTGGGGTAGTTAGACCTACTTGTAGGTTGTTCTCTTTGATGTAGTCCCATATACGCTTGACAGCATCAGCACGTGAAACCTTTCCATCTTCTGCTCCTAGAAACTTTGCGAGCCCCTCTGAGATGGGAATTGGAGCCAAAAATCCTGAACTCCGCCCCCTGCCACCATCGCCAGCTTCTGACTTCTCAATTTTAGGCTTTTTGGGCCTTGGCTCTGCATTGTCTGGACATGTCACTGGCAAAATACAGAAAAATTTCCGAATGATGAGTGGATGACCAGAAAATGTAGAGCTGAATTTGGAACTTGGCCCAACAGTCAATGGCATAACAGAAATTCACTTACTGCAAAGACCGTAATGCAGATATGTGGGAACTTTGTTGCCAGTGGTGCTTCTCATCTCCTCCTCCACCTTAAGTATGCATAAGATTAGGACAAATCCTATGAAAAAACAGGAGGAATAAAAGAAGGGATCAAATGCAAACTACTCACCCACAGTGCTCCCATTTTCAAGGGGCCAGATGTGCTTGGACAAAAGCTTATTCATTTTGAACATGTCTGTGGAGTCAGTGTTGAAAAGAATGCGCAGTACATCATTGCAAATAATTTTGCGCCTGTTCTCTGGATCTTGCAACCCATTCTCCCGGATGTATGCCCAAAGCAGCTTCACTACCTGCAGATTGCCACCAATGGGTCAAGGATTTGGTGGTGTTGTATATATCTGATCCAGCAGCTCATGATTCAGAAAAAAAGTATTGTTTCTGAATCCCTCTAACATTCAGCCACAGATAACGAGAAATGTGTACTTAAACTTTTCCTCTTTTGCACACATGGTTTATATGTGATGTGGAGGAAAAGATTTCTGCATATAAAATTATAGACCAAAAAAAAACATACAAAAAAGACACAGCCTCAAGGAGTGCAATTGATCACGTTCAAGTGCACACAACTATCAGAACTAAGTGTAATCCATGACACGGTAAAAACTAAGCTATGTGGACACAACAACAATATTGCATTCACAGTTTGAAAAACTCTGAAAATTGATGGGTGCATGAGCATCTTTGGCTACAGATAGATAGACTACTGAGATTGCCAGAGAGAAACCAGGTCGAAAAAGAAGCACAAGAAGAGAGCATGAGAGTTGTGAATTTGATTAAAGCACAACAAGAATGCACGAAGACAAAACCATCATCATCATCATGCAATGCAATATGTGAGAGAATGCGAAAGACAATCATCATCATCCAATATGCAAGAACAATGTGATACCTGTGTTCTCGGTAACTCTGTCTCTCCAACAACTGCTTGGAGTTCAGGTGAAAGACTGCAAAGTTTATTCAAACCTCCAGCACCACCGCTGCCACCAGTCCTCTTTTTCTTCTCCTTTGGTGAACTGCCAAAAGGAATGACCAAAATTGAAAAAGGTGATTATTGCTAGTGGATTTCCACAAACAAAATTGAAAAAGAGACAAAAGAGAATTCCATTGAATGATGAATCTGTCTGTTTTTCAGATACAATTGTGGCAGCATTACAGATAGTAAACAAACTTCCAAGAGGAGCTCCAGCACAAGTTCTTCAATGTGGAATGGGAAGAAATTAGGGTTAAAGATTGTGGTACCTTTCTTTGCTTGCACTATGTCCAATCTTTGCTAGCAGGCGTTGTTTTGAATCCGAACGTGTTGTGGCTGTTTGCTTCCCATAATCATCAATCTCATCCTGCTGCTGCTGCTGCTGCTCTTGCTCTTGTTGTTGTTCCTCTTCTTCCTCCTTCCCTTGGGCTTCTTCTTCTTCTTCCTTCTCTTTGTCTTCTTGCTCCTGTTGCTGCAAATAAAGATCAACTTGTTGTCGGATGAATGCCTTCTTGTCTGACAAATCTATACCCAGCTCATGCTCTAGATGCTGTCGAATAGCTGTAGTGGTGGTTGTGGCAAGGTCCGCTGTCTTCAACACTGAGGTCAAACGTCTCACGATATCCGCATCTGACACCGTCATCAACATCATTGTTTGTTTTCGTCTTCTTCTTCCAATCCTTAAAAAAATTCTCTTTGCAATTCCCAATCCTTGCAAAGCCTCAGTGCTCCTTCCAAAACATGATGAGGAAGCAAAGCAAGCCTGTTCTTCTTCAACGCTCCAGAGAAGGAAACCCAGACCCGAAACAAAAAAGGAAAAAACAGAGAGAGACAACCCCCAGAAGAACAAGAACAAGAAGACGAGGAGAACTCCTCACTCAGATTGTGATCATAGCAAACAAGGATCTGCAACAATCTGTTGTGGCTTCTTCTTCTTCTTCTTCTTCCTTTGCAGCAGCAGCAGCAGCCGCCGCCGCCGCCGCCGCCGCCGCCACTGTTGTTTTGCAAATCTTCTTATTCTTATTCTTATTCTTCTTCTGTGGATCTTCAGTCTCCAATAATTCTTCCCAACAACTCTTGCACAATCCCTCTTCTTCTTGCATGGAGGAGGCCAAGAAATCTTCTTCTTGTGCGGTCTCAAGTTTGTTTCTAGCTTTAAGATGCTGATGCATAGTGCTTTGTTGCTTTGCTTTTGCTTTGCTTGCTTCTTCTGTTTCTTCTTCTTATTCAATGCATCGTCTTCTTCTTCTTCTTCTTCTTCTTGATGGAGAAGTGGGGATTAGATTAGCTATTTTCTTCCAGACGTGAATTTGTGCGGGAAACAACAGGAATTCAGACGAAAGTCAGAAAGAAACTGGAAGCGATAAAACGATCTCCAACGCTGCTCAGCAAACAAAAGCTCCAAATGGAAAGCGCAATGCAACACAAATGCATTGCAATGCGCTGTTTGCCTCTTCTTCTTCGTGTATCTTGTGTGCTGCGTTCCACGGGGTGGGTGGATGAGGACGAAACCGTGGTAACAGACTCGGAGCTTTTGGAGCATTAAGAATGGAATGAAGTGGATGAATGGATGAATTTATGTAATTTTCATCTACCAGAAGAAGCCCATGGATGGTTCTTCTCCTTCTTCCGCTTTCTCCCGCGCTCTCTCTCTCTCTCTCTCTCTCTATGTCTCCTCTTCCTCTTGCGTTCTCTCCAGCGAGCGAGCGAGCGCGCGCTCAATCGCACAGCAATCGCAGGAAGGCGAGAGGAGAGATTGGAGACCTTTTGTTGTAACGTTGAGTACATTACGGCAAATAACTCGAGGAAAAAAAACACACTTGCCCAATTCAGCAAATACGTGAATTTCTAAGAGGAGGAAGTAGGAGGAGGTGCAAGAAGGGAGGAAAGAGATGGCAGGGCCTGCGGGAGCAGGTGGAGGGAGTGCACAGAAGAGGGGGAGGCCACCAAATAACCCTAATAGTGGAGGAGGAGGAGGTGGTGGAGGAGGAGGAGCAGCAGCAGCAGGAGCATCCGCGGCGGGGGAGGCCATGGCCGTGGGAGGCGTGGCACAGGCATCTGTTGTACCTAGCCTGGGTCCTACCCTTCAAGTGCATAGCAATTTTGCAGGTACCAAACAAAGGATCTTCCAGTGTTCTTTGAGAAGACGGTGGAGTATTGCATCGTTTTGGTTTTCTTTTTTTGGGGTTATCAAGTTCTCTTGCCTCTCAGTGCAGCAGCAGCTCCTTTAGGGTTTTCTTGTCTGTCATCGCATTTGGTAAAGCTGAGGATGGGGTGAGGGGGAACGTTTTGTTGCCTCGAGTGCAGAACAACACAACAAGAGAATTGTGATGGCTCTGCAAAGTGGTCTTAAAGGAGAGCTCTCTTGGGCTATCAATGCCTTGACAGTTTTGTCATTCAAGGAAAAGGATGATGCTCGCAAGGATGCTCCACCATTGGCCAAAGTGCCAGGCTTGCTGGATGCCCTTCTGCATGTGGTAAACCTTCTTGGTAAACTTTCCTTATTGGTGGCGACATTGGTGGTGGTGTTTTTCCCCTTTTTTTTTGGTAATGTTACAGGGCTTTGGATTTCATTGTAGATGTTTCCATAATGCTGACAACGCAGCTGCTGGGTGATTTGTGCGGTTGTTGTATTTTGTGAAGCAAAGATTCATGAGTGGCGAGATATAGCTCATGAAAGGGTATTTGCACATCTGTCAAGACCGCGGGTCCTTGGTACAGATCAGCCATTCTCTGGATTTGGATTTGAGTATGAGATCACATCGCCTGATGATCCACTTTGGCGCTTGAGGTCAGTCAGTATTGGTTTTTTTGGGGTGTTTGTTTGTGTGTGTAATTTATTTGTTGTGAACAGAAAGGGGTAGGATACACCTCTCTTTTTTGCAGTGCCGGTGATGTACTCTACAAAGACTTAACCATAGTCAAAGCAAGTACAAAAGATTCATGTGGAGAAATGTGAAATGACACTCAAAATTGCAAAGGATTTAAAGCAGAGGTAACATATGCTCTCTGGCAGGGCGACAGGTGATGACATGCACACAGATGTGGGGAGTGTTCAGACTGATAAGCAACAACAGCAGAAATGGTGTTGGGATGAAGAAGGGCTTTTTAATCTTGATGAAATTGGACGCCATGAAAGGCAACAGTGTGCAGTGGCTGTGTCAAATGTGCTGCGCAATCTTTCCTTCATGCCCGAGAATGAGGTTACTGTAGCCCAACACCGGCGCTGTCTGGAAACACTGGTGCAATGCATGGAAGATCATGAGACTGGTAATTCTTTTTTTCAAATTTTTTTGGAGATATGTTGGGAGTGTCTCTTTTTGTTCCTGTAACGTTTTTCATTTGTCTATTGCTTCAATGCTCATAACAACAACTGGACGATGTGGGCTGGTGGCTCCCATTTTGCTGCAGAGGATGAAGAATTGGTAACAAATGCAGTGGAAACAGTCTTGAACTTGTCCCCATATCTGTGCCTTAAAATTTTTGCTGATCGACCAACTGCAAATGGAAATGCACAGCGATCCATCACGTAGGTAACTGACATGTGTACCTTGTGCAGGCTAGAATGTGAATGGGATGATAGCCCAAAGGATAAGAGAAGAAGATCACTCATAAATGTGTTGATGCTTGCTGTAAAATGAAATGGCAGTTGCAATTGTAAGCTAGAAATCACTTGTGTTCTGAGGATGATAGTCTGAGTATGCAGTAACCTTCCCTTAGCTTTTGCAAGGATGAAAATAAACATTAGCTATTGCAGACAATCAAATTTGAAAAGCCTTCTTTTCAAGGAAATGTTTTCTCCTTGCCAGAAACAACTGTTGTTGTTGTAAGCCTAACAGAGAAGAGTGATTGCTTGGGTGCAGTGAGAAGAGAGCAGTGCAAGCATTTATGACCATGCTAGAGTCACCTGTTAGGGTGTGGCACTGTTCAGCAGCCGAACTGCTAGGACGTCTAGTGGTGAATCCAGACAATGAGCCATTTCTTTTGCCACATGCTCCACAGGTGAGTTTTGTCTCGCCTTTCTCGTCACTCTTCCAAATTGTCTCATGGGTGAGTTTCAATCCTTGTCTATCTCCACATGTAAGTACAATGTTGCCAATGCACTTTCCCTTGGAGTGTTTAGCTGAAAATACTTAGGACTGTTATCTGGAAACATCTGGAATTTCTATGTGCGGGTTCAAAGCCCTGCATCTGAGACACTTGACAGCTTCCCATCTCAACATTGAGTGAATGGTACAGAAGAGTAGTACTCTGGCAGAGCCACATTTTGAATCAAATAAAAACTGCAAGCCTGGAATCTCCCTCTTGTAGTGTGTGCCCCTTGCATGGACTAGAGTGATGGTTATGGATTGGAATGTTGATGAATTGAAAGCAATAATTTGTCATCTTGATGCATAATGTGGGTCAATAATTTGTTGTCTTGATGCATAATGTGTTAAACAGATCTACAGGCGGTTGGTGGAGCTGTTAGGCATGCCTACTGCAGATGCACAGGCTGCTGCAGTAGCAGCTTTATACAATTTTGCAGAGATCAATACGGACTGTCGGCTTTCACTGGCTAGTGAACGCTGGTAAGTGCTTCAAGTTTATTACCGACTGACTGCATAGATTTATGTTAGTCATTCTAGGACTTTTGTGTAGATGGTTTAACCAGAGTTTGTGATGAATTATGATAATACAAATCTACACCCACCGTTGGGAGCTGATGAAGTCACTGGCTTATTGAGGCAACTCCTCACTACTATGGTCTGCCATCTTTATGTTGTCTGGTGGTTGCTATGATTTGCAGGGCCATAGGAAGGCTGTTGAGGGTGGTACAAACACCGCATGCAGTGCAGGAGGTATGTCGTAAGGCGGCACTAACATTGGAAAGTCTGGCATCAGAGCCTCAGAACAGAGTCTTAATGTCATCCTACGAGAGCATGTTTGCAGAGCTCGCTGTAACAGATCAGCGAATGTCAGATATATTTGCCCGCATTTTGTGGGAGCTTAGTTCAGGAGCAAATTCAAAGATGGGATCAGTGCGAGGAGTTTGGGGCTCCTCATAAAAAGTACCTTTGTATAACCCTTTTTTTTTGGGGTTTGTTAATTTGCTTCTTTTCATGAAGCTCAAAACTGTCGCTTATTTTGAATTGAGTCAGATTGTTATGCTTTTTGCAATAGCAGGCGATGCCATCTTTCCTGGTGAATACTGGTGTTGGGCAGGTATCAACTTTTGAACACACCAGCTGCAGAAAAGTAGGTTTTAAAAAATCCTGAAAATTTCATGTTCATTCTGGTTGCATGTGACAAAAATGGTTTAAAAATTCATTAGAATTCATCTTCTAAACGACCACAGTTTTTTTTTGAAATTTACAAAAACACATGAAAGTTCAGCTCCTTTGTGGTCAGCATTTACAAATTAAAATTCCATTTCATTTTCCATAAAACCACTATAGTGATTAGAATTTGTCTCTGAATAGTTCAAATTCCCTTTCTATTTCAATTTATATTTTGTCAACTTCAGTGTCAGATTTGGTTTTTCACTTACCTTGAACAGGGTGACCATCATCAAAGTTCATTCTATTAAACTTTCAATAGGGCCACCATCATCAAGGTCCATTGTATTAAACTTTCAATAGGGTGACCATCATCAAGGTTTGTTCTATTAAACTTTCAATAGTTCTTTTTGGATTCACCTGCTTTCAACTCAATTCTGATCAAATGAGACAGATTATATGTTAAGAGATCCTACTTAGAGTTTTCCAACTTTAACATTCCCACGTAGATCTCATGCAGCTCACACAACTTTCAATTAATCTTATGTTAATAACAGGTTGAATTCCATGATAAAAGAGTTTTGTTTTCAAAAGGATTTGTCCATCTGTATTGGAAATAACATTAGCAAGAATATAAGCAGACACAAGCATACACGACTCCACCTTTTGTTTCAATTACAGGTAATGCAGTCAAGCTGTGCCCTTTTAATTTCTTTCAAATGACTTCTCATCTAAAACAAAAAGTTCCCATTGATATAAGATTGGTCAGTCCAAAACATGTGATGTAATATACCCTGGCAGAACTGAGATACAATGAGTGCGACATAGAGGCAATAGAGATCTGGATTGTAATGGCTGTGACATAGAAGACCATGTGCTTGCTACAGGTAGGTAATTATGGACTCATATTGTTGTACATAATTATGGAATGCACCAAACAGATGACAGAAAGACCAGGTCCAACCCAGGCAAAATTGGATTCACCCTATCGTCAATAGCTCAAAATAAGTCAAAGTCCAAATACGAACCTCCTGAGGAATGAGAGGACTGTTTTGCAGCCCTATTGCT
The DNA here is from genome assembly GCA_963921925.1 of Sphagnum tenellum. Lineage (NCBI taxonomy): Eukaryota > Viridiplantae > Streptophyta > Sphagnopsida > Sphagnales > Sphagnaceae > Sphagnum > Sphagnum tenellum. The sequence goes on along the minus strand of OY998142.1, from coordinate 28,831,773 downwards.
ACTACCCTTTTCGCCTGCCTTATAGCTCTCACTAGTTGTTATTAGCTTGTGCTCTGATGATGAAAGTGTGCTGCTTGAGGAGCTTAGGGTGTCTTGGCTGGTTGTCACGTTGGCTCCGTTGCTTGCTGTGGCCTCCTCAGCTGCACTTGGATTGCTCATTGGAATTCCAAGTTCAAATGGTCGAGGTATTTCTGGTGGAGATGTACACCGAATTAGAGCCCAGTTTACACCTGCAAGGCACAAAAAAGAAAGATAGGTTTTGAACACAAGTGGAGAAAGTAGAGTTAACTGGGCATATGTAGCAGATGGCTGGACCCTTCAAGTGTTTCTCCATTTCAAGGGTAACACAAAGGTAAAACTCTGTGCTTCTGAAACAGAAGATCAAGTTTTTGAAGAACAGTACCTTCAAAGAAAGGATGGGCTTTGATCTCAGCTGCCCCTCTCTTGGATGCTAAGCGGTGCATTGGCTCCTTTACTAGAAGTCCTCTGATGAGGTCCCGGGCAGCAAAGCTAACTTGTCCAGTTGCAGACTCTGGAAACTTGAGTGGCTGCCCCACCACATTGAATAAAGTGGCTCGATTGCCAGGGCCCCTGAAAGGCGTCTTGCCAAATAACAATTCATACAAGAATATTCCAAATGTCCACCAATCAACAGCACTGCCATGACCATCACCTGTTTCCATATGTGCCAGTTCAGAAGCTAACAAAAAGGCATCCACTTGAAAATAATTCCAACATTTGCAAGCTGTGAGTATGTATGCCCAACATGAATATTGTTCCAAACTAGAATAGAGGAAAAAACTTCTTTTGTAGGGTGGGTCTAGATGCAAAATCAGTAGTTTCATCATGTCTCACACAATACAGAAAACCTGCAGCTGCAGATTGTGATGCAAGTGTACCTACCTTTTATGATTTCAGGTGCCAGATATTCATGGGTACCCACAAAGGACATGGAGCGGGCACCTGTTGGTTCTGCAATGAGCTCTGGGAGGGGAGTTATCTGCACCATTTTTTTCTGGGAAGATTAGAAAGAATTACACAGCTGCAAGCAGGAATAATAACAAAAAAACCCCAGCTTGCCATGTCATTTGTTGTTCAGCAAATGATATCAAGACTGTTGGGGAAACAAGACAAAGATCCAAAGGCATGGAAACATGGGTGGAATGCATACTGGATAACCCATTTCAAATTTGGGCTTTGTGCTTTTTGCCTTCCCTGTCCCTGCCTTAGCATTCTTCCCATCTTTCTTCTTCCTCACAAAACTTGGTATAAGACTGGGGAGTGAGGATTTGGTCACAAAACATGATGGTGTAACACAGGACAGTGCTTCTACAGGATCTACACAGGATGGAACTGGTACCTGCAGTGCATGAAAGTAAAGGTAGAGACATTTTAGTATGGATGCGGAATTATGCACATAACTCTGGAACCAACAGCACTGAACTTCCCCTAAGAGCCAATCAGTGAAAATAGAACAGCTGTTGAGCTCAAAGGATCACTGTAAATTAAGTAACCCTATGCAAAATAGTATGACAGGACATAGCCATCACTATGACCATTTGACACCTAGCAAGAGCACAGTACTTGAACCTAGAAAACATATTCAAACATTGGAAATGTGTGACCTGCTTTCTAACTCCGCCAACAAGTCAATGGAAACCCAAAGGCCTGATCTGAAGACTTCAAAGACCTGACGCTTGCAGCAGAAAGCAAGGAAAGAGAACCACTCACTTGGATGCCACTGACACATGATGGGTCAGCACAAGCCACTGGCTGTATGCAGTACACTGGAATACCCCCCCTGCGCCCACCATCCTGTGAATCTCCTGTAGATGCATTCACTAGTGTTGGGCTCACCACACACTTTAATGAGAGATCAAAGTCTGAGAGCATGATGTGGCCATCCTCCCGAACCAGCACATTCTCCGGCTTTAGATCCCGATAAACAACACCCATCATATGTAGGTATTCAAGGGCAAGGAGAATCTCAGCTGCATAGAACCTGCAAGATAGGAAGGACAAGAATTCGTGGTTATATTGTTAATCTGGAGACATCCCACCTCAAGTCCCAAAAGTGACCACAAAGTTTGGCAACAAGACAACAAAAATCATAAATTTGAAAAATTACCTTGCTGCCTGCTCAGAGAAATGCTTCCCAGGCTGCCGCTGCCTTAGTGTGTGGAGGTCACCACCTGAGCAGAATTCCATGACTAGACACAAGAACTTATCGCTTTCGAAATGAGTGTAGAGTGTTGGAAGGAATGGATGGTCGAGAGACTGCAGAATCTCTCTCTCTGTTTGTGCTCGGAGAAGCTTCTTGCGGCTAGCAAGTGAGCCTTTGTCCATAACCTGCAATGATGACATGCCTTGTGAATGTATATATATATTGGAAGGTGGCTTTGGAACTCTCCACACCCAGAAACTTGAAGAGACCCTAGAAATCAATTAGCATCCATGGTGAAGAAGGGGGCTACACTCCAATGGAGATTTGGGGAGGAGGGGAGAGAGATCTCACCTTCATTGCAAAATGGCTATGGCTACCTCGAAGCTCAGCAAGATACACACTGCCAATATCACCACAGCCAAGTCTCTTCAAAAGCTTGAAGTGTGACAATCCCAGTGATCCATCCCTCACTCGGATCGCTTGTATCCCTTCCCACCTTCACTTTGTATCATCACCCAATAAAGCATCAGTCGTTGCACTTAGGGATGGTCATCCAAGGATCCCAAGAAAGTGGGAGAAGTAACAGTGAGCAAGGAAGTAATCCTAAGTAATGCAGATGAAGACCTCTTTCAACCTTCTAAAGACATGAAGTGTACATGGAAGGGCATTCATTGCACATGAAAACAGTTGTGATAGATCCTGACAACCCTTACTAAGTGCATCTTCAATTCCACTCGTGGAGGGGTATAATCACTTAAGAATTGCACGATGGACTAGCATATCTCTAACTCGGGGGCAGCTCCGTTCGCAAGATGCTCCATTTGTGCAGTCAATGTCAGATTCCACAGAACATCTTCATACAAAGAATACTGAACCAAGAGAGTAGTGCAGAGCTACAATCTGAACAACTTCTTCTGCTCTTGTCAATTCAGAGCATAGCAGTACAGCAAGACTTGTTAGCTTGCGGAGATTCTAGGAGGTGGATGATGCTGAGCCTTCTTCAGCTCTTGGAGACATCCACTAACGTATATTGACCATTCCTGTTCTCAAGAAAGGAATTCAAGACCATATATGAGATGAATCAGTAGAAGTAAGGGGGGAGGAAATCTGCATTACACGGCGCATGAAAGTCTATGTATCAATGCAGAAGACAGACGGTCATAATGAGTTTGTGTTTTCGCAAAGAAATTACACACACCTTTTATCGTTTGCTTTGTGAGGTTTGCTCCCGCCATATCCGAGGCTACTACAGGAGCTTTCATTGGAATCGCTTCCATCACTAGCTCTGCTCACGTTACTGTGCTGCTGCTGACCACTGTCTCTGTCACTAGCAACTGCGATCCCAGACTCTCTTGAATTCTTCCCTCTGTGTTGATCGCCTGTCGCAAGATTCCCACCTGCTGCTGCTGCTGTTGCTTCTTCTTCTTGTTTTCTCGAAAAAAACTGACGCTCTTTGAACACGAGAGTGTTGTTGTACTCCGTCTTCGTCCTTTCTTGGCCATGCTCATCATCTCTGACAACAAACTCTGCAGCACGCTTCTCTTCATCACTCCTCAACTTACAACTTACGGAGACGACACCGCAGTTCAGATCTCCATTACTTGCTGCACTACTACTCTTGATCGCCACAGGCTTCATAATTTCCTCATCTCCTACTACCTCTTCCTCCTCATCCTGCTGCTGCTGCTCCTGTCTTCTTCTTCTCCTTCCATGCACCAAAAGCCTGGCTGATGCTCTAAATAACTTCTTTTAGCTTTTAAATCCTCTTTCTCTCCGACATCAAAATCTTTCTCATCTCCACTCTCCCGCTCGTGAAAAAAAAAAACTAACAACAGCTGCTGCTCCTGCTACTACTCCTGAGACTCGATGTGGAGAAAACGAATCGATAAACGACGACGATCTCGAGCTCCTCTCTCTCTCTCTCTCTCTCTCTCTCTCTCTCCCCACACGTGTTCTTTTGTGCAAGGAGAAATGGGGGCTGGGAGAGAAGCGCAGTTTTAGTAACTTATTAGTAACTATTTTCAGCCTTGACACCTAGTGTAAAAAAAGCCCCTTGAGGAGGCTGATTTCAATTTTTGCACCAATAGGAATGCTGGATTTGGTTGGGTTTATAACATTGGCCCTGACTCCTAGTGTGAAGTGGGTCTTAATTTAACTTATACTACTTTGCCTACTGTAATCTCCATAAAGTACTGAAGAAGCAATTTTTTAAAATTATGGTTATTAAGTACTTGTTTGCATTTAGGAAAATAAAACATTTTTTTAATGAGTTCAAATACTTTGGTTTTGCTTAAGGTGAAGAATGCCATTAATAAGTTTTGTTTTTTTTTTTTTTTTGGGAAAGTACTTGTTTGCATTATGAAGAAGCCATTATTAACTAGTCAAACACTTGTTTCCATAAGGTCAAGGAACATCAATAAAAGTTGTTGTGTAAGTAAGTACTTTGTTTTGCATTAGGTGAAGAAACAATTTTTTAAAGTGTGGTGTGGTTCTTCTTTATGAAGAGAAACCTTTGATCTTGGTTTGGACATTTTAAACTTATTTTGAGGGTTTAGGGTTTAGGCTTGCACTCAGAGATTTGAGCTTTTTTTTTTTTTTGCTTTTTTTTTCTAAATTTTGATTTTAATTATTAAAATATTTGATTATGGTTCAAGAAATGGGTTCAATTTCATGTACACATTACACACTTCCAAATGCTAGAGATTGTAAGAAATTGCAAAGAGGAAATGGAACCATTAAGAACCCAACCCTTCATTAGTTGCATGAAACATGTCAACTAAAGAGAGGGGAGGAGGAAAGCTTGATAAAAACTCCAAGCTTCAAAAAAATAATTCCTCCCTTACAATAACACGACACTAATAAAAAAAGGGCTTCCAATGGCCTTTGCTGATTAAATATATAAGAATAAGTTTTAATAAATAAAAAAAATAGAGATTTATATAAGTACATATTTTGAAAATAAATTAAAATTATTGATATTTAACTATAAGGTTCTATAATTTATATTTAGTTCAGTCTACTTGTCAACTTTTTTTTCAAAAATCAATTTTCCTCCTCAAATTTTTTTTGATCATGTTGATGTGTTAAAATATATGTCTTTTCATGATTTTGGTTTTGATTTCAAATTTAAAAAATATAAAATTCCATGATCTAGCTCTTATACCAACAAAAAGGTATAAGAGCTAGATCATGGAATTAATTTTTTACACCCCATAAATCCCATGGGTGAGAGAGCATGCATGTTCACACTTGGCTCTTGTCCCCCATGTGCCCTTATACACGAGTGATGGCCTCCCACTTGGGTTTTACTCTACATGTAAACAGCAAGTTCCCTAGTGTTCAAAATCAAGTGAACTTGAAACGTTAAACTTGAAATCTTGAACACGCTTCCATCAAATGTACACAATGTCTATTTTCCTTCATAGCCCATTTCCCATTTTTCACACACAAACATCTCAAAAATACACCATTTTAAAGAGATGTATCTTGAATTGAAGCTTTACATTTCTTACAATATTGTTCATCAATTATGCGATTCACATCCTCAAGACCCTTTGTCATCTTTCCATGTCTACCATTGTGACCTTTTGACTCCCTAGACAATGTTAGGCATGTAGCCCTTTTGTAGAACCATAGAGACTCAACTAGTTTGAAACCTTACTCCTAAAAGCATCCATGCATTGACAACCCATACCGTGATCATGATATTGTGAAGACATGGCAATGTCAATGGCATCAAGCATGAGTGCCGTATGCCAATCTAATCATCCCAATACCATAATATGGGACATCGAAAAGCATGTATGCTTTAAATCAAAGAACCCATGGCCACCCATTTGGAAGGTCAACAAATAGCCTACCAAAGCACTATCCTTTGGAAGCCTCTAAGTAGGTGGATGAACCCCAATTGAGTTGAAGTCAGGTTTCACTTGTAAAACCTATCTCATAAAGGATAGGTAATCTAGGTAGGTAGGTAGGTATGTAAGATAGTAGTTGATTAGTAGGTGAATATATGGATGTAGGTGGTTAGTATGTTAGTAACCAAATAAGGTCTAGTGAGCCATATTAGTAGCTAGGTAATGAAAATGGAACCGAGTTTTTAACCACCCATGATCCATTATGGGTTGGGGACATTCCCAAAATGTGGTGTTGGACTCAACTACTTACCACCTTGTCCTAGCCTCTAGGCCCCTTATGGTGCATTCACACTTGATGTTAAGTCTTTTTTAAAATAAAAATCTAGGTGGCATCTTAGGTGGCATCTAATGTTAAATGGGCAATAGCTTAATGTTAAGTGAATGTTAGTTTAACATAAAATGTTAATGATAAAGTAGGTGTAAGTCCTAAAATGACTTGCAAATGGTCCATAAAACCAGGTGTGAATGCACCTTTAGATTGTACTTACATAGCCTTTGTGAGGTGGGAAGGCTTCAATTTTTTACTCTCATTGAGGGAGGACTCAAGGAGAGAATCAGCTTCTCATTAAAGCTCCATGTTATGAGATGGTCTGTTTTAATTATTAATTGCACACAAGTTGCAATTCTCTTGGTAAAGAGTTGGTGGGTTTTATATTAAATATATAAAATTTCTCAGTTTTTTTAATAATTTAAACTTTTTTGTAGCAGTTGGGTATGTGAATAATTAAGTCTTACTTTGTTTATTATTTTTAGACTGCAGCTACCAACTCTCATGTTCATTCTTGACTTCCCTTTTTTTTTCTGGTTTATTTCAGCAGAGAATCAGATTTGTGTTTGAAGTTACACAACTTTGTGACATGAAAGACAAAAAAAGACAAATTTTTTAAACATTTTGTATACTCATTTAATATGCCTCAAATCTGACCTGTTTTTTTTATTACCACACAAGGTACCCTCTTTTCTTTGACCAATTATATTAATACCTAACAAACTATCAATCTCAGCTGAAAACCCTTTGTTCCTATGAAGTTTGGCAGGTATTTAAAATAAAATAAAATAATTTGGTGTGTTGCGTGACTTGATTGTGACTAGTGAGCTGTTTTTGTGCTGTGAAAGAGGTACATTAAATCATTTGTGGAAGAGTAAAACAGATCATTTGATGACATATTATACATCACTAGTGGGTACCCATGACCTTCGGACACTATGACATCACTTTCTCTTCTATTAACAATATTACGAACTCTATACATAACAAAACAACATAATTCAAAATGTTTATTTTTGAAAAAAGATGTAATTTGCAAGTCTAAGTTCAAATAATATTCTGAAAATTTCAACAAACCTTGTCATACTTGCAATATAAAAAAAATAAAAAAATAAACTCATGAACATGTGTGAAAATTAAATCCTTAAAAATAAATATATTGATTATTTGATAGTTACTTGCTGAACCCAATCACAGCCTATAGTATATAATCCCTCCCCCAAATTATACATACCCACTAAAGCCCCCCCAACATACAACCCAAGGAGGATGACCGGACAGACACTGACCTTCGGGCACTGTGAAGTCCCCCGATTTCTTTAAACTTGGTTCATGTTTTAGTTTTTTCACGTTTATTTATTTATTTTGTTTCTATTTTCTTTTTCAAGAAGATTCTAGTTTTTCTAATATGTTTTGTAATGAAAATAATTTTTAAAAACTTTTGTATTTTTGTTTGATTAGATACAGGTTTGAAGTTTGGAAAAAGAAGACAAACCTCTTTTTTTTAAAAAAAATTTTCAAGTATGGTTTTTTTCTCTTTCTTTTGCTATCTATTTTTGTTTTTGTTTTTTGTCATCTATTTTAAAAAAATTTTAAAATATTATTTTACTCTATTCCCCTTTTTTGTTTCATGTTTAAATATATTTATTTTATATGTTTCATTTTTTTCTATTTTAAGTGTTTAAAAAATTCTAATTGTTAAAATGTTTTTTTTTTTCTTAGCTTTTTCCCTTAATTTTTTTTTTTTTTTGTTTTTTTAATTCTTGTTACAACTTTGTTTCATTTTATTTATTTGTTAATAAATTTTTCTTTCTTTTTTAATTTCTTGTGTTGTTTTAAAAAGAATTTCTTCTTTTGTTTTTCATTTGTTTTTCAACAATTTTTAGTTTTTTAAAATTAGTTTGTAGCTTTTGGCAAATTGCAAGACTACAGGAGTTTTTCATAAACTGCAGGATTGGATCACATAAACATTTGGATAAACTGGCCATTCGTCGTCCTCCTCCTCTTCCATCATCTTCTTCTTCCGGGATGAGGAACTTGGATGGATGGATGATAGGACGGATGACGGGACAGATGGATGAAAAGGACGACCACCACCGGACAAAACCAAGGATATTATATAAGAAAATATTGAATTAATAGAATTTTCCTTAAAGTCACCCTCTCTTCACCTGTCTTTGGGCCTCCTTTCGACCCCCCCTTTCGATCTAGGGTTTAGAGTGGCCATTATTTTTAATTTTAAAAACTGGAGATTAGTAGAGGATGATATTTTTCATTCACCTCCAGAATCTGAAAGAGATTAGATATGAAATACAATTTTCCTTTCATCTGATTTTTATCAACTTATTATCTTTTTATTCACAAATGCCCAAACAATGTTTTGTTCTTTCTCTTTCATGTTTGAAAAATCAACTCTACTTAGTCAACGTGTTTTTTTTTTCTAGCTAAATTTTTATTTTTTAACTAAATTTTTTATCTTTTCATAACAAAACCTTTACATGTGGCAAAACCTCTTTACTTATTGGCTAAACTTCTAAATCTCGACAAAACTTTTATATATTCATGGCTAAACCTTTATTTTTGACAATACCTTTATCTCTTCTTGACTAAACCTACACTTCTCATCAAAACATCTATGTGTTTTTGGCTAAAGCTCTATCCCTCAACAAAACCTCTATCTCTTCTTGGTTAAACCTTTAAGTCTTAAGTTTAAAAAAATTATTTTTTTAGCTAAACTTTCACTTTTCAAAAAGTCCTTTATATTTTCTTGGCTAAGCCTTTGACAAGACCCATATTTCTTTGTAACTGAACCTAGTTAAAATTTGAAAGCCTACCAAAAAAATTTCTTATATTAATTGTTGATATTCATAAATTATTATTTAAAATGTTGAACTAGATTTTGAACAAAAATAAAAAGTTTGGGTGCCAAACTTGAAAACTTATTGTGGTAATAAGAATTTGACATCATTTAATGTTACAATTTACTCATGCACAAAATACTTGTTATTCATTTTTCAAAGTTGTTTTAGTGTATGTTATTTTTTGCTATTTAAAATTATTCCACCTTAAACTTTTATATGGTATTCTATCATCGGTTAACTCTAAGCTATTTAAGGTTATTTTAAATTATTTTTCCATATGTTAGATAACTTATATTAATTTAAAGTAAAAAAAACTTTAAATATTTTATGAAAAAATAATTTTAAAAATGAAAATAACCTAAATTAACTTAAAATAAATTAGGATGGAATAACTTGGAATAATTCAAATCAATTTTAAATAAATAAGAATAACTTAAGGTAAAACATTTTATGATAATCCAAAATAACCAACAATAGCTTAAAATGAAATATCTTATAATATTATAAAATAATTAATAATAATTTGAGGTAGAATATTTTTAAATAACTTAAAATAAAATAACCTTGGGTGCAACAATTTACAATAACTTAAAATAGATTAAAATAATAAAATAGTTGAAAATAACATATAACAGCCGAAAACAATTCAAGGTGAAATAGTCTAAAATAATTTAAAGAAAAATAACCTAATATAACTTGAGGTTGTATAATTTAAAATTAAAAAATAATTAATAATAATCTATAATACCATAAGGTGGATATCTTAAAATAATTTAAAATAACATGAGGTGGAATAACCCTTAATAGTTGAAAATAATGTAGGGTAACCATAATAACTTATAGTAACCAAAAATAGCATGAGGTAGAATAAATTAAAATAACATGTAGTGGATTAGTCTATAATAGCCTAAGGTGAAATAATTTAGAATAATTTAGAACCGCCTATAGTAACTAAAAATATATTAAGGTCAATTTTTTTAAAATAATCAATTATAATAAAAAGTGGAATAGTTGAAAATGACCTAAAGTAAAATAATTAAAAATAATTAAAAATAATTAAAAATAATCTAATGTAGAATAACTTCGAATAATTTACACTAACCTAAGAATTTTTTAAAATTAGCATAGGAACCTAGCCTATGGTAATTTGCACATAGGTTTTTCAAAAAAATGCATAATAATATGTTGTGAATCATGACCAATAAATGGTGCAATGGTTAAGGACTAGTTTTTTAAGCATAGAGGTGAGGGGTTTAAACCTTCACATTTATGCTCTAAGTTGGTGGACTTATGTGGCTTAAGTTTGTAACCTAGGTACTTAATTTAGTTTTGGGTTTTGGGTTCCTAGGTGCTTGGCATAAGTTCTTGGCTTAATTTAGCTATGAAATAAAAGGTTGGCTTAGTGGATTGACTATTAGTGAATTCATTTGTTTGTAGCAATTGGTGCCATTCAATAAAGGGCTGACCATTTTCAAATTTTAAAAGTAAATTTGTCCAAGTTTGTTCAAAATGCAATGAAACAAAATCAATTTGAGACACATATTAATATAGTCATTAGTGATGCCTAAGTAAACTACATAGTTTAAGTTAATTAATTTAGACTATGTTTTTAGATTAGCTTTTTAAGTTTTTAGCCTAAGTTTAATTAAAGTACCTAACCTAGCCTTCCTAACCTAGGTTAAATTAGGTAGTTAAATAAACAAGTAGGAAAGGTAGGTTATAATATGTAGTTATTTTAATTATTTAGGTTAGATAGTCATGTTAGGTATGTTTTACATGATGATTGCAATCATGGAAGATATAGTTGTTAATAGCATTCGAAATTGTGACCACATCAATGACTAATGCTAAAAGTAATGTGCCGAATTCGATTACATGGCAATGTAATCATATGTTGTATGAACGACAATTACAACTTTAGTCCTAATATCACGTTTTTGACATAATGTTAAAAAAAAAGTCATTACATTTAAGTTTGATTTTGTGAGCTAAACATGTAAAATTGTATAATTAATCAAAATCATTTGTGTAGCAATATTGTACGAATCATAATACAATCATGTCATTTAAGGAAATGTTATAAAAAGTGTTGGGCAAGTATTGGAATTTACACAAATTAAATTGATCTTGGTATGTCCAATGTCATTGAGATGGGATGGGGTTACAAATATGGTTCAAGTAAGTAACTATGATCAAAATGCGTACAAATCTTATATCAAAACCAAAGGCATGACTATGAGTATAAATCTAACATTAATCTTAGTTTTTAAAAACTTGATACCTAAGGTGTATCAACCTTGGTCTTGGTATGTCTTTGTGATAATTAAAAAATACCAAGCTTTTAAATGAAGTTTAATGATAACATCCTTCCTCATTAGTAGAACACAACACTAATTTGCATTTTGCAACATCGCCCCTTTCCTTATTACTCATTATTAATCACCTAACTTGAATGAGAAATACCTAAGACCTTGCTTTGCATTACAAAGCAAGCTCCTTAAATATCAAAGGGAATACCCAAGACCTAGATGTAATTCACTAAAACAAACTTCAAGGTTTGAGCACTAATCGTAGTATAATGGATGCCAAGACCAAGTTGGTTTGTTATGAGTTAAGAGATAGCAAATGCAAAGATGAGACTCATCTAAATATGAGCTTGGGTATTGACAAGACTTTATACTAAATTGACATGGGTTTTAGTACTAAGGCTTATACCCAAATGGGTTGCTTATTATACCCTTATATACTTGCACAACATGATTATAAGATGCAATTTTGTATCTTAAATAACCCAAGTCTTCTTGATTGCACATTACAAACACTTGATTAAAAACTAACAACACCATAATGACAAAACATGTTTTTTACAATTAATCCTATTTACCTATAGTTGTTTTTTATATTGTTTTTAAGTGATTTATACTATTATTATTATTATTAATATTTATGTTATTATAATAAAATAAGACAAGTTGTAAAAGACATGTTTTGATGCTTTGCATCATTGTCATAGGCACCTTTCCAATTGATAACAATTATTTTTCAAAAATAAATTGATTTACAACAAATGGAGGTGGATTTCTTTCCCAAAGGAATACATTGACTTCAAATGGAAATGGGGAAACCTCAAGGAAGGTTTTTAATTTATTTTTAAACCAAAATTAAACTAAATTTTATTTTGCATTATTCATACAACTTCTTCTTTGCAAATTATGCCATGAATTTTTTTTTACTTATTTAGGTCAAAAAATTGAATTCTAATTGAATTATTTTCCACAAGCAAAAACTTATTTGATTTTTTTCCCACTTATTATTACATTTTTAGGGCCCAGATCCATTTGAGAAGGAGAAGAGGAGGAGGAGGCACCTTCTTCATAAGCTTCCTCAAAAATTGAGGAAATCCTACCCACATGGTGCCATGCTCTATTGACTATGAAGGCAGAAATTTGACTATAGGAGGATTTTTCTATGTTTTTTTTGGCTATTTTGAAAAATATTTTTCTTCCTCACTTCTGGCTATTGAAAACCTCCAAAATCACTTCATTTTTCTTATATATATATATATATAATTTTCGCTTGTTGAATTTATTTTTTCCAATAGAGAAGAAGGTTGCTAACTAGTAAGGATAGTACTTATTCCAAAATAATACAGAATTTTCAAAGCAAAGAAAGGGCCCCAAAATACAAAGGAAAAAATTCCCCCAAGAGCGCCAAACCCTAATTTCTGCCTCTGTAGCCGCTTTGCGAGTTTGGAGAGAGAGTGAGAGAGAGAGGGACGGAGGGAGAGGAGGGAGAGGGAGAGATTGTGTGTATCTTCTGTGAGGATTGTTGTTAGCTTGGTGAAGTAGTGGTAGCTATGGAGGTCAAGGTCGTTTTGTGTGAAATCCTTCTTCCCCTGCTGTTGCTTTGTCTGCACGCATGGCGGTTTGTGGATGGAGTGCAGTTCGAGGTGAGCAGCAGGACCACCAAGTGTGTCGCGGAGGAGATTCAGAGCGATGTCCTGGTCGTCGGTGATTATAAGATCGTTTCTTCTTCCGAAGAGAACCTTCGCCTTACTATTAAGGTTTGTATCACCCACACGATCAGCGACTCTCTCTCTCTCTCTCTCTCTCTCTCTCTCTCTGTCTGATGATTTGTTGTCGCTTTTTTTTTGGGAAACGGGTGTGACCACTGCGGCTATGGTCACCGGACATGGTGCAAATTCCTACTATTGACCTAGGATCGGCCTAGGGGAAGAAAACTGGATTCCTGCCAGGTCGTGGAGAAAGCGAAGGGGGTTTCCTGTAGACACTGGATATGTCTGGGCTTTCATAAATTTAGAAATTGGCCTGTTCGGAGGATTGATTCTGTAATCCTTTTTTGTTATATATGTCATGTTTTGATCTGCAGATATAGCCAGAACTGTTATGTCTTCTCAAAGAGGGTGTAATGGGGGCTGTTGCCTCCCTCCCTTCCCTCTGGGGTTTCTCTAAAAGAGGAAACTGATCAGATGTAGCTGAGATGTTGAAATGTATTGCTCAAATGCAATTTGGATTTCCAGGTGACATCACCATATGGAAAGCAGTTGCACCATCAGGAGAATGTGGCATCTGGTCAGTTTGCATTTACATCAAAGGAGTCAGGGAATTTCATGGCCTGCTTCTGGTTGCAAAATGCACCTCCAAATGCCAATGTCAACCTTGCACTCGACTGGAAGACAGGAGTTGGTGCAAAGGACTGGGCATCAATTGCTAAGAAAGACAAGCTGGAGGTATAGCCTATAAATTCTTTTGGGAATGCTTTTCTCATTTTTGTTTGAAGATGCTCCATCCATTCTCTATAAGTTTTCAGTTGCTCTTGGTTTGCATGGCAGAACAGAATGCACTCATCATCCAGGTTTGGTTTTGTTGGAACTCTGACACAAGCAGTTAACCTTCAAACGTGTTGTTGTCACAAAGGTTTTTTTTAATAGCAATCTCATGGACTCATTTCTTATGATTTTGGTTTTGCTGCAACTCTGATACAAAACCCTTACCTTCAAATGTGTTGTTGTAAAGGTTTTTTCAACAATCTCATAGACTTGATTCTTATTGTATTAGTTTTGCTGGAACTGACAGAATGGTTACTTTCAAAGTATTGTTGTGGTGGAGTTGTTATCTTGGCAGTCTTAGGAAACATACATATGGTTCCTTGGCTTGGCACTGCAGCTTTTTTTTTCCCCCAGTTTAAATCACCTAACATGTTGAGAAATGTCTATTGATTGCAGGGAATGGAGCTTGAGCTGAGAAAGTTGGAGGAGGCTGTGGAGTCAATACACCATGAGATGCTCTACTTGAGAGACAGGTAATAGCACAAGGTTTCCATTGACTTTCCATCTGTTTTGGATCTGTTTTGGTATGTAAATCATATGCTCAGGGAGCTGATGGAGATCTGCATTAGTTTCCCAAGGGGTATTTGTGAATGATGATTTTCCCCACATATTCTAGTGCTGGAGGATATGCTTTGGTTGCCACTAACACACATCTTGACCTGCAGAAGCTTTTATTTGTCAACTACAGAATTAGTATTTGAGCAAAGTAGATGCAGCAGAATTCTTTTCCTCAATGACAAAGATGTGCACTCTCTTGCATGCAATCACCCATTTGGATGTAAGGGCTAAATGGATAGTGTTGACATGCCAGAGTGATGAGCCTGCCAAGTGCTTGCTGGGAACCTTAGAATTTTGTGTGCAGGTGATCAATGGTACATCAGCAATGAACCTAGAAAAGAAGACCCTTAAGTTTTTCTTTGGCTGTTGCAGGTTTTTTTATCATGAGTTTAAAACCTGCTTCTTGTTTCCTTCAGATAGATAGGCTGCAGAACAATGTTCACGAGCCAGAATGCATCTGGAAATTTGGAAAAATGCTTTAGCAGACAAAAAATTCCTTAAAATAATAATGTCCTTTCATAGCTGTCAGATGAGCTGAAATATTTTTCATGTGGTGTTGGATTGTTTGCAGGGAGGCAGAAATGCGTGACCTGAATGAGGTTACAAATTCAAGGGTGGCATGGTTTGGAATCATGTCACTCCTGGTATGCCTTGGTGTAGCAGGCTGGCAGTTGTGGCATCTCAAATCTTTTTTTGAGAGGAAAAAGCTACTGTAGAAGATTGGGCTATCAATACCCTCTCTCTCTTTCAGTTTCTGTACAAGAGATATATGCCCTTAAAATCCTTGATTTGCAACTGAGTGGCAAGTATGTGGCAGATAAAGCAAAGCTAAGTTGTAGGGCTTTGAAATTCCTGCAGCTGATGGAGCCCAAGTTGTGGCTAATCAGCATTTGTTACAATTGAACAGAAATGTGTGTCTTCAATCATGTTCAGGATGATCTTCCTAGTCAGGTTTCAGGAATTTGACTCTGCGATTGCTGAGTGTGTCCATTCTAGCTTGATACATGTTGATTCCTTAATAAGCAAATGTTTTAGTAATCTCTGGTGCACATCCACCTATGCTCTGGCTTGGCAGTTTAGAGTGAATTGTGCAATGGAGGAGTTTATTGGTTTGTAAAGTCAATTTCAATTTCTAAATTTCTAACTCCAAAACTGGCTGTGGCTGTAGTGAGTGTGATATCTATATTTAGCCAGAGCATGCCAGACAATTAGGTGTTCTAGCAAAACCTTACTCTAGGTATTAGGGTTTCAACAGGCTAGAAGAATGTGTCATTATTGTTTATTGGTATTTTGTGATACTGTTGGGGTTGATGGGGACAATGTGGCTGTTGACAGTGAGCTTCATGTCATTTTAGGTGGTTGATGGGTATTTAGTTGCTGGCCTTTTCAAGTCATGAAAGTCATTGTGTTGAAGCAGTTCAGTAAGAGAAGGAAATCATAGGTTTTAGAGCTTGTCCTTGGGAGTTTTCATTCAATCATTTGCAATGGTGGTTGTTGGGAGGGGGGGGCCTTCATTTTGCTCTGGAATTTAAACATGAGTCTTCTCTTTGGACATTAGTTGTTTAAGCTGGTAGTAGCAGTTCTTGCGACATCTTGTTGAAGGCACAAGTTGAATTTTTAGCTTTGTGTGGGTGACATGTTTGTTGCTCCTAGCTTATGTTCCTGGTAGTGGTGGAGGAAATGACTGCAAGTTTTTAGGTAGATCTCCCAAAGTGATACCAAATGAGGTAAGCCATCAAAATATTGAGCTTCTTTTTTCTCAAGGAGAGCTATACCTGAATGCCATTCATCTTGATTTTGATCAAATAACAAGTTCACTTTAAAAGTTGAATAAGGTGGACAAAGAAAATGGAGCTTTTTTGGAAAATATTTAATTCAAAAAAGTTGTTGCAGATAAAAAATTGGATGATATGTGGGTCAAGGAAGTTGAGAGTTGGAAAAGATGATGGCTGATATGTGTGGTTGGGTGGGATCAAATGTCAGAGTTGAATGCACTAAAAACTTTTTTTGGGTTGCTTCACTGTCCATCTTCAATCATATGTATGTCCACTGGATGATGTCTATGTTGTTTGGAAAAGTTGATAGAGTTGGACACTGAATGAAAATGGAGCTAATTGAGAAAGATGAGTTTGAGGTTGAATGTTGGGTGTATGTGGGTGGGGATGGTGAGAGTTGAGAATGTAGTGGATAGTTTATGGGTTAGGAAAATGCAAAATCTGTGAGAGTTGAATATGACAAATACAATGGATCCTCCCACACATTTTGTATTGGTAATTGGGTGGCATGTGGTGGGAGGCCTTTGTTCATAATCTCAAAGGGATCTTTGATCTTGCTGTGCTGATCGTCACAACAATAGTTAGAGATGGTGGTTCCTCTGGTGCACTTGTTATTGGGTGTTGTAATAAGAATATCCTAATTGGGAATGCACTATAAAGTGCTACCAAATGTTTTTGTGACCCATATTTTGCCAACTGCATGTATTGGCAATTTGCTTTATGTTGTTTTCTTACAATTTTTGTGTTTTCAAATGAAGGACTATCATTAAATCTTGCCATTATACTTGCGAGTCAATGAACAATCTCTTGAAGCTTTGCAATTTCCCAAGGTTGCTTGCTCCCCTAATGCACTTGATTAAGAGGCTGGATAAGTTCTACAGATGGCCATAAGTGTTGCAATGTTTCATATGTTTTAGAATTTAAATGCTTTGACATATGTACCACAAGTTGAGAAAGAAATACTGGAAAACTTACAGTATTCTAATGATAGTCATGTTTTTTCTGGTGTTTACATTCAACCTTTGGTGGCCTTTTGTGCAGGTCATGAAGGCGCTGTGGGTTATTGGGATGGACGGTTTGAGATTGCTAGTTGATTGTTATGCCATTACACACATGCAAACATTCAGACAAAAATCTGAGGTCCCAGTTGTGAATGAAATTTTATTTAAGACAACTATGTATTTTGATTCTTTGTACATTGGTACACACAGTTCTTAATGTACACCTCTCTGGACTCTTCTCTCCTGAGGAAATGTTTGCAGAGCTATTGATTCTCCATTAGCTTTGCAAACATTCAACTGCTAGAGGTCACATCAGTAATCTTCAATCAATTTCGTGGGAAAAGTTCCCAATCTATCAAAGAGCACCTTTAGTGCTTTTTTTGGGGGCCAACAACCTTCCACCTTCAATATCAATTTCCCCTAATGATCAATTTTCTTGAAGTTCATGCCACAGAAATTGTGAAGTGTTGTTGAAGATCCAAAGAGTTTCAATTCCTTAAGGACATCCAAAGAGATAGGCAATCTTTCAAGGCTCATGCAATTTTTCAAATTCAATGTTGCCAACTTGGGCATTGTAAGCACCTTCAACTGCAAAAATGCAACTACAACTATTTGCTCTTGGCAAAAGAAAACACTCCAACAACAGAAAGGCACTTGCACATGTGAATGATTGTGCAAGGTTTGTGATTGATGAGCAATTGAGTATAAAAAGCCATCTTAGCTTTCAAAGAGTGTTGAACGCAATAAAGTTGTTCAATTTGGGACACTTTTCCATCTTGAATTTCTTGGGTTGAAGAAATGAGGTGGGCCATGATGGTAAGGTCGTGATTTAATCACAACAACTGACTTTGAAATCCTCAAGCTCAACTAGTGATTGCCTCTTGATTGACAAATTCTCTAATTAAGCAAAATTGATGATGGAAAATCTTTGCATTTTCACAAGTGTAAATAGGCAATGAGGCAATTGCAAATGATCTCA
Source organism: Sphagnum tenellum (assembly GCA_963921925.1). Classification (NCBI taxonomy): domain Eukaryota; kingdom Viridiplantae; phylum Streptophyta; class Sphagnopsida; order Sphagnales; family Sphagnaceae; genus Sphagnum; species Sphagnum tenellum. The sequence continues at coordinate 28,813,401 of OY998142.1, read as the reverse complement.
CGACATACGTGGAGGTTGCATAAAACAACTAGCTTCCATGCACTTTTCATGGAAGCTACTTTCACATCTTTGTCCACATTTGCAACCACTTTTGATGGTATTAACTTCTTGATTTAGCCCACTATAATGCCTTACATCCATAAAGGTTGTGGTATTGAAATCCTTTTAAACTAACCACTGCATAAGGAATATGCGCCAAATTTACAAATTATCTTAAATTGAGTGACTTGAGCACTTGTAGCTCCCCTTTTGAGTTTGGTAGTTCCTCTAGATTGTCATTCCATGAGAGTTTGAAATGCACCAAGAACTTGATGTTGTGGAATTCCTTTGGGAGGAACTTCATATGCTTGAAAGTTTGGAATATTCTTTATTTTGTTAGAACAACCAACCCACATACAATTTCCAATCATGCAACTTTCAATTCTTCACTCAAACATATGATGATGCATGATGGTATCCATTGCATGGTGCAACCAATCCAATCTAATATTTCACACCATTCAAGGTCAAGGTGTTGAAGTGTTCAAATATCAATCAATATTGCAAAAGGAAAATATTTCAAGTTGGCACAATTATGAAAATTGAAATTTAACATGTGTAAATCCTCTATAGATCTTGGTAGTTTTCGCAAATTGAAACAACTTGGAAACTTTCTAGTATGTGTAGATTCCTTGTTGATCTTGGCAACTCTTTAGTTTTATTGACATGAACAAATCAAGATTTGCGCAAAATGTTTTAAACTACCAAGTTCTGATGGCAAAAATTAGGATCAAATACTACTATTCAAATCCAATACCATAATATTTTGGGTGAAATTCTTTTTGGTAAAACCTCCAACATCTAATTTCCACCAACAAGTGGGGTTTGTAAATTGGGCCCAAAAAACAAGGGAAAATGTTTGGTCATTGTTTTCTCCATCAATGATATGTATGTGGTTCAAATGGGACCTTAGTTTTAATAGTCCATGCATCTTGAGGGAGTTTTGAAAATTTTGACATGCTTGATAAAATACAATTTGCTCTTTTTTTGGAGTTTTGTGTTGAATTGTGTGGGGGTGGTGACAAGTTGTTCATGTTCACATCATGAATTTTGCAATTTAAAATATTTCATGTCCAACACCATTATTTTATTCAATCTTGACCATCTTATCAATAATCCCAACAAGTAATGTGCATCCTTCTTAAGATCACATGTCTTAGACAATAAGAAGTTACAAGAAATTGATTTTTTTCCGAAGGTATATGTTTGGAAGGTTGTAAATGTCTTCATTGTGAAAGTTGTAAAAGGTTTTAGAAGGTCAAGTTTGGTTGAAGATTTGAAGTTGTTGAATTGGTAGAAGGTTTTAGAAAACTGACATAAGATTCTAAATTACCAAGTTGGTAAAGGTTATAAACACTCATTGAACTTTTAGAAGGTTCTATGGAATAGTATAAAACTTGAACTCTACACTACTTTGCAATATTAGTGACAATCAATTGATATAAGGTTGGAATCCTAATATATTTTCATTTGCTCGTCAAATCTTCCAATTTATCAAAACATAATTTGATGATTATATAGATATTCCATTAATTCTAGAACTTGAAATTCAATTTTCACCTATTGAGTTTAAAAAAAAAAGTTGTGTGTCAATTACACCATGAAATTCATGAAACCATATCAAATTCAAAAAGAAGATTTAAAGAGGTATTCAATTTTATGTGACCTCTTGAATTCAAATATGTGTGGGCATCATTTGGGAAGACAAATGACTTTGGAAGACCTTTGGATTCATTAGCCATTGCATGAACAAACCTTTCTAATCCATGAGAAATGTTCAATGATTCCCTTTATGCATGCACACAAAAGAGATTCCAAGTATCTCCCTTCAATAGATGATTCATGCGTGTGCACTTGATGTGTTGCTTGCACTATAAACAACACAACTTGGTTTCTCATGGTCAACAATCACATTACCAAATCCCTTTGTGTTTTAAACCATTCAAATACATTTTTTCCCCACACATCATATAAAGTGAAAAAAAATTATTGTGTGAGAATATCTTGTTCAATACATGCTTGTAATCCTTTTTAAATACATTGTCCAAACTATGAAAGAAATTTTTTTAATTTAGGGGGTGGTTGCAAGTTAAGGTCATTCATTTTCAATGAATGAAAAATTTCACAAAATCCATATTTTAAAACCAAAATGGAAAAACTTTGAAAACCAATGTTAAGTGGGCATTATGTGAACTAATAAACTAATAAAGTTCAAATGAACAAGAGCCCAATTAAGAAACTTTTTTTATATATATGCTAAAAGGAAAAAAATATCATTTGAACAAAAAATGACTGAGATAGGGACTTTTAAATAAGGTTCAAATTTAATCATCCAAAAGTTCATAGGTTTTATGTTTTTGTAATGTTTTTGGAAATCATTTTTAAAAAAAAAACATGTATCGCATATCGATTCTTTGTAAGACATTTTGAAATTAAATGATATTGAAAAATGCATTTGAATCTTCATGTGCATTCAAGATCATAATCCATGATTCTATTTCAAAATTTCATTATTATATGTTTGGGTGTATATTCATTAACTTTCATCACTTGTACATATTTTTATTCAAGTTAACAATCTTAATCCATAATGTTTTTGTCACATTTATTATATGTTTGTGTCATTTGAATAGAGTACACTAAGTAAAAATTTTAATGTGATGCAAAAAGTGAGCCACTTTAACTTGCAACTACCTTAGGTTTTGATAAAGTTCAATGATGTAGGGAATAAGTCCTATTGTGAGCCAAACCATCAATGCTTAGGTTGAAGATGTTGTTACAGTTCCATGCTATTGTGAGGAATTTTTATTGAAATTTGTTTTCTTCTTGCCACCTTTGCCCCAAACTCCAACATAATGGGGACATGCATCATTTCCATATGTAATCAACAATTTTTGCAACTTGTCATTATGAGTTTGCAACCCAAAAGTGAATTTTGACTCTTCTCCCAAACTCTAGCAAAGGTTGCCCATATGTTGTTGACAATCTTACTTTCATCCTTGTATCACAACTAAAATGATTATCATTTAATATATTTTGGTATCTAGTCATGATGACATGAATCAATCTAGTGATTGTTGATCTTGTGAACATATGTGAAAAAGTCTTATGCGATTTCTTGTTAAATTATCAATTTGTGACATAATGTTGTGTATTAATTTTTGGGTTGTTACAATCATGACATTTAATGCAACAATTAACTCAACTATTGTTGTGTGTTGTAAAACCTCTTTCAATGTGTGTCATCCTCAAAACTCCCTTTGTTATTTAATATTAAGACCAAAGTTTGAATTTAGACTATTGTTCAATGCATTTATTGACCATTTTTTTAACATCTTTCAAGATTTCATTTGGGAGAACAACCCAAAGCACTAGGTTTACATGGATGATAACATGTAAAGATTCGTGAACAACATATTGTATGAAAGGTTACAATTCTAGTAGGAAGTCACAAAACATGATTCATAGTTTATAATAAATTATGTAGCCTTGGCCATTTGCTTCAATAGCTTGGTAAAGCTAAGAAAAATATTATAGTAGAACAAGTCTTTCAACTTTCATAACACAAAATAGGAAAAAAATCTGTAGAAATATTTTATTAAAATTAGTTTCAATAAAAACAAAAAAAACTCAAACTCGCATGAATTTCAATCCATTGTCTACTATAGAAGTATCCACCACAAATAGTGCAAGTGATAAAAAAAATCTAAGAAACTATGTAGCAAATTTGGCATTACAATAATGCACAACTTAAGTTTGAAGGCAAGATTTTGTTTTAAAGATATTTCGATATTCCAACAAACTAAATACAAAAGTTTTAAACATGTTTGAGAATCCTCAAATGGAAATCCTTTAAAAAATGTTGAATTTTTTTTTAACAAAACATAAAAATGTTTGAAAATTTAAGTCTTAAATACTAATTTCAAAGTTGATGCCATCCAATTTGTAAAATTGTAGAAATGTGCATGTCCTTTTAATAGGTTTTAATGTTGACTTCAAAGGCAAGCCGATACCCTTTGTAAAACTTTCAATGACCTTTGATAAGTCAATTATTGTTTAAGATGCACTAGGGTAGTGCCCATATCCAAATGGTAGAATCATCCTTGTCAAGATTAATGCTAATCAAACCTTTTGGTGACAATTTTTTTTTAATTCATAACTTTTTTAAAAGTTCAAATTCAGCATTTTAAGAATCTATCTTGTAGCCCTTTAAGAAAACAATTTGATGCCATATTCATTTGTTTCAATTGAAGTAATTTGACCTCTACAATCATAAAAAAGGTGAAATATAGTAATCAATTTGGTAAAAATTGATAAACAATTCGGTAAGAAACTTTGTTGAATCATAATTAACCTCTTAAGAAGACTTCAAATTGAATGTTTTAAATGTTCATTTTGTAGCCTTTGGAAATAACTACCAAACAACATTTAATAGCTTCAATCAAAGTTCATATTTTTTTGAAATTGCCAAAAACAAATGTTTGGTAGGTAATTTTGGTAATTCATAACTATTTTTGGAAAGTATTTTCTATAACTTTCTAATTATTATTTTGCCTAATTTCTACAGGTATTTAAAAAATAAATAATATTTCTAAACATAATGTTTCAAATTTCTCCTTTTAATATATTTCAATCTATGCCCTATAACTTTTGTAAAATTTATCATGACCATGGTTCAATTCCTAAACCCACAAAACAAAACACATTCAACAAATCAACAACAACAAAACCTTTTTATTTTCTAAACTGTTTCACCTTTTATAATGGTCCCACAATTCTCACACACGCATCTATTTTGGTTATTTTCATAGTCACCTTTGTTCACAAACAATCTCCCAACCTCCATTACAATTCACAAAACTTCAAAATAAAAAACCTTTTGGAATGTTTTGTGGGGAGGGGGGGGGGGGGGGGGGGGGGTGTCATTCTTTTTAGAAAATTATGTGAATGAAACTTAAGTTTAAGGTGCTTTAAATATGTGAGTATTAAAAATTTAGATAATAATGAGATAGGAAAAACTAAAGCTCCCTCACATAATAACCCCAAATAATAACCTCTTTGACACATATGGTGGGAAAATTTGACACGTATTGAACCCCCCATACATAGAATAAAACACTTTCAAAAAATCAACAACACAAAGCCCTAAAGACACGAAACAAATAGATGACAAATATATTCCATGAATTGCAAAAATGTATACTTGTATCATACATGCCACCCAACATCAAAATTTAGTTATTATTAACACCAATCAATGATTGTCCAATTGTCAACATGAAGAATATTTGGTTATGACATTTTCATTTTCAACCTAGAAGTAATAAGGTTATAAAATCATTGTGCCAATGAGAGTTGACATATGTAGTTGATACTTTGTTTTAACTAATAGCTTATTAATGAATTGAAAGTTGATGGCTATTGCTTGTAACTTGAAATTTCATAATCAATCATAACATCAAGGTGCTCATTATGGTCAATTGTGAGTTTCAATTTTTTTCGAATTGAATGAAACTTCTAAATTTTTAATTGTTGTTCCTAGTTTGAACTTGCCATATAAGAGGTAGAATTATTGAGTTCCACAACCAATCAATTGTTTGTTTTGTTGGGTAGTTGTCACCCATGGCAGTTTCATTATTTCTTATTATTGTTTTCCACATCTCCTTCATGTGGGATCTCATTCGTGGCAATGGGATGAAAATTAAAACGCTTTTACACCACATGTTTAAATATACAACCACGAGGATGCAAAAATGAAGGAATTTAAAATGAAAGATTAATGAGGATGATTAACATATGAACAAAGGTTAATGAGGACAAATAATTAATGAGGATGGTGTATAAAAATAAATTTATATTATTTTTAAAATAAATTAAAATAAAATAAATAGCACTAGGAGCTACCTTTTCATAACTATTTGAACTTTTAAACTTTGGATTACATAGAAGATAATAGAAAGCTCACAAAACTTCATCAAGTGAACACATCGACACATTATTGAGTGGTCCAATGTATGAAGCTACTTCCTTGGTTAGCTCTTGGTAAAGTTCTAGGGTATACAAACAAAAGGTTTACAATTGTGTTGAAATCAAATTTGAATCTTGGATGTTGCCTCTTACTAACATTGGAAACTCAACTTGGATTGTGTTGTTCTCCTTTCTTACAAAAGGTCCATGTTCGCTACCTATACAAATACATGTGTTTTTTAACAAGCAATATCCAAGCCTTGGCTTTTACACAAGCCATTATTTCAAATATTTTTGTACATAACAATTAACGCATAATGTTTTATGTTGGACATTGTGCAATGTGCACTAGATGGACAAAACTAATATTATAAATAATATTCAGCTTTAGTTAGTTGCAATGTTAATTATAACCAAACTCAATTTTAAAACTCAACATGATTTGACAACTTTTGGGAAGTTATTTAGAAACAAAGGTTTCATGAGTTCAAAACATCATTTTAAAAAAGCACATCCAAAGTGCTATCAAAACAATAGAATAAAAAAAGGCATCCAAGGTTCATTTCAAAATCAATAATTGGGCAACAATGGATTGATGCCTAAGACTTTAGAAAACGGTCATTGTTTGGCAAAATATTTTAATACAAATACTAGCTTTTAGAACTAGGTTACATAAAAGTTGATGATATTTTCTCAAGTTAACCCAAGTCTGTGGCATACCAAAGTTTAGTTACAACATGTGATAAGATTCAACGATGCTTCAATTCTTTTTTTTAATTGTCTATTTTTGTAAAAAAATTATTGCTCATTAGATAATTCAATAGTCATTGACACTTTACATCGATAACACCAATCATGTGCATGACAAAAAAGTAGTTATAACATCCCGCTCTACTAAGCTTTCTGATGCTAAAGCTTTCATGAAGCCGCAAACCACAGTTTGATCAGCTAAGGCAAGAGCTAAGTTTTTGCTGACTTGATCAATCTACATAGCTATGTTTTTGAAAGCTTAAAACAGAATGTAAAGAAGTTTGCATGACATAGATGAGACCTGATCCGCCAAACCGAATGCAAAAATAAAAACAAAAGTGAAAAAATGTATACTATCTTTCTTCAGAGTCAATCAAGACCTTACCTGTGAAAGTGATACCTGCATGATTGTATGTCAATTTTGGACAATCAGATTGGAAATAAGTATGGAGACAGAATCAGTTCTTAAATATCATTCAATTGATATGTAAAGAGTACACAATAGTTGCTGCTGGAAATTTGTGCAAAACACCCATTACAATACCCAAGTGAATGGATCAATTATCAGATTGTGAGCAGCTCACATCACCATACCACCATTATAAAGCATTGGCTGCAAATGTGGATTTGTAAGCGAGAAAGAGACCCCACTTTTGCTCACCATTGCCACATCTTTTCAGCTTACTTTCCCAACCTCTCACAATGTAGTTGTAGTCATCCTGCACACAAATATGCTTATGAGAAGATGAAATGTCTGCATTTACTGTACAGCACTATAGTCTTAGCAACATAAGGGATTGTGCTACTAAGGATTGTTAGCCAGGTCTGTCAGTCAAGCTTTCAGACTGCATGCTCATGCCTTTCATACACATGCTCCATTCAATGTAATCTCAACAAAGGTGTGGCATGATCCTCAACTTCACCTCCAACAGGCTAGAAAAACATCTATGCATCTTGTTACTCCTCAGCTTGAGCCACTTAAAGTATATTGGCAGGTAAGTATGTAGCGTTACTAGACTTACAGACCTTCCACTACAGAGCCTGCAGTGCCTCACAGAAATCTGTTTCTTCAATTTCACAATGTGCTATACCTTGAATGTATATTCAAGGAGATATAGCATCCCTTAAAAGTCATGTTGATGAAATGTGAGTCTCCGTCCTATGTAGCTACTCCCTAGCCATTCCCTACAGGGGGAACTGCATCTAATGCAACTACACATGTCAAAGCAAACAATTAAAGACAAATTCACACATTACCTCAGAAAAATCTTCAATGAATTTCTCTCGAGCTTCTGCTGTTGCTGTAAGTTCTTTGTTGAGGACTTCAATGAACTGCAGAAGGTCATTTAATGAGTGCATCCACCATTTTTGGGTTAGGTCTTGATTTGGACTGCAGACACAAAATCATTTGGATGCTGCCTTCCATACAGACTCAAACTTTACTTTCTACTATCTCACTTCTGTAAATAATTGTAAACAAGTTACCCGTGTAGTCTGATCTTCAGCTTGAACATTCTCAAATCCCGCATCTTCCAACATCTGCTGACAGAAGAGGGAAACCATGAGCATTTTCAAATTACATCTCATTCTTTCATTTTTCAAACATAGTCACTCCAGCGACAAGACTCATGAATCCAGCAGTACACTTGCATGAGTGCTGATTGAAGATTCATTTGCCGTGGAAACCTTTATGGCAAATGCATAAATACCACTTCTCAACTTCAGGCAACAGCTTATTTGGCAGTCCAGTAACTTTTATGTTAATTATGTTGTAGCTCGTCCTTCCACAGATTGGGTCCATTACCTGTCCGTAGTGCTCCACACTGTGGAGGTCATAGCCCCGCTGGTCAATATAGGCAGCAAACTCTGGAGATGGTGTTGATGGAGATCTGCAGTAGTCACTGATAAGCAATCGGCCTCCAGGCTTCAACCACTCATAGAATTTCTTGAAAAGAGTGGGTTTGTCCTGTGATTCAACTCTCCACATTGTTAATATCCTGTTACATCTCTCATGGCACATTGAGAAAGGACTTCAATAAATTTCCAGGATGCAACAGGCAATAAAAAACAAACATGAAAAACTTCTTTCATGCTAAACACAGTGGAAAATAGATGCAGCATACCTGAATGTGCAGAATGGTGTCCCGGCTATAGATGACATCAAAACTGGATGGAGGAAAGTTCATCTTTGTGCAATCCCCAACTTCAAATTCAATTGCACATTTTCTTCCAATTGATCGTTCAAGGGCAAGTGAGATCATGTTGATGGAAAGATCAATCCCCACCACCTCCACATCATACTCTTCAGCCATGTAGAAATCCCCTCCTCCAATTCCACAGCCAACATCTAGTACACGATCGCCTTCCTTGAGCTCCAACTTCTTAACAAACTCTTTGGTAGTTTCTGCCATCACATGGACACATTAAGCATTCTATCAGCAGCTTGCAGCTTATATTACACCCAGATAAATTCAAAAAGGTCTTCTAAATTCAATATGCTAGTCTTGTAACATCCCAAGATTCAAGACTAGAACCACTTTCTCAGTAATATGAGAACCAAGATTAGGCTGAAAATAGAGTACATGCTCAGTGCAAAACAATGCTAACCGTGCCATTTACAATTTACTCCACAAACAGTACAAGGAAGATGAGGTTCACCTAAGCCCCCAGTGCTCACAAAGCCTTTGCCAAAGATTCGCTCATAGCGTAGGATTCCTGTTTCTGTGTATTGGACTGTATCCAAGAAGCGCTGGAAAGATTTACCCTCCGGCCCATCTGCCTCAACTTTTTGCCACAGCCAACATACCTGGGTAAACGTTCTGTCAGCAGGCAAAATGGTACTTTACCTCAATAAATGCCATTATTCTGATTACCAATCAAGAGAGACTTGACCAAACATATGCACAGATTCTCATACTTGATTTTGGTTCTTCTTGTTGCGAACATAGGCACCCACACACTTGCATCCGACCAACTGATATTCTGTGTAAGTCCCATCCTCTTCTTGAAAATGAGTTTGCTCAAACACCTGGAAGTTTTGATGATAAAATCTGCATTAGAATTTCTGGCTCATGCTCCAGTGCACATGAAAGTGACTCTCCAAAAAAGTGTTGTATAGCAAGGGTGACAAACTAACTTGTCTCTGTTGTATGGCACAGGTGGCAACTATAATGACATAGCAGCAACTATTTCCACTACAGATCAACATATCATGTACAGGGTTCTTTGGACATGACAAAATACACACACACAACCACATGCATCTCACCTCAGATCAGCTTTTAGGTTGAAACTATGGACTAGTCTGAAAATTTGCCAATTCCAGTTTATTTAGTAAAACTGCAAACATGATTAGAACACATCCTCCATGCTTTCTGCTAATCTGCTAGGATTATGAAATTAAACAGGAGACAAATGATGGGTGGAAAAAGGGCATGCAATGGGCTCACTAGGTTGCAAGGAGAGGAATTGAACTCTAATATACCTTGGTGTAGAAGCTGGGCTGGCGATAATGTGTGGGATTATTCTTACGCTTGTGATCCCCTGACTGATGGAAACATGATTCACGGAAGAAAATGTAACCACCAAGTTTCAACCATCTGATGGTATTTCTCGCAAGGTCCTCCACCTGAGCACCAGGCCAAGCAATTGTGAGTAGCCCAATGACCGATTTTGGCTACCAAGGACAAAGTACTTTGGAACTTTCATCACACTTTTTATGAGCACCATGAGTGTCAGAAGACCGGACATAAATAGTAGCAAGATAATATGAACATGATTCCTCTCACCATTATATACCAATGATCCAACATGCCAGAAGCAATACTTCATTGTTACTAAGAAGATAATGCCTGTATATAGAAACTGACTGAAGAATATCAAGAAGCAGAAGAATCTGATAATGCAATCTATCAGCCGATCAAAACACTGTGACCTAACATCAAACGCTCTTGGTTACACCCCCCCATTGTGAATCAGAGGACTGATTGGTTACCAGTCAACAGAAAGCCCACAGTTTGAACCACGTAATGTTTCAACCAGAGAGAATGGCACAGAGAGAGGGGTGGGGGATATGTGTGGTTTCCACCTCATGATCAGACAAGTACATGAGAAGCCAATTGGAAAAAACAATGTCAGCAGAAGCTTCAGGTATCTTCAAGTCTAGAGCTGTCACATCTGCACACTTGAATTCTGTGTTCTTGTAGTGCCCATTTACTTCTTCATTCTACACATCACAAATTCCACACATAGATACATAAGTATGCATTCCTGGACCACCTTGCCTTACATACTTCCCAATCCATGATGCACCCCAAAAAAATTCATGGGTCACATAGTATTAAGTCCAGGGAGCGTTACCAGCTAAGTAGAAGAGAAGCACCACACACCTTCTTGATGAGGTTGTCCATAAAGTCCATGGCCAACACATGGCCAGCAGTTTTGGCGAGCTCTCCTGTGAACCGACCAATTCCAGCTCCAAGCTCAATGATCGATTTGCCATTGAAAGGTGGTAGCAGAGATAGAATCTGCACCACAGTAAGTATTCTCTCAAATCTTAAATGTTACACTTCTGGTACAAATGTTCCATGTCGTGCACTGTCTATTAGATCACCAGGACAAGGATCCAAGCCATATCAACAGCAGACGGAACGAGCATGTACCTCAGGCCTCTCTTCTTGGTCGAGCTTAGAAGCTTGCGAATCCAGCATCATTGCCTCTACGCTCGGTACTATCGAATGCTCCTTCCAGTAGTTCAGCTGCAAGGTGCGCTCAGCTGTAACGTCCACTCAGTAGACGACACGGGGATTAGGAAAAAGAAAAGAAAAGAGAGAAAAACACCGAACTTGCAACGATTTAAAATCTCTGACAAGATACAGAAGAAGGTACATTAGACAACGAGTTCCAAAACATAATACGGCTTCAGAACAATCAAGGTGAACATAGCAAGAAAGATCGCAAAACGACACACGCTGTGTTCCAACACAAAACGATGCCTGAAACAAGATCAATATGAACAAAGCAAGGAAATCACGGAATGAAAAACATGAGAACTCGAGGCCTAAGGAACGAAAACAGGGCGAGACTGGCCACTTGACTTCGGAAGGGAAAAACAGAGACAATGCAGGCCACAGTCGACTCTCGGTAACGAAATCCCGGAAGGAGCGGTCGGATGAAGGAAAGCTAAGACACCATGCCAGCCAACATGATGCCATCAAGAATGATCTTCCAAACAGCAAATCGCAATTATGCCGCACACATGTAGCACGTGCGCTTAAGGTCTCGACAATCGAATAAAAGAGAGAGAGAGAGAGGAAAATTCCTATCAACACGCTGAGATGACGATTGCTCAAGTAGCATTCATGCATGCAAAAATAGTCAAATAGCTAGAAAAAATTCACTGTTCACGTACATCATGAAAAGCCAGAAACACTGACGCGCGCGCATAGTTTCGATGAGAGAGCAAGAGGAGCATAAATCCGAACTCCTTTCACTTACAGTTTAGGTAGAAAGCCATGAGCGTGCAGAAGCAATTCTTCGCTCCTCTTCTTTTCTTGCCGTACAATAACAAGAAACCGGCCGACGACGACGGCGTTACCGCAAACGAAACACAGACTGTGCTCAAGGCTCACCAAAACCAAAATCCGTCACTCCTGGAGGAAGGATTTCAGGTTAGAGATTTGATGAACCCGGGCGCGTTGGCAGAAAGCTTTCCGGAGTCCTGTACTCTCTCCCGCGAATGTCAAGCGCCTTCGATGGCAATGCGGGTTCGTGAAAACGTGCGTGAACGCTTATTGTTGCTCTTCCCCTTCTGCAGCATTACCGAAACAACAGCTTGGAAGGCGCACCGCACTGTAAGTGCATTAGTTCTCACTCGAAGCTGCTGCACCTCCCGCATTCATGCGGATGAATCACGGGATTCGCAATGCAGATCTCGACAATACTCTCGACAATTTGTAGCGCGCGAGAGCCCCGCGAGAGCGAAGTGTCCCGTAAGGGAATGAGACGACGGCGGATGCATCGCGGGTGGGTGGGTGGGTGGGACCCGGAGGCCGGACCCGGGGGAATCTGGTGCGACTCGCTGATTCGTAGGGTGGTGGGAGGAGTGGGAATCTAGGGTTTCTGACCACGCGTTTCGCCAACGACAAACTGGGGGATTGTCTTTTTCAACCATACCGGATCTCATCCAACTGATTTTGCAATCCATCCGTTTGTTAACAAACTTGTTCCTGCCATGGACTCTCTCGGATTTCAATTACTAATTGCTGTACAAGGTCTACTTGGATGAAGACTGTTTCTTCCACTATGTGATCAGTTGGGGGGGGGCTTGTGCAGTTGGGGCCAAGGACATTAAACCTCATGTAAAAAACCTCCAACAAGATTCATAGTGTATTTGGAGGGACACTTACCCAGCACAAGAACCCAAAGGGCCATTTTTAAAAACTTGCACTAAATGCTCACACTTGCATGCATTTCATTTTTGTGAAATGCCACACATAGTTTTTTTAATAAAAATATCCCATGATACCCAATGCAACAAGTATGGTATGACATGATTTTTAAATAAATATATTTATAAAAAAATCCACTCTTATTAATTCAGTCACTTTTCCTTGATTGATTCATTTGATAAAAAAATTGCAAAATCACAAACATTGGGTTTAGGGTTTAGGGTTTACACCACTTTCATCTAGGGCTTTTCAACAATATCAAAAGTGAAGCAAGGAGCTCCATGGTTTGGGAGGGTTATGGTGTGATTACATCCAAACTAACTAACACCTCTCTTAATATATAAATGTCACATTGAAGAGCCTAAAATGATGAGTTCAAACCAATGTTGGTTGGCTATTTGATGAGTGGGAGTTTGCAATTTGGACAAGTACACATGGAATGAAGAATTTTGTTCTTTTGGACAAGTTTTACATACAAAGAGTTACCATGACATTGTGGTTATCAAATTTCAAAACCAACCCTTACACCTAAGCTGAACCAACACGCACATTGCTACTTTCATGTAAGGTTTCATAGTGGCCACATTAAGCCCAAAAAATGCTAGATTTGAACTAGAGATTGTGGTTTAGTCTAAGCATGGGATATTTCTAATATTTGGAAATAATTTTAATGGATTTTGAGATTTACAACATGGTACCAACATGCATGAAGGGGGTATTATTTAATGTTGAATGGTAATTTGATTTTTGAAAGAACCATGGTTCTAGTTTTTTTTTAATATCAAAATTTTAAGAAATTGAGGTTTTTAGAGAGGGGGGGGGGGGAATATAAGTTTATAAAGAACATGTTTGATTTCGATTTTTTTTTTAAATTCATTCTTTTTGGTTCCTCACATGATTGGTTATTTCAAAAGCCAAAAATTAGATTATTATATTGGATGGTTTTTTATCTTTAAAAACCTTGACATCTAAAAATCATTAGCAATTTTAAATTGATTCTTTAACATAAAAGGTGCTATCAATTATTGCATCAAGGAGCTTCAACAAAAAAAAATTCATGTATGACATACAATGATCACTTTTTTGTAACCTAAGGTGCCTCCAAGTTAAAACCCAACTAACAATGGGTAGTAGTAGCACCAACAAGATCAACAAATTTGTTTGCTTCACACAATTTTTTTTAAAAAATGCAAAATGCAATATTAATATCAAATGTTTTAGTTGAAGGGGTTATTTCGAAGTTTCTTGAAATCACTTATACAATACCTATACAAGTGGCAAGTTAAACCATGTATAAGAACATCCAACCCAAAGTCTTGGAGAAAAATTCAAATAGCCACATCAACTCATGATTGTTTCTTAAATGTAGAACAAAAAGTCAACAAAGTTCAAAGAAAAATAGGTTGTCTAATTTTAATGATCATCAACCAATTTATCATGTTAAAAAACCCATTCAAACTTACCAAACTTACCAACTATGCTTCAAATGCAACCACATCCACCATGTTTCTTGGACCATTGCAATTCAACTCAAGATCACTAAGCTAATTTTTGTTCACAAAAATTGACCATTTGAAAATTTCAATTTGCAATTTACATTGTTGTAAATTGGTCAATATACATGCAAGGGAAAGGATGTGTTTCATCTTTATTTGTGATCCAATAATTCTCAAAAATTGTCATGCAACCAAACCCCACCACCCGTAACATAGCTTCATGTTTCTTCCACCATTATAGAGAGCATTTGATGTTTTTAACATCAACAGGAACCTTTTGAATTGCAAAATTTCTTGAGTGATGTGCTCCTTCGTTAATTCAATATTGGAATCCACCATTTAAAAGATGCCCAAGCTACACTTTACATCTATATCCATAGGACTGGATTGTGAATTATTAATAGAGGCAAAAAGGTAATGGATGTAAGTGTTCATAACATTTTATCAACATTGGGACCTTTTATCATAATCCTACACAACTTCAATCCCCTCTTGAAGACCAATGAAAAAATACATAAAACAAAGAATTTTTGTATTGTGGATCTAACATAAAACACAACATGTTATGAACCTTTCTAGGTTCAAACATTTGCAAGAATGACACAAAAGGGAGCAAGAGACAAATCACATTTTTTTTATATTCACACTCAGTTTTGACAATTTAACATCATAACCACTAACCATGTCATCATCCACTATGTTTTATAATTCATTGAATGATCCATCCACCAAATGGCAATGTCTTTTCGAAACTTCAAAACAATAGTATTTTGTTGTGTGCAAAACATTGTTAAGCAACCAATGTCCATGTTCTTAAAACACACATGGATACAACTAAAAAGAGGTTGTACACAACTATTTGCACAACTTGCCATGCTAATGGGGGAGGAATTCAACTAGCAACATGAAGCCCTTTTTGATGGCTATAACAAACATAAGTACTTATTGATACAACAATGCATCTTGTAACATTATTATTTTACTAATGAACATGTGACAACATTTTTTTTCTCTACCAAATTTTGAACAACAAAAAAAATTGAAGCCTAAATTAGGAACTTGCCAGTATTTTTGGACATATTCCAATGAACATCCTGAAGCTTGGAACTACATAGTTAAATAACACATTCAATTTCCTTAGTTAGAGATAATTGCAATTACATCACATATAGTAATTTCATTTCATAACAACTTAAAGCAACCCAGCAAATATTGTCTTTAACAACATAATATTCCCCCATTCTAAAAAATATGTGACCAATTTTGTTGGGATAATGTTTGAATTAAGGAGTCATGTGGGACAAAAGATGTTGGAGCACATGTAACAAGCATATTTTATTATTACCCATTTGAAAGAGAACCCCAAATAGGCCTTAAAGTTGATGGGTAAGGTCAACTTTCATAGTAAAGAGTTCATGTGCATTATTGAACTTCCCTTTTGATTGAAAGATTCATTAGAAACAAAGACAACACATCACACATTTTTAAACTAAACATGTATACAAAAATTAGAATTTCACATACCGTAATCAATGACTTTGCATGTGGGATTTCCTCATTAGAAATAATTACATCACATCCATGTTCCTTAATTTGTAAGTTGTTAATATGAATCAAAACCTCACACTTCACTTCCTTTTGAGCTTCCTCATTTTAACAAGTTTGATTCACAACTATTTAAAATCACAAAATTATTTATCATAGTTTGAAATGAAAGAATTTTTTACGACATTTCTACTATCAAATAATTATACAATTGTTTGAGAAATTGTTTAGTTTACAATTACTAAAAGGCGACATTCACAATTGGGGTACCACTTTTTAGACACAAGATCCAAGGACTTTATTTTTGCTACCTTTCAAATACAAAATCTACACGGAATAAATTTAAGTGTAAAATATTGGATAATTCAAATTAGGCTAATTTTCATGGTGGTGGTGATTTTTCACATGCATATGTAATTATGCATCAATATTGTGGTAAAAAACCAAATATGCAAAATATGAATACATAAGCTTTTATAAACAATTTGACATGTTTTCTTATGTAATTATTTTTTACACATGTTGTCAACATTTGGGGCCACCACATCTAAGCCTAGTGAATACAAAAAATCAATTGAATGGCAAAAAAAGAATCATTATCCTTGAAACCTTTTTGGAATGGATTTTGTAACCTTCAAAATTCTTGTAGCATATACTATCTAATCAAATGCACTATATGAACATTACCAAATATAGATGTATGCATTATTTATCCATGAAAAAAAATTGAAGAGAATTTCATTATTTAATACATTTTTTAAATTCCTTTAAAATGAAAATGTAGTTTAAACAAGGATTCAAATTATTTAGAAAGATTCAAAAGTACATCTATATTGTGTATTCAATCTATTATTGGATTTTAAAAATTAGATTAACATGACATCATGATAATTATAGTCATATACTAGTTCACTATAGTAATGGAGTTCAAAATGTAATAAAAAATCAAAATAGTCTTTTGTAATCCTTTTTTTCGTTAAACTATCCTTTTTGGTATCCCAACAATGAATGTCCCTAGAACAAAACATTATAAAATGTAACACAAAAATCTAATTCTAAAACTCTTTCTACATTTCTACATTATAATTATATCAATATGAAATGAATGTATTTGAAATAAATTACATACAACTTTTAAACAAATGTTTTTGATTTAAACCCCCCCACCCCTGCCCCAATATTCCCAAGCCATCAAATAAATGTTGAACTCTCAAAACTAGAATTGTTTTGCTTAACAACTTCTTAGACCTAATATTCACATCAAACATTCAAAAAATTACGTGATTGTAATTAGATCCAAAATTTAAACAAGACATAACTTATATATATATATATATATTGAACAAAAAATAGAAAAACAAAAAAAAACCACAAACTAAAGTTTTAAAAAATAAAATAAAATCAAAGCACAACCTTCCATCACAAAAATGAACTTTCAATGGAAAAACTTAATCCAACAAAAGTAAAGCAGAATTACTGAAAATTGGTTTGAGAAAATTTGATCGAGATTTCATGCAAACCAAAAGAAACCTTCTCATTAATTATGCCATATTGGTATGCCTTTTACATGGCATGTCCAAAACACATATCTTGGATTGGCTCCTCCAACCCAAACTCTTGCAACTTACTACAATTTTTTAAATAGTTGTCATTGTTCCCAAATTAAAGCAAAGATTTTTTTCGTCAAGTAGTACTTTCAAGGAGAGCCTAAAGCTTCAATGCCATGGCATGCCCAATTGTCTTAGTAGCCTCAAACAACTCAATTGTGATGTGTTTCAATTAGCAATTTGCATTAAGAAAATTGACCACAAAGGCAAACATGTCATTGGCACCCATTGGGCATCTACAAATCAAATGTCAATGTGGTTGACAAACATTCAAACAAGGCAAGCAATACATATAGTTCCTTTGTCCTTTCAACCAAATTCGGTAGCACCTCATCCCTAAAGTTTTTCTTGGAAGGAAACACAATATGAGGACTTAAAAATAGCTTTAATTTTTGGAGCCACATGCTCCAATTATTAATAATTTTTGTAATGAAGAGGGCCATATCTTGAATAAAAACCTAATGTTGCTCATGATCCTTCTTAAAAGGATTTATAAACCCAAAGAAATTGGATATGACACTTGAACTAAATGTAATCCATTGTTTGGTTAGATGTTAGACCAATTAACCTCTTACATTATTGGAAACTTCTTTAGACAAATTGGCAACCAAGGTTTTTGATTATACATGCAAATTATTAATAGACAAGCCTTAATCATTCTCAAAATCCAATTGTTCAATACCTTGTGTCAGACAAAAAAATAAGTTCATAAAAACCGTGTTCCCTCCACTATGAAAAAAATAAGAACTACAAACCAACAAAAAAATAGTCTAATATATAATCATGGCTAAACCTAAATAAGCAAGTGGCTATGTCACAAGAGCCTATATCCCAATTATCACAAGAAAGGCACCATGTATAGTTTTGAGAAAATCTAGATTTTCATGGAAATTTAAATTGATCTTTAAAGAAAAATTTCCAACCAAATTGAAATTACCTAGGGTAGAGAGGTTGGTGTCCAAACATTCAATCACATGTAGACCTTCTTATCGAGTGATCAATTGGCAATGTTTTTCAAATACCAAATGTAAGTTCCCATGACGTTTTGAATCGTCTAAAATGGTGAAGAAACATGTAAGTTATGGCCATTCAAAGTGAAAGGGGTCAAAAATTCCATATAAATTGGCTATGTACAACTCTTTCTTGTTGTCCATACAATTTTTTTGCTATGAGCAACCCTTGTTTTTGCATAATAGTACATAACCTACCTCCATCCATGGGATGAATTTTTTCCCAAAACAAACATTCATCACCTTCTAACATTCACAAAATCACCATAGCAATCCAAATGCATTCAATCTGATTGATAAATCACCAAAAATCCCCAAGAACGTTCAACCCTAAACCTAAGTTTGCTAAACCTTAATTTGTCGAATGTTGTTGTGCAACAAAACCGCGGGTGCCAAACTCTGTTCTTGCTCTCCTTGCTCTCTTCGTTGAACTAACATTTTAGTTACTTCTTTCAAAAAATTGGGCTTGCAGATCCTCTTTGGGAGGTAGTAATCAAGATGCAAAATGTTGAATTTTCTTCCTCCTTGTGCTCCTCAAAGCTCTTTGAAGCTTTTAGTAGTTGGCTTTTCAATTTTGCTTTTAGTTATGAGGCTCCCCTTGCTCTTGGTTGTTAACTCCTCTTGTTCCTAGTTTGTAACTCCTTTTGCTCTTAGTTTGAGCTTTTTTTGTTCCTAGTTGGTAATTTTTTTTATTCTTGGGTTGTAGCTCCTATTGCTCCTAGTCAAAGCTCCTCTTGCTCTTGGTTCACAACTCCTCTTATTGTTGGTCTATAACTCCTTTTGGTTTTAATTAGAACTCCTTTTGCTTTTAGTTGGCAGCTATTTTTGATCTTGGTCTCTAACTCTTCTTGGTCACGGTCTAGCTCCTCTTGCTTTTGGTTTACAGTTCTTTTTGGTCTTGGTCAAAGTTATGCTTGCTCCTAGTTCATAACTTATTTTGCTTCTAGTTTGCAACTCCTTTTATTATTTGGTTTGCAACTCCTCTTGGTCTTGGTGGTAGCTCCTCTTATTTCTAGTTGGTAACTCCTCTTCTCCTAGTAAGCAAATCCTCTTGTTTTTGGGTTGTAGCTCCTCTTGCTCCTAGTTTCTAGCTTTTCTTGGTCATGGTCGAAGTTTTCTTACTTTTGGTCTACAACTACTTTTACTCCTAATTGGAGTTACTTTTGCTCCTAGTTCATAGCTCCTCTTGCTCTTGGTTGGCAACTCCTTTTGTTCTTGGTGGTAGCTCTTCTCAAGCTCTTAGTTCGCAACTCCTCTTGCTTATAGTCTATAGCTCCTCTTGCTCCTAGTTGAAACTCCTCTTGTTCCTGGTTAGTTGTTCTTCTTGCTCCTAGTTTCTAACTTTTTTTGGTCTTGGTCTAACTCTTCTTACTCTTGGTCTACAATTTTTATTACTCCTGGTCGGAGCTCCTCTTACTCTTGGTTCATAGCTCCCCTTGTTCTTGGTCTACAACTTTTCTTATTCCTAGTTTAACTCCCCTTGATCCTAGTTCATAGCTCCTTTTGTTCCTAGTTGTAACTCTTGTTGCTCATGGTCATGTTAGCTCCTCTTGTTCTTGGTTTATAGTTTTTCTTGATTCTAGTCATAACTCCTCTTGTTCCTAGTCATTGGCTCCTTTAGCTCATAGTTGTGTAACTTTTCTAAGTTCCTATTCCTTGGGAGCTTTGGCTCCCCATTCCTTTTCCCCCATCCCTTGCCCCTTTTTATATACTTAGGCAACTGTAGCATTTGGCCATGCATTGTGTGGGTCATTGTTACATTTCCTGGTTGATTTGGTCCTCCATTAGTTATTGCAACAATTGATGATGTAGTCAATGTTACATTGGCTATTGCAACATTCATTGTTTCACTTAACACTACATCATTTTGCTGCATTTTTTATTTTGTTATTACTTTTGCTTGATGTTGATTAGTACTTGTGATCCCCAATTAAGTGTTGTTTCACCTATGTGGAAGCTCGTAATGACAATTGCTTTGATGTTTTGATGCAATCGTTTTCTAGTCAATCTTATTGATGTAGGGGACCATTGTTCATCAAATGTGGCTTTGGCCTACCTCTTAGCCTCTCGCAAGGTCGCCCACTTTGTTGGGGTTATGGTACTAGTTGCAAGGGACCACTATGCATCAAAGGTGGTTTTGGCCTGCTTCTTAAACTCTCATAGGGTTGCTCGTTTTGCTGAAGTTGGGGTATTAATTGCCTTCCTCAACTTATCATCCTTTTTTTGTTTCCTTTTTGTTTATTTGGTTTCATTAGTAGTTGCCTTGTCCATGGTTTTTTTCTTCAAGCTAACAAGATAATCTTTAGAAATGACAACACGTGATTGAGAGTAGTCTACAAGCAATTCCCTACCTTTGGTCTATTTTGCAAGTAAATGTGGCAATGATAGTAGATTATGAATCCTCATTGATTCTTGTGTTAAGCTAAGCAGCTCCTACTCCTCTTGATGTCCAAGCTCATGAAACTCAACTACCTCCTAGTTAACTCTAGTGCATGTTGCTTCATGTTCTTGACTTCAAGGGTAGAGAGGCCCCCAACTAGTGCATGTGCACTGGACCAATAAATCAAACATGCCTTTGTGTTCAATTGATGCTTCTTGCTCTTGGCCGCACTAAGTGGCTTGTAATTTTAGACCTAATGAAACCATAAAACATAACCCTAAAAATCTCCCACCGTTCAAATTTATTTTCCTTTTACACATGACTCCCATCCTTAGCACCGCTCAAAAAAAGGCACTTGGTGAACTTCTCCTCTTATCTTACTACACCACTCAAAAAAAATTCTGGACCCAAAAATTTCCTAGTGAACATCCGATCATGGGTCTTCAAATGTATCAAAAAATGCACGTTGTGCACCCACCGGCCACACGCATGTACATGGTTGGGGGCCTCTCTACCCTAACTACTTTACTAAACTAAACTCATGCCAAATTTACAAGTAATTCACTCAAGTACACATGATTAATTCAAGAGCTTAGCTATCCATTCCCCGACACCCTTTACCCACCCAAAATTAATTATCCCAATGCCTCTTTCCCAAGTTTGGGATAAGCCCAATAACCTTGGTAACCCCTAATATCTCTGATTTCCCCTCTTTTCAAAATGCCCATGTCCTACAAACCGCTTGATAATATTTAATTACACTTTTTTTTTAGTTACATAGCAACTATTTAGATATTTAGTGCTAATACTATCCAATAGTTCAAGCTATTAAAAAGTGTATTGGAAATCTGATTTGTTTTAAAAGTGTGTAAAAAACCCAAAATTCAAAGAAATATTGTTCAAATTTGAAGAAAAAAGTTTCAATCTTAAATTCGGTTAGAAGTAAAAGTTTCGATTATTTTTCACATTTTTAGATTTGAAAATAGACTTCTTCAACACCAAAACATCCAGTTTTATTTATTGTATTAGTTTTATACAATAAAATATTCTCTAGAGTTATCCATCTTTGTCAAATACTTGGGAATCATTACTCTAGTTTTCTTATTAAAAAATGTTTTTTTATCACCAATGGCTTTTAGATACAAATTTTGGTTTAGTATTATTTTCCAGGGGAAAAAATAAAATTTAAAAATATTTTTGAACTTAAACATTTCATTTTTTAGATTTATTTATTATGGTTTTTTTGCTACAATACTTGCATGTTACAATATCCAATTTTTTTGAAATAAAAAGATAATTAAATTAAGAATGACACCACTTTTCTTTTTTTGACAGCATAATTGATTTTTATGAAGGTTTTTATGAAGGTATCAGATGGCTATACGAATCCTTACATTTGAGGGTCGGACTAGAAGGGCATGTCACAAACCTTAAGGTTGTGGATGAACCTTAACTCTGAGTTAATATTTGGTTTCACCTTGGTAACTAATGCTATAAGAAATAGGTCTCATATATAACTAGATAGGTAGGAAAATAGGCAATTGCTAGGTAAGTAGATGATTTATACATAGGCAAGGGCTTGTTTTTATTACCTACCTACTAACAACCATCTTGTGGGTTGCTGGTGGGTAGGTAGAAAAAAGAAGCAACCAAGCTAATCACCATGGTTAGCTAGGGAGCTGGAAGCCCAATAGAAAACTGTTTCCTGACCACTTAGCATCCATCCATCCATCCTTCGTGGTGCACTGGTGGGTGCTGGTTCACTGTGGCCCAAAAAACCCTATTTAAAATCACAATTGAGGTTCCATCAAAAAAATTTAAAATTAGGGTTTTATTTAGGGTTAGGAACCAGGTAACCTCAGAACACCACCACTACTCTAGACCCCATTTCTTTGAAAACTCAATTACTTGAGTTTTAAGCAAATTTGAGAATGACTCCCTATGAGTATTTATCAGGTTGTACTTTGTTGGCCTTGCCTACCAAGGCAAAGGATATTGTGTTTAGATTCATTATAGAGTATAGTAGCTTAATGGATTTTGGCCCCTAGGTAGTACCTAGTAGGTCTATTTTTTATATTAGGGTTTTTGAAAGATGATATATTTTTGGCTTGTGTTGAAACTTAAGATTAGTTATAATAGAGTTATGCTATCTGGAAGGATTTTGGTTTCTTTCTTTTAGAGGATTTTTTTTGGAAGGTTATATTTTTTTTTGCATTGGTGAAATATTTGAGTTCCATAATTCTTCTTTTGCCTTCTTAAGATACTTTTTTTATATTGTAAATGGCAAAGGCCTCAGTGTGACACACCCCTTGTTGTCTAACCAAAGATAGCTTTGATGTTCAGAGCCCCTGATTTTGGCAGAGTGCATGAAGCTCTGCTGTTGCTGCTATCTACCACACATTCCAATTTTGGCAGCAGCTTTGAATCTGCATAAACAAACAAACAAACAAACAAAACACAACACAAAACAGAGTTGCTCCTCAACAGGCCAGAAATATTCAAGTCTGGTCCCACTTGAATCTGTAGCATGCATATCTGCTCCGTGATTCCAGAATCCTGGATTCCAAAAACAGATTCCATCAATGTAAAGAGTCAAATTTAGTGCTTGACCAGTAGTCAATTATTCCTCTTCTTGGGTGACTCCACTGGGGATGGATCTGTGTAGACCCCATACCTTAAAATATCATATAGAGAGAGAGAGAGAGAGAGAGAGAGAGAGAGAGATCTGACTTCCTCAGGTTCAGGATTCAGATTCAGGATCCAGCACTCATGATTCAGATTCCAGAAACAAAAACAACAAAATTGGGACTTGCCCAGTCCTGTGTCAATCTGAATTGGAGTAGGTAGCTGCACCTGATCTTCTCAGTGAGATATTCCAAATGAATGAAAGCAGAATGTTGGTTGACAGATTCTACTTCCATCTTCCTCACCATAGGATCGATCATGAGCTACATTAAGAATGTCTGGGGTGGCAGATTATGTCATTTTTTTGGCCATGTTATGCAACATAATCTTCTAGTGATGCAAATGTGACTGTTAAACATGATTCTTTTGTAAAATTGTTGAATCTGCCACCCTAGACTCTAATGTCATGGAATGGCCTTGCCCTTGCCCGTTATGTTGGGTGCGACACATATCACCTGGCTCGCCCTAACAGGCTCGCCTAGCACCTTACCCAACATAATGGGCAGGGGCTTGACTGTTCCACAGTACTTAGATGCTTGTTGCCTTCTTCATCATTTTGTATTTTCACCTCGAATACTGCTGCCTCCTGAAATGCCCATACAAATCAGCAAGCAGTAAGAAAATATCTGAGTTGAAAAAGACAGAAATTGTATCTTCAAAATTCAAAGAAAGGTAGAATGTGGAAATGTGCAATTGAGGACTGCGAAATGTGGAACATGTGGGATGTGCAATGAGGAATGTGGGATGTGCAATGAGAAATGTGAAATGTGTGGAATGCGGAATGTGCAATGAGAAATGACATTAGAGCTTGCACAAAAGTGTCTAGAGATAACTGGGTTCGTCACAGTGCTTACAGACACTCCAACTTGACTAAAACCACAATCCAGATTCATGTGCTTCCAGGGACCTAGGATTGCAGGTCTAGACATTCTGCAGTTATTTTCAAAATATTTCTATCGATGAAAGAAATTGGATTTCAGCAAACATAAATTTGAAAATTTGAAATTTTGAAAGTTTAAAGTAAAAAAATTAGAAATTCAATGAATCAGTTTTTGCAATGAATTGCTTACAAAATTTGTGGTTCACTGGGAGACACAAAATGTGACAGCAGAATGCAACTTCAAACCTTGACAATTTGGCAAGCACATGTCAAATTTTGGTAAATTTTCATTGAGCCTTGGTAGAGGGCTTGCTTTCATTTCACCAATATTACCTGCACTTAAATTTCTAATAGCACCAGCAAACTTTGAGACAGAAAAAGGATAAACACAAATGGCTTGCAAAGAGAAATCTAATGTTGCAGAAGGACAATTTTGAGTCAGTTTTGCTGCCTCTGTACATTTTCTGAAAACATGATGATTGGTGTTAATGTGATATGAAATGCAGCCAACTCATCTGCAGCAACAGGCTGCTTATGCAGTTCCAACTCTGCAGGAAGTTCATGAATTTGAAGCAACCTGACAACATTTTAAGCACTTTTTCTCCAGCTACATGGCTCACATTGGTGTGCCTGTCCCTGTCCCTCAACTAATTGTCGGTTTGTTGGCTCAACATGTTGTCTAGTTTACCAGAATTAGAATCAGCCAAGATCACCCTTGAATGTGCTGTAACACGAGTATGCACCATGTGCAGTGGCAACAACTCTTTGATGCTTGAGAATGAATTAGAGCTGGCTATATGTATCTGCTCATCATCTTCTCCCTCCTCCTGATGATCACTGGCTCCACCCTGGAACACAAGAAGTTAGAATATCTGATCTTGAAACACCAACACCAGTTCATATTCACCAAGTGCTGTGAAATCCACATACACAAAAGATGAATGTATACTCCAAGAGAGAATGGGTAATTTCTATTGGAGGCAGAGAAGCAGAGAAAGTACCGAACAAAAGAAAGTAGAAGATATATATATAGTGTCAAGAAGGAAAGCAATGTCAGGTGCTACTGCATACTCCATGGACTGGAACATGGTCCACAATCAATCACTGTCACTTGAAGAGTACAAATGTTGCTGAACATTTAGTGTCAACCTAGGTGCTTAGAGCAACTCCACCAATGCTCAATATGTGATCCTGCAAATTAAAATTGGACGAAGTAAAGTCAAAACATGCTGGGTTGGCTCAGCAAAATGGTTTTGGTGAAGCATTTTTACACAATTTGCTGAGGTTCATAAAAGGCACAGCAAAACCTCACATGTGCCCAGCGAGGAGTGTAATAAATAGGATCTGACTGCTACTCCTTATTTCTGATTGGTCAATCATAATGATCGGTCCATGTAGTTTGCTATTAGTAATAGTCTCCCACCCATTTGCAGTCCCAGTTTTAGTTTTTATTGGTGGGGCTGGGAAAAAAAGTAAAATAGTTAAACTTGGATATGAGAAATATTTTTGCAGGGTCACATAGTGAGCACCATTGGTGATCCTCTTACTGCCATCATAAGTACAAACTCCGCCATGGCATTTTCAAGATAATTTTCCTATGTGTGATCTTGACAAAATCAAAACAGACACAACAAAGAATGAGTGCAGTCCTAACCTTGTACATGCTCAAATCACTCAAAGGATCAAAAGACCATTCACCTTCATCATGAAATGGCTGGACATTGTACTAAATAGAACATGCGTTACAATCTGATATAGCAGCAGGTGGCCTGGTAAGAACATACATTATTATACTTGTGCCTGACTTGGTTTTGCTTCTAATTCTCACAGGCTACAATAGAAAGTCAAAGAAAACACACAAAAGAAACTATGAATTTTCACAAACAGTCATTGAGGACTGACCTAAGGACAAAGGAAACCATGTACATCAATGTAAGATAGATGAGACCATATCTGAGATCATGAATCCCCACAGATTTGACCAGCACTTCCATGTAGGTATTTGAAGCTGGAATTAAATGTGCATTCTCCACAAAGTCAATTGCATTTACAGATTCTGAAGCTGGTAACATAAATGTACATGCATTCTAGATGCCAATTTGCATTTTCACCTATCAGGGAGTCAGGACTTGGTGGACAGCGGGAAACCCTTGATTCCACTGGTAACAGACTACTAGAACAATTTCAAAACCTTATATTCATCACCAACTTCATCAAATTCTATGCAGTCAGTTTCCTCCTCTCACAGCAAGCTCTTAGAGAGAACATGCATATTGAAAGCACTAACCATGTCGCTGAAAGAGTTACACAGAACCTACACATACATGGCCGTCAACTACAAACTGGTAAAAGCAATGTAATCCATAGGCACCTCATGGTATGCATCATTCAAAGCCAAAACCTACCAAACTTCGATCAAGATATAAACCTTCATTTTGTACATCTGGAAGCTCAAGCTGCTAAGCATGCATTTTCCAACTTTTAACATCTTGCAGCTCAGTCCAGCAGCAACACTACCTGTAGTACCTTTGGCAAGCTTCAATACATGTCTGTTGAGTAATTAATTAATCTAAAAATTCTCATTTTGACAAATAAAATATTCTTGAAGATTCGATATTTTGCTTCCCAATTTTTTTTTATTTAGAAAAAAATTGAAAATTTCAACGTTTCTCAAAATAATGTAATTAGTGTCAAAGCTGCCAAGGTAGTGGTAGGTAAGGTAGTTACCATCACTTCTGTTTCAAGAAACAATTCAAAATGTTGAAGAGTAAACAAAGCATTTCAAACTTACAAAACATTCCAATATATATTTTGGTTAATATATATATTTTTCATAACTAAAACCATCCTCAACCCTTGAAAAATGACAAGATTGTTGGGGATATTTTTTAGTACTTTTTCAAGACACAAATTGCTTTGAGAAGCTAAAAAGAGACTAAAGATACATGTGCAAAAAATTAAAAGTTTCATTTGTTTTGAATTGCTAAAGGAAGGCTAGAAGTTTTTTTAATAAAAAATTAGAGTTTTCAAATAGAAAATAAGGTAGCAAGTATGTACAAAATATTTTGCTTGCACTCACAGTAATAGTTAGATGCAGGTAAGTGCATTACGCTTTGGTCAATCTTTCTAGAGCAAGAGTTTGACAAGGCACACACATTGATCTCCATCCATCCATGAGGTGTTGCTATGAGTTCCAAAAGTCAGCACACATAGTTCTCAAGCTCTCTTCCTCACAAAGGTCGAGGAACATTCTTATTATGCAACATCAATTCAGAGCAGAGAATTTTCCTTTAGGTCAATGTGGCTTTGTGAAGGAACTTCTATAAGAGGGTTTGAACAGGGCTGTTAGTCAGTTCAATTGTTGCAGCTCCAAGGGGGTGGAAAGGTGGGCAGGTTTGAACTTGCCTTTCTTGCACCTGTCCACAAATAATAGAAGAACAGAGCTTACAAAGCTCCTAAGAAAGTGAAAGGATGCAAAGTAAGTCCTTACTTCATTAGAATATGTAAACTTAGAGGCAAACTCCAACCCTAGCCATTCAAGGACTTGTTTATACTGCAGAAAGTTACAGCGAGAACTGGGAGCCATCTATGGAATGCTCACTCAACACACAGATTTCAATGCATGAGAGTAATTGTTAAACCCAATCGCCATCCAAGCTGATAAATGGTAAAAATACATCCAACTTAACCTTGTTGCAATACCAAAATTAGGGTCTCATTTTCTCTTTTACTTCAGGTTTCCAAGGATCAGATTTGACAGAGTAAAGACATTTGAGGGTTCAGAGTTGGAGACGGGGATGCCATTAGATGCAAACCCTTCATTCCACTTCAAGTGGTCATAACATCACAAGCTCCCTCTGCAACCTCATTTTTCACCTCTTTCCATACACACATCAATGTGCTGGTGAGAGTTTTTGTCTAAATAGTAGCAGAAACATTTGGATCCATTTCCACACCCTGTTGTGCAACTCCGTAAGCTAGGCAGATTGTTCTTATGATAAAACAGATTTCACGATTTCAATTAAGAAAAAATGCAAACATTGGTAACCATTTTCAATTCCTGACATATGATACAAGACAGACAACACTTTTCTGTGTGACACCTGTGCCTCACTTTCAGACTAAAGTCCTCACGATAATATTTGAGAGAAGTTTCATCCCCATGTGGCCCTATCCTTGCCAGTTCCAACGATTCCCATCTTCTTCTCCAACAAGACTTTGGACCCTTGCTTACTGTCGACTGCTACAAAAATACAACCCGAAAGCAACTACCCCAAATTTGTTGATAAAGAACCCACAAAGCATCCTTCAAGGTGTCTGGGATAGAATATTATACAAGGTCCCAATTCCTTTCACCAAAGGTAAAAGCATAAAACTATGGGTGCAACAGGATCTAATCGAAGAGGTTCAATCTCTTTTTTCTCAGCTTTGTAGAGAAGCTCATCTCCTAGGTTGAAACCTAAATTGGCTTCTTTGTCTCCAGGCTCCTTCTCCCTGTTTTTGCAGTCTACATGAATGAAATCAAAGCAATTGTCCACTGTTGCTACTTCCCCTTTACTGCCACCACGAATCCATCACCACTTACTTTGCAAGAAGTCCGTGACGACCTTCTTCTTATGACATCGATGACACAGAGTCTCTGTAACCCTGGATTAATGTCTGCCAAGAAATTCAGACCTTTGTCGAGTCTTGCTAGAGAGAGCTGTTGCTCCTCTATACATCGTTCAATTGAGCTGGATCAATTGCATTAAAGATGTGACATCGCTCCCTCCCCAAAAACAAAAAAAAGCATTTCAGACATGTAGAAAAAGCTTGGTAGAAGAGGAAATAACATTGATTATCACTGCTGCAATGGAAATGGAACATACATACACACCCAAGCTGCACGATGAGGCTTGGATGTGTTATGTGAATTGAGCAGGATCCAGGAAGAAAAACAGCAGAAGAAGCCGGCGTGAGGTCGACGTCTGTGAGATTGGGAAAACTCGCACACCTTTGTGCCTTCTTCAGTCTCGTGTGTCTATCTGCTGCACAATTTCAGAAACTAAAAGAAAATAAAATTATCTAGCAATCCTTTTCAACATTTCTCTTCTCGGAGACCGGGGACACGAGGATGGGAACTCAAGAAGAGGACGAGAATCCGAACTCCATCGCCAAACTAGGAAGCTCGAAACAAGAGCCAAGAAGAGCAAGAAAGACACAACAAGATACAAAGAGACCCCCCCCAAAAAAAACAAAAACAAAAACAAAAAACGATTCCAAAATTGAAGCGGAATGGCTCTGGAATTGTCGTAGTGACGATCACCAAAATCCCATCCTACATAAACCAGTTTCGATGAAACATCGTCACTGGAATTTGTGATTTAAAAAACATATTTTAATATTTTAATCACAATAAAAAACTTATAAACACATGCTTATATTGATTTGTTTTAATTTTGATAATTTTATATTAAATTAATGGCAAGAAAATTTAATCAAAATCTTCCCAAATGAAGTAGTAATGGATATTATATTTTCTAATATTATGGACAATATCAAACTCAGTGAAAAAAATAAAAATAGACTTGATAGAATTTTCATTATGAGAACTCCGAACCAATCATGGAATTTTATTTTATTTTATAGATAACACAATTAAATGGTTCACATTTTTCCTGGCAAATACAGAATTTCAAAAATATGATTGGAAAAAATTGAAATATAATGAAATCTGCACAATCTTATTTTTTGCAAAAAAAGTTTCAAATAATAAATCTTTAAAAAAATTTAATTTCAAAATTAAACCTAATTTTTTTAAATAAAAATAATTTTTAAAATTCTAACTTGTAATTGTAATAATTTAATCATCGTCACTGGAAGTGCATAGAAGTGCAGAGCCCAAGTAACAATAGTAAATCAGACGGGCAGTTGGAAAATTTTGCAACCGGTCAGGTTCTTGGGTTTTTGAGTGACCCAAGAAACTGGTTCGGGACAGGTTCGGGATTAGGGCAAGAAGAAGAAGCAGGGGAACCCCACAGGCTTGGGCTTAAGGGGAGGCTAGGGTTTTGTCATCTGATCTCTTTCGCAAAGCGTCTGCCCTGCAGCCATCGCTCGTAACCTTGGAGCTCCTAGTTCCATTTCGTCTCCAGCGACACAAGTTCACGACCGGCGACCATGGTATGTGTGTGGCGTGTTGAATGCTCTGATTCATCGTCTTAAGTTTTCCTTTTTTCCAATAAAGATTTTTTAAGTTTTCTTTGTCGATGTTTGTTTTGGAGAAGCCTCGTTGTTTGCCCTAAGGCGGCCTTGTCACCCTTCCTTCCGGCCTCCCGGATTACTTTACTATACGTGGTGTATTTTTCTTGGCGTTTTTGCTTGAAAATCAACGAAGCTCGAAAACCGGCTGTTTGTTGGTAGAAACAGAAGTGCGGACAGCTGCTGGTTTTGATGCGTTTGGTTGTTTTGTTGGTTTCCATTTCATGCGTGCAGTCAGGGAAGAAGAAAGTTAGAGTAGAGAAGGAGGAGAATGTGACTCTCGGGCCTACCGTGCGGGAAGGAGAGCATGTATTCGGTGTGGCTCACATCTTTGCTTCCTTCAACGACACTTTCGTGGTAAGCCTTGCCTCATCTCGTACTGGTTGATATTCGTCTTTGAAATGGATTGAACTCTCTCCTGAGATGGTTTACCATGTGATGTTGGCGTCGAGGAGTTGTCTTTTGTGATGCTAGCTTCCATGGCGAACCTGGGTGAAGTACAAAGTCCAAAACTCTACTCGCTTTGGATCAAGATTTTCTAATGCTTGTTGGTAATCTGATCCCACCATCTGATGTCATTTTTGTCCCCTGTGTTTCCTGCAGCATGTGACTGATTTGTCTGGGAAGGAGACAATGGCCCGGGTCACAGGTATGGTAGCCCGTTGTTGTGATGGGGATGTCATTCATGATTTCTTAGGTCAAGTAACCCCGGATTGTCAAGTAGTTCAAAATTTGTCTTGGGATCCATCAGTGGAAGACTAGGGTTGCATCTACATCTTTGTATTGTGTGTGGAAGGTAGGCATCATAGCTAATGGAATTTGGATTCAAGTCCTTGCTGTGTGCCTTTACATTCTACAACCTCTATTCTTAGCCTTCCCTGTGGTGCAGGTGGGATGAAGGTCAAGGCCGACAGAGATGAGTCTTCTCCATATGCTGCTATGCTTGCTGCCCAAGATGTTGCTCAGAGGTGCAAGGTTAGTTCATATTTGGAAAGGTGCTCTCAATCTTCTTGGAGGGTTTGGGCTCTGACACCAGTGACAAGTTCTTAAATTCCTGTTCATATCAAAGTGTCAGTTTGTCTCTTTTGCATAAATTTGGTCCTAATGCCTATTTCCTCTTGTTTCTATGCTGATTTGAGGTGCTATTATGTTCCTGTGTGTGATTTATAAAATGTGACAGAAGATGTCTTAGACATTCTAGTCTAATGCCTAGGCAGTGGTATATAGTTTTTGTCTAGGCTAATGTATGTCAGCATGTTCTTGATCTGATTTTCTTTTTGCTCCCCAAAACATCCAGGAGTTGGGCATCACTGCCCTCCACATCAAACTCCGTGCAACTGGTGGGAACAAGACAAAGACTCCAGGTCCTGGAGCTCAGTCTGCCCTCCGTGCTTTGGCCCGCTCTGGCATGCGAATTGGCCGCATTGGTAATTCCTTCTGACACCTAGCAAACTGCTGTGTGGAGTACTGAAGAGTCTGGTTTGAATGATCCCCTCTGATGTTGCCAATTTTTAATCACATTGGATACAATATTTGCTTGAAAATCACAAGTAGTGGGAGGGTGTACCAATATTTTCTAGTATGCACATGTTTATTTTGTCTTGTATTGTGCACATTGCTCAGGTCATCTGTGTGTACATTTGTAAGTGTATCAGCTCTGGGTTCTGGTTTGTACTTTCTCTTGAAGTTTTCTTGGAAGTATTCTGTGTTATCATTTCATGTGGAAAAAGTCATGAGTTCTAGAAAGAGAAGGAACCCACCACCATGATTATCCATCTTGGGCTATATGAATTTGTTGGTATTCTTACACTAGACATGGCTCATTGCAGAGGATGTGACACCCATTCCCACTGACAGTACACGGAGGAAGGGAGGACGAAGGGGTCGCCGTCTTTGAGTTTTACACAACTGCAGTTATTTTCACTATCTTGCATACTTTTGTTTTTCTTCTTGCCATTTGCTCAGACATTTTGTGTCCAATACAAGGACGTCTTACTTAAAGGGTGATTGCTGCAAATTGGTGTGAAGAAAGCAAGTTAAGGTTGATCTTTGTAGGTGATTGTGTTGTGAGGGTTGCCCAATAAAGTCAACTTTCTTGTTGGAATTCCACAATCAGAGTCTTCCCAAATGATTTCTATTAGTAATGTCAAAGAAAAAGTTGCAGTTAGAGAAGTGGAAGTCAAACAGAGAGTAGCAGAAGATGAGAGGAAAATCTCCAAACAAATTAGGTGCTTCAAAGAGAAGCTGAAAGAACACAAATAAATAATTTGGCACAAAAACTCCACATGGACTCTTTGAGGCCTCTTTTCAGGTGCCTTAAAAGGAAGAGAGAAGCCTGAGATTCGACATCTACTGACAGTGTGACCTTGCTGATCACCCAAGTTTACTCCTGTTAGAAAATTATTGAAGTTGTCTAAGAACATAAGACTGCAGTTCAGTCTGCTTCCTTTGGTGAAGGGATTTGGACTCTGTGTTGTGCACAAGGTGATGGCAGTGCTTGAATGAATTTGTGGCTTTTCATAACACTCAGGATTCAGGCATATTGTTTGTTTTGTAGGGTGGAAGACCCCTGCAGATGAATTTACATGCCTCCATTGATCAGCCTTGTTTATCTGAAAGCCCACAGGTTTAGGCCTCTGGTGTGATATGTCCAGAGATTACAATCTGAAAGTCCAGAGATTTGACCGTTTTGCTTTTGTGTTTAGCAGTAAGTATCTTCTCCTATGCATATTAAACTTCAGTTTCAAACTCGAAACTTTCTTTTCCTCCTTTGCCATTCTTTTCTTCTCTACTTTTGCTTTACAAAATCCAAGCTTCCACTGCACAACCTATACCCCATCACAATGTTCCAAGCTAAGACCACAAGATATTGAACATGAAAGTTGAAACTTGATGGGTTGAAACTTTCTTTTCCTCCTTTGCCATTCTTTTCTTCTCTACTTCTGCTTTACAAAATCCAAGCTTCCACTGCACAACCTATACCCCATCACGATGTTCCAAGCTAAGACCACAAGATATTGAACATGACGGTTGAATCTCAATGGGTTGCTCATGGAAGACGATCCAAGAATTTTTCCATCTTTCCAAGTCTGTGGAATCAAAATTTCCCTGCAAAACCAAAACCATTGAACAACTCTTCTGGTACATTTCTAGCACATCTTCATCATCATGTGCCATCTTGTTTTTTTCAAGACAATACCTTTTTCATTCCCTACATTGCAGTCCTTTAAGTTTCAAATGTGCAACCAAATGGCATATTATTGTCAATTTATGCATCAAGTTTTATTTCTAACCCCTCCTCTCCTTCCTTTTGGGATAAGAACTAGGACAAAAGTTGTGTGCATGTAGGACATCAATTCTATTTCTATTCCAAACCTGCATTTAGACAATGGTCTCTCATCAGCTATTTGGATACACCTCCAGAAGCCCAAATCACAGTGGCAATGAGTCCTCTGCATGGACATTTAAGAAAAAAGTGAATCCCTTAAGCTGCACATTACATTGTAAATTCAAGTAATCCTAGTGGCCTGATGAGAGTCATAAGCCATGAGCCAATACAGATAGAAATTCTACCACTTGTTGTCCAGTCCCATGGATACTCTGTGGATGTATGATGAAGTGACCAGATGAAGGTCCCTCCTGCCCTTATTTGCTGGAGGTTGTCTTCCAGCACGAAAGCTCAGCTGTTTTTTAGCCAAATCTTCTGAAGATGCAAGAACATGATAGAAGCTGATTTCTACTGTGGTAGACCTTGAAAACAAACCGGATCATCAAAATAATTTGACAGAGTCTTGGAGTCTATCGAGACCAAGCTGCT
Organism: Sphagnum tenellum; assembly: GCA_963921925.1. Classification (NCBI taxonomy): domain Eukaryota; kingdom Viridiplantae; phylum Streptophyta; class Sphagnopsida; order Sphagnales; family Sphagnaceae; genus Sphagnum; species Sphagnum tenellum. The sequence continues at coordinate 28,778,539 of OY998142.1, read as the reverse complement.
GCTGAGCTCTCTTCAAAAATGAAAAGGATGAAACCTCACATAATGATCAAATCTCCTCAGTACATAGAATCTCTTCTTCATTACCCTAGCACAAGACAAAGGAATGAAACCATAGTTTAAAGATCTCAACCAGAAGAAGCATAACAAACTGAACAAACGAGAATTGAAACAATGGAGGAATGTAGCCTGAAAAGACCATTCAGAAGTGTTCATCTAGAGAAAGGAACCGAATTCCAGCAGCTCAGAATCAAAAGCAATGACTGCTTTTGATTCAGGGAGTCCAAGCTCCAAATCAAGAGACAGGTTACTAAGGACATGACTGTAAAAACATGGAGGTGTTGAAACTACATCAATTCTTGCAGGACATGACAACAGAATCAAAGAAACAGGACTGTTGCAGAGGGTGTGAGGAAAACAGGACAGCACCAGAAAGCCTTAAAAGGGTCAATGAACAATCTGCATAATGTTGTGCGTGGGTGAAGAGACAACTGCTACCTGTTGTATTCTTTTGCACCTTTCTTAATAGTATGTTGCCACCGTATACAACCCACTCTGCACAACTTCTCAATTGAGCAGTAAAATTTTGGCACTGAACAGTAAAGTCTGCTTTTTAACAAGGTCTGCTCTACCATCCACTCATGGCAAGTCAGAGGAATAGTTGCCCATATATTGTTAGACTGGAACTAGAGATCCTCTACCAGAGCGTCGACACCCAACTGTCCTCAACTAATATGCAATTTCCCATCTAAAACAATGGGGTCAGCCAGAAAGCTGCTATGAATGGGAGAGGGAATGCCCAATGAAAAACCTTCAGCATCGGTTGGGTAAACTCTATGTCACTCTACACACACAAGCCGAAATGGCTCATCAAAAGAGGGAATACTCAATTCCAGGATGAGGGATTGTCATACAACCCCAGAGTCTGATTAAACTCCATTTCTCTCCCAATTGAAAGCAACTTGGGTTTTTTATGCTATCTATTCTGAATCCCACTCAGGCAACCTGCTAACTACAATGGGGTCTGTAAGAAAGAGTGTAACAGGTGACAAACCACAGCAAGTGCCAAAAAGACTAGGTTAAGGTTGATGAGCCTACACCACCAAGTCTTTGTATGCTTTCCCACTTGAATGCTTTTCCACTGTATGGCACTGCTCTGAATGTAACTACTAAGCTAGATGAGATGGGTACAATACAATCACACTCCAGGGCTTCCACCAGCAGTGTTCTTCTTAAGAGTTGTATTCTTCACAATCTGCAACCAAACCATAAGTCAGCACTCCACATTTGTCCATGGCATGGCCACTTGAATATCACTCACTGTTGTGACTCTAGACAAGAGTCATTCGTACAGTACAAAGGTCATTCATACTTCAGACCTCAGCAGAAATACTTACTTGGCGCAGCATCTGATTCTCACGTTGCAATGTGGACACCCGTTCCTCAAGTTCAGCGTTCCGTTGCTCAAGCTCCTTAGACCGAACCTCCAAGTCAGTAAGATAAGCCTTCTTCCTTTCTCTAGCTTGCTGTGCTGACACACGGTTCCTTAGCAACCTGCAGTCACACACCAAACTTTTACAGAATACCCTAACAACCATGAACAATCACTGCATAAACCCTGGTCCCCCATGCATGTAGCTAAAAAATACTTAACTAGAAACCTCAGCAACTCTTGCTGACTGCAAGCTCCATTGGTATTGTGCTATCTGAGATTTGGGCTAAGTTTGAAAAGGATTTAGACTCAGACCTCTTTAAACGCTTGTGCTCTTTGTCAGCAGAGGCTCCCCCTCTTTTTCGTAAAGATGGTCCAGAACCCCCCTTCTCATGGGTGCGGGATGATACAGCCCCAGCTCCCAAACCATTTCCCGACATTTCTGGGACCCTCCTGACATCTGAGTCACTCTCCTTCCCTGCAACCACAAAGCCCTTCCCACTATTAACTCCAATAACTTTGTCACTTTATTGAGCATCAAGACCAATTGCCCAGAAACCAGGACACAGAGTCACTTTGCAACAGTTTTGTGGGATCAAATCACTACTATATCATGCTAGATCCTACCTATAAAAGCTGACCCAGCTTCAACTGGGTCACTACTTGGATGCATCATCGAAAGGATAGGAAGCCAGAGGCTGCAAAAGCCCTTGAACAACAAATGTAAAGCCACAGTTCATTACAATGGCTTGAAACTATACACTTTGAAAAGGAGGCAATAAATCTAAGGCTGAAGAGTACTTAACATAACATTGGTTCATTCATCTTTGACTCATCATCTTCCAAGAACAGATTTAGATTTTGCCTAATAATGTCTATAAACTACTATTATCATCATCATGCTGGAAGATTGAAAGCAACAAGCAAATTACCTTCTTTTGTAAGTTGCTCAGAAGAAGCAGGAGTTTCAGACACAGATTTGGATTTCTCACTGCTGGTTTGTTTGGGTGAAGGTGACAGAAACGCCCCACCAGCAGGAGCTCCCTGCATTTGAGCTCTATCTTCCAGTCCCTGGAGTTTGCCTCCTATTACAGGCTTCCAGCCCCTTCCCAAATCAGATTCCTTTCCATTCTCCTTGATGCTCGCTCTCACTGGTGTCAGCTTGACTTTCCTCTCCTCAGTTCCTGTACAACCACCTTTACTTCAGACTCCCCCTTCATCTCACTACATGTTCCTATGTCAATGTGCAACCACAAAGCAGCTCACAGTTTTGCCAACAGATCCAGCAGCTCACTACTTGGATGCATCCTTGGCTGTAAAACTCTTCCACAGCAGCACTGACGATGTAAGTTCTGAACCAATGGCTCTAGATGTATATTGTTCATGTTGCAATCTAGAGAGAGCTTCAGAACAGAGCATCTCCAGATAAGAGGAGAACAACGTCGAAGCTTGCAAGATGAGCCCTCTCAAACATTGCAGTTCACTAGTTTTGCCAACAGATCCAAACCGAATCCCAAATGCTTTTCTGAGACAAGGATCCGGACCTCTCTCCGTCCACAGACAAATGGATCCCAACGCTGAAAAAAGTTGTGCACTAAGGCACAAGAGAGCCCTTTCACTTTCTGTGCACATGCTAGAGAAGCTATATCATTAGGGCTACGACTTCTCTTTCACGACAGAAAATTCACACACACACACACACACACACATACGTACACTTACATACACATGGCAGAGAGAGGGAAGGAACAAGGAACGAACCCTGAGTGATCGTTGAAGCGGTAGCCACGGGATCAGTCATGTCTGGAACTTCAGCATCCGTATCATCACTCTCATCGGAATATGTCTCGGAGGCGATATCTTCCTCCTCCTCCTCGGAGTCTATCCACTGATCCTTCTCGTCTTGGATCTCCAAGTCATTCATTTAAAGAAAATACTTCCTTCCGTGTCTCTGTTTCCCAGCCTCTCTCGTCTCCTCTCCTCCTGCCCTTCTTCTCGTGCCAAGAACTCCCACGCCAAATTCAAGTTCCAGTGTCTTTCTTTCTCCGGGACTCGCCTCGGTTTCAAACCCTCAAGAACCAACCACTGTCTGGACAGTGCCTTCACCTCTCAAACCTCCGCTGCAAATGGGACTCACACTTCAGTTTCAAATCTACTCGGATACTCTAAAAACTCAAGAAGATCTGCAAACTATTAGATCTTCCTTCAGCTACAATAACAAAAATGCACAAGAGAACTGGGAACAGCGAAGTCAGAACGTAAATCAGGTAGTCCCTGACTCTCGTTTCTTAGATACCTACAAGCAGCTTCTTCTTCATAGAGCAACAGCACAATCGGAGCTCCCGTTTGCTATCAAAACTTTGAAAAAAAATGAGAAAAAAATGGCTAAGTTCGCACATTCCACCGCAAATCAGCTCCAACACAAAGAACGAAGAATCGAAGCTCCGACAGGCGAATTGTTTTGAGGAGATTTCCAATTTTCTCCGCAAGAACACCGCTACCGCTACTGCTCAAACAAACAGACGAATCAAGCGGGCGGGCGAACAAGCAAGCAGGGCCAAGTGTTTAATGACGCTGTGAACCGACGGGTGTGTCACATTCTAGACCGTCTATCCAGCAAGATCTGCCGTATTCGATGGCCACGATCCAAAACTCGTACGTACGCTATACTCAAACTGAGCGACTTTTTTTTTAAACTTAAAAAAAGAAAGTTTTACTCTTTCTGGACCTCAAATGGCGGAAGGGACGACGTGGCCGCTTCTCGTTTGAGACAGGAGGCATTTGTACGTATACCATTAAACCCTTCCCCCCCACCCCATCCCCAATAAAACCGGGAAATTACCCATATTGGGACGACGTGGCCTCTTCGGATGGCAGAGAACAAAATGTGGTGTTCTCTTGGACGGTTGCGATCTCTTGATGAAGGTTTCCCCACCGCAACCCCGCCCGGCGTACCTGCAGGTCAAGGAAAGGTAAAAAGGGAAGGAAGGGGGGCTAATATTGCCTTATTTGGTTATTTCCCAATTTGGTAAGTAATGAGAATCAGGGCTGGAATTTGATGCATAAGGGAGGGGGGTCCCCTTCCAAAATGGGGAATTTGTCCTCTAGTTCACTCCTCTCTTTTTTATTAATAAATGGAACAAGTGAAATACTTATATAGTCCCATATGAGTTGTACCTAACATGGTTCAAGATCAAGGAATATTTATTTATTTATTTATTTATTTTTACTTATTATTATTCCTTTAGATTTGGCAATATACAATAATATTTTATAAGTGAACATTATACTATATAAATGAAGATGGGTGCTTCAAAGTTTTTTTCATATTTTCAACGTGGCAACCAATTATTTATAACTAAAATAATAATTTTAATGATGAGAATTTTTGAGGAATTTGTATATGGGAGATTTTTCATTTTTTTTTGGTATGATTGTCTTTGAATAATTTTAGAGATGATTTCAACTGGAATCCAACGACTGTAATATTTTCCTTTCCAAAAATCATTTTTTCAATTTTCCTTGGGAAAGGTGAGAATGTACGTTGTTGTTTGAAGAGTTCAATAGATAGAAAGAGGTTAAAGCTTGCCATGACAACCGTTTTGTGATTAAGATTTTTATTTTATTTTTGGGTTTGTCATCACATCTAGATTGTTGATGTTTGTTATGCAAAAAGTTTTCACCAAATTGCAATGTGAGATGCACACATGCACATGCATTGCTTTGTCAACCTCGTTGAGCTCTTTTCGTATTGGTCCATCCTTCTTAGTTGGTATGATCTCCTTTTTCTTCTATTCCAAATACATAAGTTAAATCACATATCTATGGATCTTTGAAATCCTTGTTTTTGTATGTCTTTTTTTTTCAACATTTGCATTGTAAGAAAATGAATATGAAAAAGAAAGAGGAGGAAAGTTTATTATTAAATTGTACAGGGCACATAATTACAAGCATAATTGACATATATGTCATTGCATTATTGCACATGTGGTTTTTGGCATGTTTTATATGTTTTGTGGCAATGTGGACTTTAGCATTAGATACAATCAAAATGATGTTGTAATTCATTACATTTTGATGATGACAATGTCTTTTTTAAGTGGGTGTTGAGTTTTGCTTTGACTCTTCATGTTCAATAGTAGTAGTAATGGGGTTTAGGGAGATGTTTTTTTAAGATAGAATGCAAAAATAGGTATGGTAGAATCATTCAATGGTGGTTCATTGGAAGGAAAGAAAACATTTGAATTTGAACTTGTAGTGCAAAAATACACTACCAAGGTTGGGAGGTAATTAGAATTTCAAACAATGGTTTAACAAGTTGCCAAATATTTTTGATGTCAAGTTTGATCCAAGACTTACAAGAAGGCAAATATTGTATTGTCAACAAATGTTGCATGTGTAGAGTTCTCACCCAAATGGCGATTACTTTGTTTATAATAGTGCAAATAAACATGTATGTATGAAACATATGCAACTACTATTACTCTATGTTTGTATATATTTATGCAACATACTCAAACATTATTGTGCATCTAATTGTTTGTAATAGTATTTATTAGTGTAACAAAGTGGCCACACTTGGTGTTAAATTGAATGTTAAATTGGTGTTGAACATGTTAAAAATACACATTAGTTCATGCTTGCAATGCTCACTAACATTAAATCTTAGATGACATGATGTGGCATTAATGTTAAAAATGTATCAATAACCATCATTAATTAACATTGAATCTTGAAAAAATCTAAATTTTAGAGTCAAACACCAATGTTAACTAAAGTATAAAAAATGACAAAATAGTTCAATGTTAATATGCATTCTAGAGTGTTTATCTTTGTATCATTTATAATCTCGATTTTGTTTATCTTCCCCTTTTTCTTTCACCTTTCTATCTCTCTCCATCCTTTTGGTTCTTCCAACTTTCTTATCTCCTTGCCTTCCCCTTTTTCACAAAGATTGCATTCAAACTTGAAAATAAGAAAAGACAAAAGAAACCAAAAACAACTTAACGAAAAGAAAAAGATGAAAAGCAAGAAAACTACATATTTACGCCCAAAAAACAACAAAACTTAAACTTTTAATGGAGCCAAAACACAAAGATTGCTTTGAAACTTCAATGCATAGAAAGATGAAAAAAACCAAAAATAATACAATGAGAGAGAAGAAGACCAATAAAATAAAATAAACTTAATTGAATAACAAGAAAGAACAAATTTTTTTAAAAAATCTATGGGAAACTGTAATGGGAAAAAAAAGGAGGAAAAGAAATCAAATATGAATGAAAAGGAAGAAACATTACCTTGTAGGTGTATCATTATGGTTAGCCAACCAAGAGCAATCATTTCCCTTTTCACATGCATTTGAAAACCACACCATCCAATGCCTTTTTCTGGGAGTTAACTCCTTTTCATGCCAAAGTGGTGCAAATTCCATCTGAATTTGGCATGGAGGTTGTTCTATTGCAATTGTTGATATACTTGTACTATGATTAAAAAAAAAATCGTCATCATTTCTAAGCATTGAACCAAACTATAAAAAAGAAAACAACATTTTGGAAATGCACATGAAATACCACATATATGTGGAGCATTGGATTGTAAACATGTAGAATTGAATTACAGTTTAATCCAATAATAACTAATTACTTTGATAAGGATTATAATTATGAGTCATTTTACAGTATATGATAAATTTAAATGTGATTCTTAAGTGTATTATATCAAATCGTCCAATTTGGACATTGCTTGTTCATGGTTTTTAAAAAAACATTCAAGGAACTTGGATACTGAAGTTCATCATGGCACATATTGGATATACAACAAGTGGTTGTCAATTCCTTTCCTAAGGAAAAAAAATGTGGAATGTAAATGTAAATATATTACAACTTTAAACATTTAACAATACAAAAATTGTGAGACAATGCATTTTGGTAGGTTGAAACATGTATGTCATATCTTAATGCATCCAAATTGTAATCCATACATGAACCTTTTGCATAAGTTTATGTGTGTGATATGTACTACATAACATACAATGTAATGATGTAATGGATGATGATATTAAAACAAAAGTGGGGTGTAATTTAAGTCATTATGGGGCCTTTATAGAAAGTGAAATAAGTTCACACCACCCTAATCATTTCACATGGGCTATGTTATGTTGTGAGGGGGTCATTGTGTATTTAGTTGCAAATTATGTTACAACTAAAAAATTTATCCCATATCCTTTGTTCTCCTTTTCGATTTTGTAAATTATATAGTTGAATAACTAACTAACTTACTAACAAATTAGGCAACTAGCTGATTAATTAATTCAATGATCATTAATAAACTAGATATTCACCTACCCATTTACCAACCTACCTATTACCTATTACTCCTTACTATTCTTAATTAGTTAGTAGTAATAAAATTCAACAACTACTAATTATTTTGAAGTAATAATTATATATTTTAAACTAGCTATTTTGCGATTTATAAGTTATTAATTTATAATTAAATTATTAATTAATTTCTAATTATTATTTATTATTCCCTGTTAAATATAACATATAATTTAAAGGTAATAAAAAATCATTGATAATTATTAATTATTTTATTTAATAAAATAATTATAATTAACTAACTATTGAGTTATGTTAATAGTTAATGATTGATAATTGATAATTAATAAATTATTAATATTAAATAATTAATTAAAATTTACTTATCAATATTTATTACATATTATATATAATACCTAGTTAGTACGTGATACAATAATTCATTATAATTTTAAAATATTTTATTAAATAAAAACTAACTTATCATTATTTCTTAACTAATTAACTTATAGCTATTAGTCAATATTACATATTAATATAGTACTTAGTTAAGAAATAGCCTTACCTACCTATTCACTAATCTACTTAATTATTTACCTTTTTTTTTCCCAATTTACTTGGCCTACCTAATGAACCCACTATATATATATATAATAATGTAAATTATGTTATATTATATTTAACATGGCTTAAATATAATATAAATATACCCATATTATATTAAAAAACACCCCAATATATTTCAAAAATACATCACATTAAAATAACAAAGCAGTGATTATTTTCACAACTAATTTGATGTAGAGACTTTGTTTTGAATGAAAAGCCAAAAAAGTTAATCAACATGGAAAGATGGAAAACTTAATTAACACAAACTAATCACATCATATTCACAAGAAAAGTATCTTACCCTAAGGTTAGTTTCATCGTTAAATAATCCTAAAAATAGTGAAATGAAATTTTGTGAAAATATGACATTGATATGTTGAATATCATCATAATGATCATAGGCTATAATCTGAATAATTTCATTATTCATATTGCGATATTATAATAGATGATGGAAAAATATGTAGTTTAAATTTTTAAAACAAATTCATTTTTTGAAAAATATATCTATATTTGTTTTGTCAACATTGAAACTAGCCCTAGGCTACGATAATAAATTGGAAAGGATGGTCATAAAACCAAAACATAATTGCAAATGATTAGTCACATTGCAGTTGCAAATTGGATGGTTGCATAATACAACATTTTTTCTAATTCATACATAGGTAGGGAAAGGTAGGTAGGTAGGTAAAGAAGTATGTATGTAACTTACATAGTCTTGTGGTAACTTACAATAGTCCTTAAATAGGACTTAAATGGTTACAACCTTTATGTAGTATGCCTATGTTTTCCACAAATAAGTTATTAAGGCCATCTGGTGAAATATTGGGTTTTGTTGTGAAAATATGTAGGAGCAAAAGAAAAAATATATTTTTACAACATAGGAAAGCAAATAGTTTAAGTATTTTTTGATCAACTTGGTGAAAAAAAAAACAACAAACATTCAATACAAAAAAAAATGAAGAAATATAACTTTAAATACTTTACAATGTAGAAAATACTTCCAACAACAATTGGAATGGACAATATTTTTCGAATACACAATAACTTCATCAAATTTGAACACCCCTTGTTCTAGTTTCAAAATTTGAACACCTTAAGTACATTAAAGGAAATTACATCAAAACGGTGGAATGGATGTTCAACCTAATCCCAAAAAAAATGTTTTAAAAAATAAACAAATGAATCTAATGATAAAATATAATAATAAAAATTTGGTGATACAAAATTAATGAACAATCAAAATCTAGTAAAATGTTTCTCATATAAAACCTTATAATATAAGCACTACACCAAAATGCATCTTTAGTTCATTTTGGGTTTCATTAAATTTTGAATGGATTTGAACATTTTCAACATGGTGAAATTGGTCAACCCCCTAACGAAAAACAACCAATTGCTATGAATAGTGAATTGGTCCACTAGTACATAGTGAAATACAAATTTACCAAGCCATTTCACTTGTTAATAATTAATTAAACATCATGAAATTCGATTAAATTTTAGTTATTTAATATTATTGATAATTTCAAGATTTTCAACCTATGAATTATTGACACGTGTCATTGCCTATGCTAGGTTAAAAATCTAACCTAAGTACATAAGCCATGTAAGCAACCTAAGTAGGCATTTATTTTAAAGAACTACATAAGAGAATATTTAGTCAATTTACTAGTGTTGACCATAAACACACCATTTGTGAAGTTTGATCCCTTGACATTTAGGATGAAATCAAACAACCTTACCATCAAACCACCACACTTGTTTTGATAATGTGTTACATTGCATTTTATTTATCAAATATTTTATTTATAACATTATAAAACATTAATTTTGAAAATACTTATCTTATTGAGTTTTTGTCCAAATGAAATGATTAAAGTTTAATTAAATTTTATTTTCAATAATGTACATAATTACATTTACTTCCTTTTGAAAGTGTAAAATCATTTGAACAATTTAGTTTTTCTGAATATCACTCTTCAATAAATTTCAAAGACCATTCTTTTGGGAAAAAAAATGTTTAATAAATGAATAAGATTTTTGTTAATATAATAATATTACTATGTTAGGTTACTTTCAGATATTATAAGGTTATTTTTCATTGTTCAAACTTATTTCATCCTACACTATTTATGGTTATTTATGGTTGTTCTTGAATTTTTTTGTTACTTTTTATTATTTCATCCTAAGTTATTTTTTGTTTTTCTAAATTATTTTTGGTTATTTTAGAATACTTTTGGCTATTCAAATTATTTCACCTTAGGCTATTTCTTAATATTACAAGTCTTTTTTGTTATTCTATGTTATTATAAGTTATTTCACTTTAAGTTATTTGCAGTTATTATAAGTTATTTTTCGTAATTTTAAGTTATTTCGTCTTAGGCTATTTTCGGCTATGTGAAGTTATTGTTGGTTACTTTTGGCTATTGAATGTCATTTCATTTTATGTTATTATTGGTTATTATAGGCTACATTACCATGGGCTATTTGTGGTTATTCTATTGGTGGCTAATGTTCGTTATTTTATTGGTGACAATTATTTGTTATTTTATTGGTGGCTATTGTTCATTATTATATTTTAGGTTTTTTTTAAAACTATATTGTTGACTATTATTGGTTATTTTATTAATGCCTATTAGTGCCTATTCTATTGGTAGCCATTGGTGGCTATTGGTTGTTCTTCTATTGTTGACTATTAATAGTTATTTTATTAACGATTATTGGTAGTTATTATATTGGTGGCCATTAATGGTTATTGGTGGATATTCTATTGGTGGTTATTAGTGATTATTAGTGGTTATTTTATTAGTAGCTATTATTGGATATTTTATTTTATTTTATTTTAGGTCATTATATTATATTGTATTATATTTTCATTTTTTATATTAGGATAAAATAACTTATAATAACATAAAATATAACGACCTATAACTTAAAATATAACTTGAAATAACATATATTAATTTAAAATAAAAATAACCTAAGGTATAACTTAAAGTTAATTGAATAAGTTAATTTTTAAAAACTTAAAGTAAAAAACCTTTAATAAGCTAACTAAAATACCTTAAAGTAGAATAACGTGTATAATAGTTTAAAGTATAATAATTTATAATAACATATAGTAACTTATAGTAACTTAGGGTATAAATTAAAATAACTAGGGTAACCTAAAATAATATTGGGTATATCATAAAGTAACATATGGTATTTAAAACAACAATATAAAAATAAACATATTTACCACAATGAATTATGTCAACTAGTAATGAAACACGATGTTTACATAATAATATTATAGTGAATAATTTTAACCAAAATGAAATCAGTAAAATGTAGTGAACTTATTGCACTTTTAAAGTCCCATAATGATTTAGGTTAATGAATTACACCCCACTTTTGTACTAATGAAGTTTGATAAATTTTTTACCTTCAACATAGGCCTTAAGTAACATAATTTGTATCATTTAAATTGGTCCCAAAATAACCTTAATATGATTTAAACATGACTTACGTAATTTACATACCTTAACTAGCCTACATGACCCCTATTATAACGTAGGAATGTTTTAGGTTGTTTACATAACCCCAAGGGTAGGCAATAGTAATTATTAAATGACCTACATGACCCTTAGATAAGCGTACATAATCTTTAAGTTAACCAATAATAACATTTATATAGGGTTATGTTATCCCTAAGTAGGTCTTTTAAATAGCCCATAGGTGGGTCCTATAATGAACATGAAAGAACCAAATTTACAAGATTTTTAAAACTGAGACTAAAATAAAAGCAGACCTAATTCCAAATCAAAATCATGAAACAATATAAACAAAAATAAGCACATAACATGTGCAAAATAAAAATCCAACAATATTTAATTGTAAGAACAAAACGAATACATAACAATGTTGGGATAACAAAATGTACCTAAAATTGGTGTTGTACAAACTAATTTTTTTAAAAGGTCGTACTTATATTTATATCCTTTGGGGACTTAATTCAAGGAAGGTTCCATGGAAGTTTTATCCCCATGTGTGGCCCATGATTACTCGTGGGGCCCATGTTTACCCGTGTGGCCCATGTCTAAACTAATAGTTAATTAAAAGTAGTGAACTAAGAATGTAAATAATAATGATGTTGGTAATGATGTTGGCAATGTCATTCATGACATCACTTCCTTTTATAACAACATGTTCCACAAGGAATGGCCTTGGGTTTCTTTGGATAACGTCAATGAATTTTTTTCATTTTTTTCATGGCATTTGATAGGTGTTTAGTTGGTTTCTAAGTGTGTTCATTAATGTCATATAACCTTTCAATGGACAAGATATAGTAGTTGTTGATTAAATAATTTAAAGTCGAAGATTTCCTCCATTTCATATTTTTGTTCACCATTGACTTCTATTGGTTAGGGTGGTTCTAAAACACATCATGGGATGATGGATGCATGATAGGGTTCCAACAAGTAAACATGAAATATTAAATGGATCGTCATGGAGTTTGGAAGCTTAAGTTGGAAGGCCACAATGTTGATTTGTTTTGTGATGGTGAATGGACCAAGTTTTTGGTAGTCTAATTTCTCCAAAGGTCGAATTATTTTGGTATGTTGTCATTGTTAGAAAACAAGGGTATTTCTAACCTTAAAATATGGTTGACCTTTGTAATGGACATTAAAATTTTCCTTGTATCATTTTTGTCTCCTTAAAGTCAAACACATGTTGTATTTGAATGTTTACTAACCACACTACTCAATCCTTAGTTGCAAAATTCACGATGTTGTGCACACCTTAGATGTCAAACTTGGGTTGCAAATCATGATTTGCAAAGAAATGGATTGTTATGTTGATGAATGCAGTGCATTGTTGTACGCAAACTCCACCATGGACAAGAGGTTTGATTAACTATTTTGATGATGATTGGTTGTGCATTCCAAATATTGTTCTAGGATTTAATTGACATGTTCCATTTCCCCATCCATTTGGGGGTGGAAGTTTGATGGCAATTTCATCTTCACACCTAATAACTCAAAAAGTCGCCTCCAAAACTTGGATGCAAATTGGGGTCCATTATTAGAAATGATATTTTAAAGAATGCCATGATACCAAAAAACATGATCAAAAAATAATTTGGATGTCTTTTTGCTAGTTATTGTTTTATTGCAAGGAATGAAATGAACCATCTTTGTTATATGATCCACCACCACCAAAATGGAATCAAACGAATCAGAAGGTGGGAAATTAGTGATGAATCCATGGAGATGGAAAGCCATGGCAATGGAAGGGTAGGCAATAGTTGAAGGAACCAATGTGGTTGATGGTGAAGATTCCTTGCATGTGCACAAATATCACACGGTCCAACAAACTCCTTCACATACTTCCACATTTGTGGCCATCAATAATCACAAGATATGAAGTTCATGATTTTTTGAATCTGAAATGACCTATTGCCAAAACATCCACTTTGAGAATTCAAAGTCGAGCAAGACCATCATGTATGTACAAAAGCCCATTCCAATATAGCAAACCATTATGAAATATAAATTTGTCAAATGGCCTAAGGTTGGACTTGAATTTTTCAATTAGTCTCGAACAACATTGGTAAAAGGATTTTAGGTTGGGTCAGTCATATACCAATGAGGATGAAGTAGGATGATGAAGCGCACTTGGTTGATAAAACCTTGAAACTTTGACCATGAGCCATTAAACTTGTGATGCAAACTTATTTGTGGTTCCTTTGGTTGGGGTTGCATTGTGGAAACACATCCCAAGGATGTTGAAGCCTAATTATTTTGGAAATGAACAATGGATTCATGAAGTGCTTGATTTTCTTGTTGTAAATTTTAAAGGACAACAAAGATTTTTTTTGTCGACACAAAAACACTTTCTTTATATGTAGGCATGGTTTAATATTTAAGAAAACAATGAAAATAGGCTTGATGGAAGTTTGTTCAAATTGTAATGAACACAAAACAATCAAGTTTATAAGATTTTATAAACCAAAATAAGAACAAGGGTAAGCTTATTTCCAAATCCAAATTGTGAAATAATATTTTTTTTTAAACAAACACACAACATGTATGAAACAAAAATCCAATATTATTTTATTGCAAGAACAAAATAATAATAGAAAAAGGCTATGATAAAAAAATACCGAAAATTGATGTTGAATATATTAAAGGCAATTAAATGTCTTACTTATATTTATACCCTATGGGGACCTAACTCAAAAAAACTTCTATGGAAGCTTTGTCCCAATGTATGGTCCTTAATTATCCATGTGTGGCCCATGATTGGATTAAGAATGAACAAAAAATGAATTAAAATTGAATTAAACTAATAGTTATAAATTGGTAAATTAAATCATTTATTTAAACCTGAATGGTTTAGCATAACCTAACCTAGGCTCATAGCCCAATCTAGGAATTAATTGGATAATTTAATGAATTTCATTAACTATTGCAAAATTCATTGTCTATAATCATTTGTCCTTATTCATTTCAAGGATGGTCATTGGTATGAACATGGTAAATTTGTCCAAGTTCATTCAAATCTAGTGAAACACCTTAAGAACTTGACCACATATTGTAATAGTATATATTTTTCCATGGTCATCATGATGAAAGTAGGTATAGGTAATTATCTTACTACATTGTAATTGATGAAGTTGAAATCATGTAACCAACAAGCATGGAGGATGTGGTTCTTACAAATTTGATTATATATAATTCAATATCATCCATGGATGACACGAGTTTATCTCAATTCCCTTTTAACATTTAACATAACACCTTAAAAACCCATGGCCAAACTTTTTTATGCTTACTTAATGAATTACCAAGTCATTATCATGTGCATCTTTGTTACTTGATTAATTTAGGTCTTTTTAAATTTACTTTCATGACCATATATCATCACATGCCACCAAATGAATCTTTGTGAAGATAAATCCATAATGAAGTTATTCAATAGAAATTGGAGTTTAAAAATTCAATATGAAATTTTACTTCATGTGGAGAAGTTCAAAGTCATGGTGTGCACCATTTGTTTTTGCTTAGAAAGTTGGTGAAGTTCATTGAGCAACCATGATCCTTAATGGTCATTGGTGTGGTGAATATTGTGTTTTGAAGCACTAAAATCACAAGTGCAATTTCCTAATCCTTGTGTTTGCTTGTTCAAAAAATGAAAGACTCATTTAAAGTTCATGGATTTATATTATGTGTGTAACCATTGCGAAGCCTTTTAATTTCTATACATTTTGTTTCATTTGAATCCAAAGAAGTTGATAATTAGGAAATAAATTATCGGTTCCAAGACATGTTTCCATAACCAACGATACTACACAAAAGCTTTCAACATCAATTCATAAAATTAAAATTGCATTTGTGAAGTTATATGAAATCAATGTCAAGGTGCTAATTATATCTTTGTGACAAAACATCAAAGACTAAACAATAGTTGCGTTTTTAAATCCCTTTGGTAACCAAAATTGAAAATAAAAAGAAACCCTAATTTTAAAAAACCTTATTTGTCATTCCTAACAAATGTTTTTGTCACCTTGCAATTGTGTGAATCTACAAATTCATGAAAAAAATCATATAAAAAATGCAATGATACCTTGAATTATGTCAACAAACCCATCTTGTGTAGATTTTTCAAGCCATTGTTGCTAGTTCATGTGTGGTGCTTGTGTCCTTTCATAATGCAAGAAGGATCACAAGTTTGTAGTTCACAAATGTGGGATGGTTCACACATTTACCATGCTTGAATGTGATGGCCCATGAAAACTTGGAAGACATTGAGAACTTGAGGACATGACACTTGTCATTGGGAGGGAGGCTTATTGTTGTTGATCTTCAATGCTTTAGTTTGACAAACCATATTTGTAGGACCTATATTTGGAATCTAGTTACACCTTCAACTTGGGAATGTCTTGTTAATGAAAATTTATTGGACCGTCAAAAATTGAAGGTGCAACTTTTCGATGGAAAGGTGCTTTTAGAGGGTCAAACTATGGGTAACCTTATGCATAGTTTTATTGTTATTGACAACATCATCACACTTATTCTCCTTAAGGATGAAATCAATATCACTTGTGAGAAATGCATATATATATATATAGCTTAGTGTAAGGAGCATGAATAATGATTTCGAAAAGTTTTACTTTGATGTCATTGTTGTGTATAATGTTTTCCACCTTGTCAATGAGGATTTTCATGTGAATGGTCATAATGCCATACTTTAACTTTTGTTTTTGGCAATAATGTTATATTAATTTGATTACATTTCATTTAAAAAGTACTAGTTTCAAAAAGATAGTCCATGAACATTTTTTAATTTTAGCAATAAATGACGTTGGATCTAAATGAATTATGAAAAATATGTTATTTAAAGTTTGATCATCATTTAAACATTTAAAATTTGAAATCTTCATGGCAATGACATTGACAATTCAAAAAATGTCATTAACGTTATGAAAAAACATACAAAAAACATATTTGAAATATTTACTCATGATTCAAAATTGAAATTTGGATATGAAATCTAAACCAAGTATTGTGTAATTTTTCAACATTATTTCCTCTTGGAATTATCATAGTTAAAATGAAAAACATCATAGTGAAATTATTGTCCCAAACACATATATAAGGTACATATTGTTGAGTTTTGATGACACAAAATTTTATTTTCTTAGAACACCATTCTTTATGTTCAACATCATTAGAAATAATACTTGTGTTTAATAATGAAATTGTATCAAATCCTTCTTTCATGCTTGAAGCACAAATATTTAACAATGTTTGATAAATCAATCTTAAAAACATGTTGATTTATTTTCATGTGATTTGATAGAAGCAAAAAATGTGATATTCATTTCAACATTTGAAACTTTTAACAACAATGTTATGGCTTTCATTAGCTCTTGAGACTTGACCATCCTAAAAGACCAAATATTTATTTTTATACATCATTTGTAAGCATAAGCTTGTTTTTCATTTGTTCACAATCCACTAGATTATCTAAGGAAAAGAAAGGATAAAAACTTAGATGTATGGTTCAATATCAACTCCTTAATAAAAATGGAAGGCACTAAATGACAATTACAAATTTGAATGCTCAAGCAAACTTTGAATATATTTTGATCAATGCAACTTTAAAATATTATTTGGTTCAAGTCAAAGTAAACAACAATGTTTGTGTTTTTGAATCATTAAGACGTTGCAATTGTCATGAAACCATAACCAACGGAATATTCCATGTCCACAATCAATATGGTTAATGTTTAATATGTAGTAGATTTCATTGAATGTGTTAAAAAAACTACAAATAAATAAGAGGTTCAAAAAGTAGAATATTAAAATAAATGGATGACATAATTATTAGAAATATAAAATAATAAAATTTCATTAAATATATTACAAATATCTAATACATTGGAGATTAATATTATTCAATTGAATTTGATATTGAACATGTAGAATACATCATTATAGTACAAAACCTCCTACTTCAAACGCCAGAAATTTCCATGAAACTTTTTAAACAAATGTGTACAAATTATTAAATTATTTGCAATAGTCACATTTGCAACTTTGCATGTTACAGAAATAACAATGACATTTTAGTAAGGCTTTGTAGGTACAAGTATCCCATTTTACTTAATGAAAATCTCAATTAAATGAGTAAACCAATTTGTCACATCTAATGAGGACAATTGTTGTTTAAATAATGCAAATCCTTGGATTATTAATGGCATGTAGATGCAATCATAACATTAAATTATTTTTTGCATTTGGTAAATATGATAATGCATTTATATGTAATATAACGTATTACATAGTGAAATAATAATATTAATTAATGAAAAGCCATGATTTCCAAACATAACTTTTTCACGTGATAAATAATATTTGGAACCTATGAATGGATTGTCCCCTTCATAGACCTATAATAAGTGGAATTTTTTGTATGATATATAATTCATCAATATGTCACATTGAACTAGAGGTGTAATAATATGTGTGGCATGAAGTTCATAACATAGTTTCAATAGATCCAAGGTGATAATAATAATGTTGATAGGCTTTTTATTTTATGCAAATTTAGATTCATGTTAAAGGTCAAATTTTAGGGGCTTTGCACCAAAGGTTCAACATTTAATTCAAGCCACCATTAGAAACAAATTGGGTAACCAACCATATTGAATTAGAACATGAACCATTGTTGTTGTCTTTTGTTCAACAAGTTCAAGTTCTCTAGGTACATAAAGACAACTTTAAAAAAAAAACTTAACCCTACTTTTTATGCAAATAATTAATTTCAATTGGATGTATGTAATTAATGTTACATAATATCTATCTTGGATTGTGTGTAAAGAAAATGGAATTGAACTTGATTTAAAACTAAATTGGACTCCAATTTTGTTAAAAATAGATTGAAATTGAAGTTTGGAAAAACAAAATTTGCAAGCATTTGCAAAGGAAACATAAGACGAGACAAAATGCAAACAACTGCTCTGTTCTTTCTGGTTTGGTAGAAAAAGAACTATTTGGATGGGAACGTGGGAACATACAAAATTGGGGAGTTCCCATGGCATAATGCCCTAGGGTTGGGTAGTGCCCAAATTCCTCACATGCACATTATTGGGCACAATGGCATGTACCCCCCCACACATTCCATAATGGTATAGTACCTTAGCAATTACATAATTTGAAGATTTTTATTCCAATAAAACAAAAGATTCTTGAAAATTCAATAATTTTCCTTCACACAAATTTGAACATTCTTTGATAAAAAGAAATTTTTTTTGGAAATTTCAACATTTCTGAAAATAATTTAATTAGTGTTGGAAGCTGCCAAAAACAAAATTTCCTGATAGATTTTAGCCAATTTGTGAAAAATATATTTTAAAAAAAATTCCGTCACAAATTCCCTCTATTTGCCAAAAATTTGCCTGATTTTTTTAATTTATAAAAAGTTGCAAAAAAATCGCCACAATTGCCTACAGTATAGAAGGGTACTTAAAATTTTCTACTTTCATACTTTGGCTATTGCCAAATTTGGCTAAATGTACTTAAAACATGATAGCCACATGAGCAAGATCACAAAATGTAGTTTTTTTTTTTTTTTTTTTTTTTTTTTTCCAATTTTGTGATGCTGCTCAAGTGTTTTTCTTTTTATCTTTTTCCAATTTTGTGATGTCTCTCAAATGGCGACGGTCCTTAAGTACATATAGCCAAATTTGGCGAGATTCAAAATACGAAAATAGAAAATCTGAAGTACCCTTTCACATTGTAGGCAATTGTGGCAATTTTTGGCGTTTTTTTCTCTATTTTTGGCAACTCAAAAAACAGGGAATTTGCGACAGATCATTCTTTTTCCAAAATATTTCTTGCAAAATGGCGAAGATTCGTCACCAGAAAAATTGCTGCTGCCAAGGTACTAGTATGGTACGTAGTTTGCGGCTGGAGTGAATTAGCAGCCACTAATGCACCAGTTGAGGATGAGCCCGTTCAGCCCGTTTTGCAGATGAACATCCTCCTTGCCCGATGTGTTTTTTTTGTGGTCACCTCTTCTCTGCCCCACCTACCTCCCCCCTCCTATCCCCCCCTCCTACCTCCCCAGTCCTACCTACCACCTACCTCCCCCCTCCTACCCTAAACCTACCTCCCCCTCCTACCTATCACGTACGAACCCCACCCCCCCTCACTCCATCGCCAGAGCTCGACTTGTGGAGCGGAAGCTATGGAGCTGGAGCTGTTGCTGTGGAGCTGTTACTGTGGAGTCGGAGCAGGAGCTCGAGCGCCCACGAGACCCACGCGCCCACGATTAGGTAAAATGCTTACTTTTTTTTTTTTTTTTGTTTGTTTTGTTTGAAGAGGCAAGCAACGTAGCAAGCTCCGGAAATTCTCCGGAGCTTACTTGTTGCTACAACGCAGCAAGCTCTGGAGCTTCTCCGGCTTCGGAGCTTGCTTGCTGGGGTTTTCGTTGCTTGCAAAGAAGAAGCCCTTTATCTTCTTTTTGTAGCAGAAAAGAAGAAGGCCTTTTTCTTCTTCTTTTTTGTAGTAGAAGGCCTTATTCTTTTTTTTGCAGTAGAAGAAAAAGAAAAAGAACCCTAAACCCTAAAACCCTAAACCCTAAACCTTTTGCCCCATCCTCAATATTATTATTTTTTGCTTATGGTTTAGCTCATTAGAATTAACATTTAACAATAACTAGTGGTCTTTTGTTTAGGGTTGGAGGTTGGAATGGCTAAAAGAAGAAAATTAGGAAAAGCGGTGGTGGTGAGCTGGAAGTCAATATGCAAGATGTTGCATCAGATGAAGCGATTCTTCTAAGTGTTTCTGTGTCAAATGAGGCGATTCTTCTGCCATATGTTGTTGGAGGAGATGAGGGAGTTATTGAATCACATGTTGCTGCATTAAATGCAACAATTGTGAAGCAAAATATTGCTGCATCAGATGCGGCAATTACTCAGCAAAATGTTGCTGCATCAGATGCGGGAATTGCTCAGCAAAATGTTGTTGCATCAGATGCGGCAACTTCTGAGCATAATGTTGCTACATCAGATGTAGGGGGTGTTCAGCAAAATGTTGTTGCATCAGATGAGGAAATTGATGAGGAAATTGGTGAGCAAAATGGTGTTTTATCATAATTGAAACATAAGGATAACATTGGTATAGATTATTTTAGAATTTGTGGACATCATATTAAATACAGATTAATAAAATTGTACAAGTTTCTTGAAGTTTAATTATATCCGCACCTTTCGTCATTTGTTGGAAGGTGCGGGATTTTTTTTGTCAAATTTTTTTATGCAATACCTGAAAACAATTCATGTTTATAGGAGTAGTATGTGATTGTGTGATTTTATGATTTGTAATACCTGCATTCTGTTTTTTGATCTTTTTTTTTAAAGCTTAGGTCCGGAAGTTGAATCTAACCAGCAGTTCAACCACTTGCACTTCTTTGTCCACCTAATTTGGCTGGGAAGGACAAGGAATGGACACATGTTGGGTCCAAATGGAAATGCAAAGTTGGCAATTGCACTGTTGCATATTGTGCGAAATGGCTGTTGACCAAACACTTGAAGGAGGCGCATGGCTTGGTGGCAAAAAAGTCCAAACCTGGGAGGCTTTCAACTGCTACAGGAGGTCCTCGACATCAAGACCATGCCAAGATGAATGCTCGTATCTTAGGAAATGCAATGGCTGTGCAAAGGCGGAAAGATCAAAAGGTGGCTAGTCGCGCTCATGCCAAAGCTCAACGCGAGTGGGAAAACCTGGTAGCTGTTGCAAAACAGTGTCCACCATTCACAAAACCAGGTCTGGTCAAATTAGCTTCAGAGCAACTGTTGAAAGTGTTGGGGCTTACTACTTGGGGTGTGGGCAGTGTGCCTCGAGATGCAGCATCGCGAATGGAGAAAGATGAAGACTTGCAAGGGATTATTCGATCCACCCGTTGCACATATGCACGACAACTCAAGACGGCATGGGATGTCAAATATTGGGATCAAGATTCCAATAAAACAAGTCGGACAAAATAGTTGGTAGCTGTTTTGGATTTTCATGAATCTAGAATGATTCATGGAAGGTAAGAAACAATCATAAGTAATGTTTATTGTTTTTTTATTGCATTTCATCCAAGGTGTGTTAGGGTTTAACTTTGTGGTTTTTTGGTGTTTATAGGGTTCAGGGCCAAACACAGGAAGAGTTTGTGGCAACTGCAGTTTAAGTTGAGATGCAACGCCGACATTTATACATTGTTCGTCATGCAGCAAAAGCTGCAAATGCAGCTGCTGCATACCAAGTTAAACATAGGATTGTAGATACTGATATGGGTTAGGGTTTAGGGTTATACAATTAGTTAAGTTTTATAGCCCTTTTACTTTTTGGACCACCCAATTTTGAATTTTGATCTTTTGATATGTTATAAAGAACCAACGCTTTTTTTTCATTGGGTTATTTAGTAATTTTTCATACACCCATTTTTGTACATCTTTTACCAATATAATAGTATATTCTATTCACACTTGTTCTATGGTATGTGGTTAAGCATATGTCTTCTTTGTCATAATTTTCTTAGTACTTGAGATGTAAGAATCAAACCAAAAATCAAAATGAACATTGTGTAATACTTACACCTAATATAATAGGACTCACATCACTTGAAGAGTTTCAAAACAATATACACATTTTAAACATATAAAATACCTACATCATTTTCTATTATAAATCCCATAAAGAGATTTTCAAATATGCAATACCCACATATACGTCCTAAAATAGCCACATGCATATTACATTCAGTGCAATACCCACATCTAAGTCCCATAATAGCCGTTGGTATTTTTGGCATCTCTTGCAATACTCGCATATGGGCCACCCATAGTTGTTGACATTCGTCATTCGTTGTAACACCCGCATATGGGTCCATGGTTTTTGTTGGGTTTTTTAACATTTCTTGCAATATCCGCATATAGTTTCCATAATAGCCACTGGTTTTTTTTGTGTCTCTTGTAATACCCGCATATAGGTCCCACAATAGTTGCTGGTTTTTTTCATTCTTTGCAAAACTTACATTCTGTCATAAAATTAATTTAAAATAATAATTAATTTAGGTATATAAAAAGACATATTTTGGGTATCCATAGCACTTATTTGTTATTTTGAAATGACATTACATGCGGGTTTGCATTTAGGGTTTAGGGTCTTCACATAAGTTTTGCCTCAATCACCTATGGATTATTTTGCATATAAAATTCCCCCTATAATGCACCATAGATTTATTTTATTTACTAATAATTTGTAAAACAAAATTGTTAGGGTTTCCCAAACTCTAAATTTGAGTCATATTCTATTGTATATATATATATATAACTATAAATAAATATGAAAATATTATATGTATTGAAATGGATCAATAGTATAATTCCATAATATGATTATTTATATATTATGTGTTACAAATAACAATAAATTTGGACCAATTTTTAAACCAATATTATACATCATAGAAAATAAAGTATACATTTGTGTTATATATATATAAAATATAAAATGTTTTTGACACATTATATGATTATTTTAACCAAGAATTTATTTACTGTATATAAAAAAATATAAAATAAAATTTCAATCAAACATAGGATTAATATATGGGAGAGATCATTTTTATTATTATGTGAAACATGAAAGAAAAAGTAGAAATTTATGTGCTTTGATTTATTTATTAACATAATTTTAAATCTTATTAAATTAGAGACTTTATATTTATGTTTTTTGAAATCATTATACAACCTTAAAAGGGGGGAAGAAAAAAAAACATCTTTGAACAAATTTTAAGCTTGAACTTTTTAGTTTTTGATCTCAACAAACTTTGTATTGCATTCAAGGTTGGGTTTTCACATAAGGTTTGCTTCTTACCTTTGTGTGATAACTCCAACCTAATTTTCCACATTTCTTTGAAGAAAATATAGAATAAGAGTATTAGGTCACATATGTTTAAACCCAAAAAAATTCCCCCCAATTGAATGTAAAATATTTTTGATAGTACATGAATTATCAACAAATTTTGTCATATAATTAAATAATTAATAGACCATTATTTCAGATACTTTAAATGATTAATTATCAAGAATTAGATAATCATTTATTTATGTGGAATAATTAACTATTCATTTGGCTTAACTTCATTTATTTGGATAATAAAAAGTTGGATCTAAAAATCAGATTAACTTTATTTGATTGATTAACTTTGATATATTTTTATTTTAATAAGTGATTAAAATCACTATTTAAGATAACTATTCCATGTTATAGATTGCATGTTCAACTTTTTCATGAAAAATTCATACACCAAAATAAGTTTGATCACAATTGCCATTATACTATTTGTTCCACAAACAATACAACTTTTTTTCAAATTCATGAAACAAAATAAGAATCATGGTACTCCTAATCAACAACCCCAGCCTCACACCTTTGTTAACATATTATTTTGAAATTAATTAATTAGTTTAGAGTGACCCAAAATGTAGATAGTATATTTAGGGTAGGATCTTCATTTAAAGAGGTTTAAACCCCACATCCGTATTTTTATAGTGGCCCAAAATGCAGGTATTGCATGTAGGGTAGGATCTTCACTTAAAGAAGGCTTAAACCCCCCATGCGTACTTCCGAGGTGACCAAAAATGCAGGTCTTTCATTTAGGGTTCAGTTTATATCATTATTTATATATTAGGTGTTATAAATAACAATATATTTGGACCAATATTTAAACCAATATTATACATCATGAAAAATAAAATTTACATAAGGACTTGTGTTATATATGTATAAAATATTTTTGACCCAATATATGAATATTTTAACCAAAAAATTATTTACTATATACCAGAAAAATATAAATAAAAATTTCATTAAACATAGGAATAATATATGGGAGAGATCATTTTTATTATCATGTGAAATAGAACAGAAGAAAGTAAATAATTACATGTTTTGAATTTTTTTTAAACATAATTTAAAATCTTGTTAAATTAAAGACTTTATATTTATGTTTTTAGTATGAATATACAACTTTAAAAGGGGAAAAAAAATATGAACATCTTTGAAAAATATTTAAGCTTGAACTTTTTATTTTTTGATCTTGACAAACTTTGAGGTGAATTTAGGGTTGGGTTTTCATATAAGGTTTGTTTTTTACCTTTGTATGATAACTCCAACCTAATTTTCACAATTTTTTTGAAGAAAATATAGAATGAAATTGAATTGTTTCACATATGTCTAAACCTTAAAATTTCCCCCCCAATTTAATATAAAATATTGATGATAATTAATGAATTACCACAAAATTTGTCATATAATTAAATAATTAATATACCATTATTTCAGATAATTTAGATGATTTATTTATTTAAAATAATTAACTAATCATTTGGCTTAATTTTATTTACTTGAAAATAAAAAAATTGGATTTAATCAGATTAATTAATCTGATATTTGATTCATTAATTTTAGTATATATTTGTTTTAATAAATTATTGAAATCACTATTTAAGATAATTATTCCATGTTATAGATTGCAAGTTCAACTTTTTCATGAAAAGTTTTTACACCAAAACAAGCTTGATCACAATTGTCATTGCACTATTTGTTCCACAAATAATGAAACCTTTTTAAAAATTCATGAAAAAAAATAAGAATCATGGATTCCTAATTAACAACCCCGACCTCCATACACACCTTTGTTAGCATATGATTTTGAAATTAACTAATTACTTTAGAGTGACCCAAAGTGCAGGTATTGCATTTAGGGTAGGATCTTCATTTAAAGAAGGCTTAAACCCCACATGCGTATTTTTTGTGTGACCCAAAGTGTAGGTATTGCATTTAGGGTAGGATCTTCATATAAAGATGCTTAAACCCACATGCGTACTTTCAAAATGGCCCAAAATGCAAGTATTTAGGGTAAGGTTTTTTCAAAGTGACTTTGCGTTTGCATATTGTGTTTAGGGCTAAGTCTTCAATTAATGGTATCCAAACCATTTAGATGGGTTTTTTTTTTAAACGTGTGGGTATTGCATTTAAGCTTGTTTTTCATTTAAACTTGCAATACCCGAACTTATACTTACCTCTACCAATTGGAATGTTGGGGTTTCATTGCAGTACCTACATCCGTATTTACCTTTACAAACTGGAATTTTGGGGCATGATTGCAATACTTGCACTTGTACTTACTTTTACCAACTGGGATTTTGGGGCCTACTTACAATACCTGCATCCAACACTAATATTATCATTATCCTTGTGTTTTTGCATTTCACACTTTTTGTGCTTATTACTTGGAAACAATAATAACCTTTGTGCCATATTAGATGTCATGTGTGTGTTGAATACATGATGTTAAAAAATTTGGGGTATAATTTCCTCCATACAAAATTGATTATACAAGAAAATTCTTAGTGCTAATGGCAACAATCTTGATTAGTAATTGAAACATTTATTCATGACATCGTTTAGTATGTACATTTGTGTGATTGAGCATTGTTTCATGCCAATCTTTGAGCCATTTGACACTATTTCCCAATCCATCTTCTACACAACGTAACACCAATCCTGGATGTGAAATTGCATTTGCCTTTGTGAGGCGTATGTTACGAATATTACATGCCAATACTCTCATGTGTGAGGTGGCATGTTCTTAAAGTGTCACATCGCCTTCTTTACATTCATTTGTGATCTCTTGCATTGTAGTGACCAATTGTGCAAGAGCCCTTTCCATTGGGGTTAATGAATTTATTGTCTCATTAGACCGTACAATGGCACCCATAGGGAGATCATTTTGCTCCATATTCATGAGCCCATCAAATTTCATGATCCCATCATCACCTTCAAGATGATCATCTTCGTCATCATCACTGGACTCCATATCATCTGGAATATGTTGCGGGTTTGCAAACATGTGACGCAACCCTCCACGATGTGATCCATACCATGTTCCACAGTAATGAATGATATCCTCTTGAGAAATGTCTGTGCATGTGAGAATGACCTTAATTTGGTGTTTACACATGTTCCCTCGCAATGCCCATTCGCATGTGCAACAAAACATTTCGGTGAATGGGAATTTCACCGTGTAAATAACATTGGGAAGGTGTTGGCTCCGTACAGCCCAAGCTCCATCACTCTCAACGGTTGGTTAGTACACATGGCTGAGTGGAATAAGGGTTGCCTTTTCCACACTTCGTGTAATAATGGCCTCCATAACCTTGTTTTTTATGAAACCCCTTCTTTTCATTTCCAATGTGTGCATGTAGTGGCGTGCAATGGTTGTTGTTAATCGCCACACCAACCAGTCAATCCTATGCCCTCCAAAGCCTTTTGTGTCAAGAGCAAGCCAACGTTTCAATGCACCATGATATGAATCAATGCTCGCTTGGGTGTCTTGGTTGGAATAAGGCACTCTTCGAACACCCACCATCCATAATTCTACAAACATAAACACAATACATAAGGATGAATAACATTATACAAAATAATTTTGAATGCTGAACCATGATAAGTATTATCACTTACCAAATTGATGGTAATAAGTCCAGAAATAGTTTGTCCACGCATCACCAGGGCTATGTTTATGAAAGCTTTTTCTCACAGCAACCCTCCCACGCTCTTTGAAGTCATCAATTGTTTCTCCATGATTGATGGACATGTACATCACATCATGAAGGTCTTGGAGGATTCCACCCCGCACTTCCACATCTTTGATTTTTTCAATACCACGAAGGCGCCATGCTTTGAGAACATGCCAACAACAAAGGTAGATGGGAACCTTGTCCACACCCCATACGACCCTAATAAAGACACATATGCAATAAAATCTCCATGAGTGGATGGGGTTAGTACAACATAAAATGCATTTGAAGTAATATTGAATTTTATGAAAGATATTTAAAAACATTTAAGGAAATAAACACAAAGTCGATACTAGGTATAGAACTAACCGTAATGCCTTCAATTCTTGAGGTGCATCATCAACGAGGAAACATGATGGTTTCCAATGCGGGATGTGTGATAACATCTTCTCTTTTAATGGTTTCAACCATTCAATCAAATCTTGCACTGTTTGCCTACTTGTAATGATCCAAGCTAAAGGGACACCCGTGCGATGATCATCAAATCCCATCAAGGTGAATAGATGGAACTTCATGTCATTTGTGCCAAATGTTGCATCCATAGAAATGGCACCATTGTGACCATATGATAGCATGGACTCACATTGAGTTGGTGTTTGAATACCTATGGTGAATGGGACTTGAGTTCCGTGCATTTCACTAACATCTTGGAAAAAAAAACACATCTTCTAGATGTTGGAGAGCCCAAGACTGAATTGAAATTGCAGGGTTAGTGTGTAAACGCCAACTCCCTTTCTTATGTTTCCGATCCAAATATGCAATGTCTTGAAGCCGAATGAAATCATCTCGTGTCATGCTTTGACCCGCATTCACACGTTCCCACCAAATTGCTTTATGCTTGTCATATATTTGTTTGGTCGTATAACCTAAGCTTAGTTGGGCCCATATGTGGTCTTTCAATGCTTGTGACATGCGTGGAGCATAACGAGACATACGAGAAATGGACTCTGGGTCATGCTCACCATGTGTGAATGACCCATCAATTCGTGTATGGGCCTTATGATAGATTGTGATCTCAGCCACATCAGGTCGTGTGTATAGACGTTTGATTGAGAATGACACTAGGCATCCTCATTTAATAGATAGAGTGTGGGTTGAATTTTCTCAATAGTCCTCTGGTCCATATGCGCATTGATACCTAGACCAAAAAACTTTCAAAACGTAAATGATTACATCTTTGGTATATGAATTAAAAAAATTAAAAAGGTTAATGCCATAAATGTTTACCATGTATGCCCGAGGTGGTTTTTGATAGTTGGTTGCTTGACATCCGTTTGGCTTGGAAAGTTTTTGTAAACACTCCATTTCACATGGGTGTTCGTATCCCCTCGTTCACCTTCCAAGAATTCCGAGATGCGAGCATATGGAACATAAGCAAATTGAATGGTCACTTTATTTTGCCCTCCATGGCGTATCCCAGATGTCCACACCAAGTCTTTGTTTGAGAAAGGGGACTTGGTGGGGTTTTGGACATTAATGGAATGAGACTTTGGAACCCTTCCCATGATTGAAGGAAGTAGGACAAATTCCTACATTAAGAGAATTTATAACTCTTTAAACATTCATCATTGAACAAAAACCCAAAATGCAATACATACATGGTTCCTTTAAAATCAATGTTGTGACTTGGAATTCCCATTACAACACCCATATCATGATATAAAAAACCTACTATTCCAATGTACATAACGTACAATACTTGCATTATGAACCCATATACTAAAACAAACTTTGGCAATACCCACATTGAGCTATTAAACCTCCCATCATTGAAAATTTTCTCATATGCAATACCCATATTGTACCTTAAACCCATAATGTCTGAAAACCCCATGTAGCAATACCCACATAATGATAGTTAATGCACACTGTTTGAGAGGTACAAAATGCAATACCTACTTTAAGCCAAAAAACCCACACTGGTTGTGGGTAGTCAATGCATTATTCGCATATGGGTATGAAAAAATAAACTACAAAGAAATATTGAATATGAAATATCCATGACAAAGTATAAAACCTTTATCTATGCTTGTATACTTAATGAAATTTGATGCCCTTTCTACATCCAAGAACTAGGAAATGAAAAGAGGTTGAATTATGAAAATATAAACAAAAAAACAAAAGAAGTAACAAGAGACAAATGCATACCTTTAAGAATAAAAGATGACAACGTTCCACCAAAATTTATAATCCCAATTGAAACGCAACCCTAAAAAATCATAACTCGTACAAAAATGGGTTAGAAAATATTAAACTTTACGAACTATAGAATATATGGAAACAAAGGAAATTCAAATTATGGTATATATATAAACAAGTGAAAAGATCAAAAACCAATACAATGAGCACAATTTAGAGTATAAACCTTAGGTTTTGAAATATATGAACCAAATTCTTATACACTAAATAATAAAACATAACCCTAAAAATCCAAATGATATTTTACCATAAGCCTTATTACAACCCTAATTATACAAACCTTAACAAAAAAAAGTCTTAGTGATATATGTCCTAATCCCAAAAAACTATACAAACTATATAATGCAAAATACGTTAATGTTTAAAAACAATCAAATAATTTTCATACAAAACCAAAAGAGAATATATGTCTTTTACCTTTGTGTGATCTCTCCAACTTAATTTTTTCCACCCTTTTTGAAGAAAATATAGAATGTAATTGATTACTTCACATATGTGTAAACCCTAAACGTAATGGTTAAGTTAGTAGGGTATGTAATTAATAGAGTAGTTAGGTTAGTAAGGTAGGTGGTTAGTACAATAGCTAGGTTAGTAGGATAACTAATTATTAAGGTAGTTGTGTTAGTAGGGGATAATAAATAAGGTATCAAGGTTGGTGCAATACTTATGAGGGTAGGAAAGTGAGCAAGGTAACTATTCTGAATGAATCCAAATGCAGGTATTGCATTTAGGATGGGATCTTCATATAAAAAACCTTAAACCCCGCATGGGTATTTTTGGAGTGACCCTAAATGCAGGTATTGCATTTAGGTTAAGATCTTCATATAAAGAAAGCTTAAACTTTACATGCGTCCTTTCGGAGTGACCCAAAGTGCAGGTATTGCATTTAGGGTTGGGTTATCTCAAAGTGACTTTGCATATGCATATTGTGTTTCGGGCTAGGTCTTCACTTAAGGGTATCCAAACCATTTAGATGGGTTTTTCGGAAACGTGGGTATTACATTTAGGTTTGGTTTTTCATCTCAACTTGAAATACCCAAACTTATACTTACCTTTACTAATTAGAATTTTAGGGTTTCGTTGCAATACCTACACATGTACTTACTTTTACCAACTGGAATTTTGGGGCATAATTTCAATACTTGCACTTGTACTTACTTTTACCAAACCCTAACAAAAAAAGTCTTAGTGATATATGCCCTAAACCTAAAAATTATACAAGCTATACAAATCATACAATGCAAAATAAAAAAGTTTGAAAGAACATAGGAAAAAATTTAAAAACCAAAATTCAAAGGTTTTAAACTATAAATATTTATTAATTGAAAGAAAATACGTTAATCTTTAAAAATAATCAAATAATTTTCATATAAAACCAAAAGAAAAAATATGTTTTTTATCTTTGTGTGATCTTTCCAACCTAATTTTTCCACTCTTTTTGAAGAAGATATAAAATGCAATTGTATTAATTCACATATGTGTAAACCCTATAATTTTCCCCGCAAATTTAGCCTACTTTAGATGAATTACTATACATTTATGAAAAAAAAATTAATTAATTTGTGTATCAACCCTAAACCTAATGGTTAAGTTAGTAGGGTATGTAATTAATAGAGTAGCTAGGTTAGTACGGTAGGTGGTTAGTACAGTAGCTAGGTTAGTAGGGTAGGTGGTTAGTACAGTAGCTAGGTCAGTAGGATAACTAGTTATTAGGGTAGCTGTGTAAGTAGGTTGGTGCATACTTATGACGGTAGGAAAGTGAGCAGGGTAGGTATGTGTGAGGTCAGGTCCAGGAAAAACGGCCAGGAGCCAAAAAAAAAAAAAGAAAAAAAAAGTACAGTGGTCAGCAGCAAAAAGATATCGACTGTGATGAGCCCCATCCGGCGCCGAATGAAAAAACGCAACCCATCCGGTGGACAGAACGGCCAACTGGTGCATTGGTGGCTGTTAATTCACTCTGGCCCGTAGTTTGCTACTGAAGATTGTTGGCCGTCTTTCGGATTACAAACAAATTTCTACGTCCCCGAAGTCATATTCATCATGGTGTCGGACTCGCGGGTTTTGCAAGAGCGAAGAAGAAGAGTTTTTGGAGTCGGATTTGCCGTTGCATCCGGCATCTGATTCTTCAGAGATCCGCTTTCATGTGGTGGTTTCTGCGTCCGGCAAGTGTCTCAAATCCAGCCGGCTGTCGGAGGTCTTCGATCAGATGCAAAAATGGAGTGAACTAGGTAATAACTAATAACTTAGCATACAAAAACATGATAGCTCAGTCTTTACGTTTTCAATTGATGTTTTCTGCTTTGCGAAATCTCTGAGGGCATCGGCGCAGAGACGGATCCTTCTTGCTTCTTGCTGTTGCAATAATCAGCATCTTCTTGTTGTGATAATCACCGTCTTGTTGTTGTGATGATCATTATCTTGTCGTGATATTACGACTTGGACGCGGATTATTGTCTACTCTATTGCAGAGCCAAACTTCACATCTTGTGTTTGTGATGGCTGGATCACAGTGGCATGGCTATTGGGACAGGAGGAGGCTCTCAGTGAAGAGAAAGGAGGTATCGCAGAGCGAGAACGATGAGATCGGTGCAGGGACGGAAAAGAGCTCTCCGAGCATTGTTGCTACCGACCTCGTGGATGTCTACGAGTTCATTTGCAGGCATGTTTTTTTGTCTTCTATTTGCTGGTTTTTTCTTCTTTTTTCCCCCCGCAGATGATGCTTTCTTTCAAAATTTCTCCGTTCTCGCTCAGAAATGCGGGCACGGAGCTTCTTCTTCGGGCACTTTTGTCTTTCTTTCCTTTCACTAAAGTGTGCATCTACTACAGCACTGAGGCCCCCCAACCTGTGACATAGTCCAGATACAATTGTTTTCTCTTTTCTCTCCCTTCTCATTTGGATCTCCATTGTTGGGTTAAGTTTTTGCACGGCATCGCTGCCAACATGAATGTTAAAATCAAGAACAGGAGCTGTGTGCAGAAACCTCAAATGAATTATGAATTTTTTCAATCTATGTGCGTGCCTCACGCACTCCTTCATAGCAAACAATCCAGTAGCCCAGAAATTGCAAGCAGATTAGGGTGAGTGGATTTACTCCTGCTACTGCTGGCATGTGCTTTTTCTGCATGGCATCATGGCTTGATGAAATTGATATGTGAATCTGTGGAATGTTTTCATGAGGAAGAAGATGTCTTGAGTGATTGTGGTTATTGGTCTTTCAAAAGAATAGTACTCTTCCTTATTTGGAATCGTTATACACCATTGTTACCTTGTTGCTGTTGTCTCCTTTTTTCTTTACTTCATTTTTTTTCTCCCTGAAGTTTTATTTCTGTCTGAAGATTCATATTGTAGATTGTTTGATGTATTTGCAGTGGCCCTTTGCTTGCAAAGACAGGATTCACCAAGGAAAGTGTAGCACAAACAATTGATGAGTGGTGCGCTATAGGAGTGAAGCTTTCCAGAAAGCTGGGATTCAATGAGTTTGAGCTCTCACTGTCAGAAAAAGTCCGTATTTACCACTATTATGTACCAGTGTTCCTGTGGTGCAAATGGGAACTGGAACTCCATACTTTAAAGTATAAAGAGGGAGAGTTTGTTCGACCTCTGGTGGTATGTGACCAATATTGAACTGGACAATGATGATGATTCACAGTCTATCTTTGTTTTTCAGTTGAGCATTGATCTTCTTTAGCAATTCTTTTTATGTACTTATCATCACTTGTTTTTCCAGCTTGTGGATTTTGCAAATGCACAATGTGCAATGGCAACTGGGCTGCCCATGACTGTGTGTGATGGTTTCTAAGGAGTATTCAGATTGTGCTGGGTGGCGGTGGGGACAGATAGGGATTAGTGCACCACAAGGGTGTGGCAAGACCACCATTGTCGATTCACTCGAGTATCTTTTCAACTCTCTTGGCAGGTCGGTGCAAAATCACTTCAGTCACTTGCAGATCTCATGCCATTTCTCTCACTCCTTTTCAAAGAAAGCAGCACAACTTATGTGTTGAAAGCTACAATCCTCTTCTTGCCACATTCTTTTGGCTGTAAGCTGTGCCTATACAATCTAATATCTGTGTTTTGGAAGTAGGCTTACAACGAGATGTCTGAGTTTAGTACTGTACTTGACAATACCAGTGGTCTTGGCAGAATGGATCTGTTCAGGGTGCAGGAGGCCCCAACCACTCCCCTCTATGTAGACCTCTCTATGCTTTAGACTGAGATGCTTGCTTGTAAGGGGGAAAACTAAAATGAAATGAAGCTTGGCCTCACAGCTTGTTGCATCTTGATTGAGGATACACTATTGGCTATTTTGATATGCCATGACTTGATTGGTAGCCAGCATCATGACCAAGTCTTCCTCTTGCTTCTGGAAATGTAATAGAAAGTCAGGATGCAGATTTTGTGTAATGATTTGCCCAAAATTTTGTGCTGAGTATTGTATACTTATCTACACCCTCCATTGGGAGCTGATGAAGACAATGGGTTGGCATGGCAGCTGGTCACTGCTAGTGGTGACAGAGGTAATGGTCTGACACCTTGTGAGCAACACTCTCATAAGGTTATGATTGTACTCATTGTCATGTTACCTTCAAAATGTTATTTTGGAAACTTCTCTGCAATCTCATAGGTATATGTACATGACATTCATCAAAAAATCATGCTCTTAAAGTTCTCGTGGTTTCTCTCTTGTTCTTTTTTTCATTTCCCTTTCTTGTTTAAATCCTTGGCCTCTCCCTTGTAATTTTATTTTGAGGTTGCCATCGTCATGGGAGTCTTCACATCATATCTGGTCTTGTGGCAGAAACTCAATACATAGGCTAATGCATGGCATTGGCCTCCAGCCACTGCTGAGAGCTCTGATGATTTAGTGCTGATGTTGTGGTAGTGGGTTACCACCATATCAGTTGCTGTTGAAGGTCACTGAATATGTGTGTGACAGTCACTAATGTTCACACCACTCCACATATTGTTTCCTTTGTCTTTAGGATTTGATCTTCTTGTTTTCCTGCTGGCTGATATGTTGGTTGGGTCTAGCATCTCTATAAGGTTAATATTAGGTTGTCTCTTTACTCTATTCAGGTTGTCTTAGATTATAACTATGAAGACATTACTTATGAAGACATATATGTACATGACAGTCATGCAGCAGCAATCTCTATTGATGACTTTTATTTGACAGCTTCCAGTCAGGTATCCACTATCCACCTTGAACCCTGAGCCACAAATAGACCACAATTTCTAACTCTGGATAAAGAGTGTTTTATTTGTAGCTTCAAGTGAAAAGTGCTTTAAGTTGGTGTGGTAGTGTTTGAGAATAATGACTGGTTGTGTCTTATGGGGTTTCTTGCAGGCAGAGCTGGCAGCTTTGAATTGCGACAACCATCTCTTGAAGGTAATGCTTTCACAGCTGAACCAAATCTTGCTGCACTTGGCTGATCTACAGGACTGAGGTTCCTTGGCAGCGGAAATTTGAAATAACTGCGGATGGGATACTCTTAAATGTGGCCAGATGCGAGGGAACGCGGGCAGCCATGATTTGCAGCTGGGAATTCAGACACTGAAGGCACTTTGCTCTCTCACATCTAGTGGTTTGCCTCCCTACCCATCTGATTCTATTTGCCTTCTTTGCAGTTTTGGCTTGCATCTTGTACTTCCCAGTGTCATATTCAATCCCACAACTGCCATTGAGATGAATACATCACTGTTCTTGAAGTGGATAAATACTTATCTCCTCACTGTGCACCTTGCAGAAGCTGATTACTACATTACGTGTCTTGCAGGTATGACAGCAAAGCTCCCACACTATGACAAGGTAGGATATTTATGTTTGCACTGACAGCCTGTGCATTTGACTATTCTAGACAAACTTTATTTCTCTGTGACTCCCAGGACAGGAGATCAAGAACCTATTCAATGGGGATGTGAGTTAGTAGATAATGTGGACACTTGGATGTCATAGTCTGCAAATGCAGGATATGGTGACAGAGCAGATCCTTCAAAATGGGCTGAGGTGGAGGCACCTCTGAAGGTATGAGTTGCTGCTTCCAAAATGCCCATCTGACACAGTAACTATGAATGTCATGCCTGTTTGCTTTGAACACTGCAAATTTCTGCTTAGATGAGTACATAGAGGAGGACGTTCAAAGGTATGTGGATGATGGACAGGTAGTGCTTTTTGAAGGCTGGATGTTGGGTTTTGAACCAGAAGACGAGTGTACAGTTGCTGCTATTGATCCTCAGGTGAGGCGTTTGCTTTGCTGCCCTATCTGGAAGTATTTGAACACATAATTCTTGAGGTGTTCCATTTTCCGCCATGGCAATTCCAACAGCTGCACAACATCATGTTCATCATTTCCAACTGCAAATCAGCAAATTTGTACACTGCCAAGTTGCAGGTCAGAGGAACATGGCAGAGTCAATCAGAGTCCTTTGACTAATCCCTGTTTGAGCTTTACAATATTTGCTGAAGGTATCCAAACTAAGATCTAATCTGTTGTGTGATGACTCTTGGGAAATTGTGATGGGATGGTGCAGCTTGTGGCAGTGAATAAGAATTTGGCAGCATATAATGATGCTTGGCACAAAATGATTGATTCATGGATTATTATTCAAGTTGGGGATCCACATTGGGTCTACAAGTGGCGGCAGCAGGTTTGAAATCAAACCCACACTTCACATTCACAGAGAACCATCTCTTCTCTGTAAGATTAGCACTTCTGGCATCCTCATACGATCCCCTTTTGGCACAATTTCTGTCTCATGCAGTGTGATTGCTTGTTGATCAGGCAGAGGCAGGAATGCGTGCTGATGGTGGGTCAGGCATGACAGATGAACAGGTAAGGTGCACATCCTGTCTGCCAGGTGCAAAAATCAAAGACTAACCTGATGATGTTCCACATAGTCAAATTCACATGTCCACTTGCAATGATCATCATTCTTTGGTAAAACTGTGTGGACAATCAAAGGACAAACCTGATGTTCCATAAGCTCTCTAATTCACACATCCACTTCCAATTATCATTCTTTGGCAAAAATGCAGGCACATCTCCCTCTAATTGCAGGCTAATTTTGTCTGTCCAAATTCAGGTTGCAGATTTTGTGTCGACATACATGCCTGCCTACAAAGCCTATTTGCCAGCTCTGTACGAAAAGGGTCCACATGGGGCTAGCCCAGAACACACTCTCAGGCTGGACATTGATGAAGATCGAAATCCAGTTGGGTAAAACAGGGACAACTCCCATAATCTCAGTGCCACATGATCTTGCTTTATGAACCAAGTGATGCACCTTTCATTTGAAAAAACATCACTGCTTCAAGCTATTGAATGCAATTTTGTTTCATGGTGCTTTTGATTTCTAGCTGGTTCTAGATGTGCTTTGAATTTGGTGCATCAGTATTGAACCTTCTTGCATTATATTGAAGAACTGCTTGAGTAGATTGTTCTTTCCTGCCACACAAAACAGTTTCAAACCTTGAAGCTTGGGATAGCGTTAATCGGCTTAGACCAGATTCACACCCATGCCTGGTATGTGTGCCTCTACTGGTGTCTATTGCATTCAAAATGGTATTCCAGTTATTTCCTCATCCCCACCCATGAACACGAAAAACGTGTAGACTGAGAACCAATTAAAGTTCACCACATTGGTCAATCCTGTCAATCAAAGGCAATCATATTCTTTAAAAATGGTTTCAGTTGGTTAGTGTATTATGCATGTGCACACAGATGAGTGCTAACTTAGCTGTTGTTTGTGCAGAGAGGGGATAAAAGAGAAGTGAATCTCCCCTCTGCCTTTCTGTTTACAGATGTATGGATGTCATGTATGATGTATCCATCTTCATGCAATGGTAACCAACAAGAAATTTTCTTGATGTACCAGGTACTTGGGTCAGTTTTAGCAAGAATGAATGTGATGAGATGTGATTGCCACTTGGAATGGAGGACTAGGGTTAAAGACCGGATGGACTTTAGGTTGGCTGCAATTCAATATCATGCCTGTTGAATTAGTATCTGGATTTTCTGAGATTGGTTATCATCATTATGCACATTAGATGGTGTAAATGGGTCATGTGCCAACTATCCAAAACCTACATCATTAGTTCAAGAGGCAACATTATGCCCACTTCAATTGTGTGGTAAAAATCTTGATGTTGTATGCAATAGAAACAATTATTAATGTGGAGATCATTTCATCATCCATCAAGATAACTGAAGCTTGATTTATTGTAAGGTGTTGAATTTGGAAAAGTAATGTTCTTGCAAAGTAATGGTGATTGGGTGACTAGAATGAAAAAACATGGATGGTTGTAGGGACAATCCCCTTGAGGGTGGTGACATGGTTGAGTGTGTGCATTGCAATGTTGAAGGGGGTGCCTTTGAAGAATATTTGTGAGAGCATTAAATATCAATGATTCTGGATTCCCAAAGTGATTGATGACAAAGGCTTTGGAGATCACCTTTACAACATTCCAAAAGCTAAACTTAGAGGAATTATGTAGAGTCATTCAAGACATGCTACCAATAAAAAAGTGGAGTAAATTGGGGTATTAGACAAGCAAAGGTAGCTTTGAGTGTCCATCATATAGGAGTTCTACAAGAAGTGGCTGCAACATTAGGACTTATTTTTGGATACCACTATGCTAGCGGTGCAAGCATAGGCAAATGTGGGATTAACAATATGACATTACACCAAAAATATGAATTTATCACATCTATGACTACATTTGTAGTTGTATATGACACACATCATTACATGACTCCATAGTCAATAAGGATCCATTGTTTTTACCATAACATATATGTACAACAACAACATGGTTGATGACATGGCCAGATTCCCTCCGAAAAATAAAATATAAAAATATTCAGGTTCAATAACAAGTGTGTCTATATCAATCTGTTTGAATTAGATAGATAGACCTGATTATAGGACAAATTCATTGCTGATTCTTTACATTCATTTTTAAAATAAAAATCAACAATCTTACCACATTGATGTCCTTTTCATTTTTCCCCATTTTTGGGATATATATATATATATATATATGCAAATTTTCCAAGAAAATATTGAAGTTAGTAAAATTTACACTACCGAAATAATTCCAAAAAATCTCACATTTAAAAAACTAGAAAATTTCTTGGGAAAAAATGTTGATTGACATGATCATATACCTCATAGTAAAAAATATGAATTGTATTCAATTGTAGTTGTGTAGGTCATAAGTGTCCATTTTGACTTCATTGGAGGGAATTGAACCTTTTGCCTCTTTAGTCATTGGTCGCCCACACATCAAGTTCCTTGATCATCCAAATACCATTTCTAAACTTGTGACAAATAATGTGATTGTGCATGAATATAAATATGCATGTTTCAATTTTGCACAATTTTATAAAATTATATTATTTTTTAATGTCATTATGACGTAATGATATTGATGACATTATGTGATGGAATTTTATTATTTTAGTTTCATTTTGAAATTACATTTATTTTAAATATGTGAGCCATAAACAGATATAATGATGTAATTAGTTTAATTCTAAAATTTTAATTATATTTATTTCAAAAATGTATCACGATCTTGTTAATCATAATTGGAATGAT
Source organism: Sphagnum tenellum (assembly GCA_963921925.1). NCBI lineage: Eukaryota > Viridiplantae > Streptophyta > Sphagnopsida > Sphagnales > Sphagnaceae > Sphagnum > Sphagnum tenellum. Next base: position 28,739,189 of record OY998142.1, on the reverse strand, counting down.
GTAATAATGTGCTAAAATATCTTTTGAACATTTTTTTGATTTAATAATTAGTGAAAGTGGGTCAATATAACATATACTCAAGTTGTACAAATATTTTTTAGATATTTGAATGCACTTGGAGTCTCTAGTCATTCTTTATTCATTTTGTGAAGTTAGAGTTTAACATTTTTATTTTATTTATTTATGTTAAATGATCTCAATAAAATAAATTTTCAAACTACTTAGTCATGTGGTCCCAATGATGATTTAGGGAGGTTGATTTGCATAACAATATCACACATGATTAGATTTGGAACATAGTCACAATATGTTCTAGTTTTGGATGTTAGGCTTTGGTGTAATGTAATGTCACAATGCTTATGGACTTGTGACATATAGATTGCATGTTTTTCTCCCGTTTTTATATTTTTGAAGTTACCATTAGCTAATCATTACTTATATTTATGAAATAATTGTTTGTTTTTTCAATTCTTTAGATCTATTCTTTCATTAGGTTTCTTCCTTTTCTAAAACTTCTATCCCATCCATGCCTTTTCCAATCATTGTAGCATATGATAAGTTGATGATGTTTGGATTTAGGTGCATGTGAGTGTTAAGAGAGTTAGGTTAGTAGTAGTTTACTATGTAGATATTAACAATATATTGATTAATTTACAAGTTACTAATTTGAGCTTGAAAATATTTGGTTTCTTGTTTTTACTTTAAAACTCATTCTTATGTTGACATAGTAGTTTTGATTCTTGTGTAGAACTTTTATTCATGTTCTTGATTTAGAATTTTTAAATTTTATTTTGTGAATAATTTGCATGTTACTAAATTCATGAAAATATTTTGCTATGTTTTAACAATGGATTCATGTTCTAAAACACAAGAAGTACATGTTGGTATCATGGTTAGAACAAGTACATAATTAGAGGTTTGCACTACAAATCAAAGTTACATTCTACCATTTGGTGTAATTCTTGTCCTATTGTTGACATTGTTGTTTTTGTCAAAAAAATAATGAAGTTTAATGCATGGTTATTTTGATTTTGCAAGTTCTTGATTGATTAGTTATTTCAAGATCAAAATAAAAATGGGGTAACTAGTGCAAAATTTTGAATTTAAAAAAAGCTTTGCATTAGGACTTGTTTAAAAAGGTTGAACATGTTTCAAATTGTGATTAGAAGTTTGTAAAGATAGTTAGACTAAATGACAAAAAAGGAAAGGAATCCACTAGATCAACATTAGAGATTTTTTGCCATATGTGTGAGGAACATTCAAATATAATGCTAGTTAGTGTTTAAGAAACTAAATAATGAATGCTTTTAAACAAAGGAACAACCTCCAAGACATAAGAATTATTTAACAAAAATGGTGATTGTAAGGAAAGCTTAAACTATGGAAATGATAGTGCATCTTTTATCCATCATGGAGGAAAATCTAGTGATGGTTAGATGTTCAAAGGAAAAAACATGATCAAAAGTATACACCATTGATATCAAAGCAATAAATGTTAGGGAATGCAACAAGGGATTTGCAAACCTTGGGGCATTCAAATTTTCGTTTTTTAAGATATAATCATCACATGTTTATAATGGAGACATCAAGATCCATGCAAACATAGGTTTGTGCATGAACATGTTTGGCAATCAATAACATTTCAACATAACCATCCATACATGTAGTTTACCATGAAGAATGGTGACATTATTTATGACAAACCTATAATGGTGACCCAAGTTCAAGAAATACAAATTACGTGGGAGAGCTAGAACAAGTGTAGTAGGTGCCATTAGTGCATCATCAACAAGTTGCCATGATGAGTACCACATTCCCATGAGTCTACCGAGTTCCTAAAGTTCAACATCAAGTACATTCATAGGTACCTAATTTAGTTGTTATTACACACACATCAAATGGCATCATTGATGCCCCATCAAAGACAACTAGTGTTATTTCATCACAATGACAACACGTCACATGAACCTACTAAACACAAATCATACGTTTGCAAGTAATGTAGATCATTTGAATATCACTCTAAGTAGGTCCTTTACTTTAGATGTGCATTTTAAGGATGTTATGAGTGGGGTGATGTAAGGGGGTTAGGTTACTAAAGTTTATTATGTAGGTACCAATTATATATTGGTTATTTTATTGGTTACTAATTTTGAGCTTGAAAAAATGTAGTATTTATTTTGAAATTCATTCAAGATTACATTGAGACATTTGTTTTGAATCTTGTTTAATTTTTTTGATTTTGGGTTCTTGAATTGGAGTTTTTTTGTTTTCTTTTGTGAATAATGTGGATGTTGATGAATTCATGAAAATATTTTGTTCGACATTATTTTAACAATGAATTTATTTTCTAGAACACAATTCAAATACATGTTAATATATATTTTCATGGTAAGAACAAGTAAAAGAATAAAGATTTGTTTAGGAATCAAAATTACATTACATCAACAAACATTAATGGTACATTTCATGATATCTTACAAATGAAAGTTTCCCATTACAAAAATTTAAGAAACATCATTTGTTGGGTAAAAAGAAATTATAAATAAGTTTGGGCCTTCATTTTATATTAGGAGTGATTTTGCTAGAGAGCATATGTGGATCAAAGAACATATTGAGGTTCCTTGTACAATAATACATTATCTTATTTTAATAGGATTTTCAACGTGAAATCAAATAAGAAGGGTTTAGTTGACAAACCAAGTGATGTTTAATGCATTGTCAAATTCTTTGACATGACTATGATTGAAAGACATTTAAAATCTTAGCAATTGAAAATATGCCATTGTTTGTACATCACTTTGGAAAATGATTGTGCCATCTTTGGGAACAAGTCATTTTCTATTTCAAGAATGGTTTCAAAATTATGGAGGATGTAGGCATCTTGAACATTGATGATCCATCCTAAAAAGAGTCATTCAATTGTAAATATATTTTTCAATATTGCAAAAGGTTGTGGATCACTATATTGCAATTTGTAATAAACATTGGGTTAGGAGAATCAATGAGTATGGACATTTTCAAAACAGTCATTTAGTAGCTAGATACTTTCAAAAATTTGAATGATTTCAAAGATGAAGGAGCCATTTTGATGACATTCATGTTGGTCTCCCACTTGATGAAAAACAAACACAAGATCCCAAGTCCAATAAGGAATAAAAAATGGAGGGTGCAATGAGAAATGAATGAAATGAGTGCAATTAACATTCTAAGCTACCTCATAGTTTAAATTGGTGAGGGATGGGGCATCATATGTTGTTGGTAAAAATGGAAAACACCATGTTGATTTTTTTTTCACATTTTTTGCTTGAATGGTTATTGTCACATTGCAACCCAATAATGCATCCATTTGGCGTATACTTTTGTGAATGACATAGTGTGTGATGCAAGACACAAGACTTATGCAATCACGCATGTGGAACAATTTAGTGAACTTGAAGAGCAACTAAGGTTAATTATATCAAAAAAAGATTATAGTTATATTTTGTATAAACTATCCATACACATGTCGATGTTCACACACAAGATTCAAGACTTAATCTAGCTTAGACAATAATATAATGTAAAGAGATGACAATTGAAATGCATGATCAAACATTTAGATTACCTCAATTTTATACATGCAATAGTTAGTAAATCTAGCTTCACACAAGAAATTTTTTAAATGATTTAATTGTTTTTGATTGGCTACAAAATGAGGTATTGTGTAGGGGGAATGAATTGAAAGCAAAAACATCCATAATGTTAGAGTAGATCATGACTACATTTAATAATTAGATTTAATAATTATATTCATGACTATTTTTTCAAGGTTGTGTGCACCACATATAAATATGTTGTGAGGTCTCTTAATGTAAATATTCACATATTGAATTTATTCTTCCATAATGTTTGTGTTTAAATTGTTTTATGCTTAGGGAATGGGCAACAATGATGGCAATTCAATAGACGAATGATCACCCAAAAAACCTTGGCTTGTTGTTTATTGATATCAAGGAATTGAACTTCACATTTTAAGATTATTATGAAAGTTATCCACAATTTATTAACCCAATTTTTAAACTTGTTAATGAAAGGTCCTTTTAAGGTCTTGAAAGGCCTTCAGCCAAATGTCTTCAGCCATTGGTGAAAATTTGATGTAATAAGGAACTTGACTAGATAGGCCAAGCACTAAATCAAGATCAAGCACTAAATTTATCAAGATCATAGATTATTTTGGTTTAGGGTTCAAATCTTTTTTGCATTTTTCTCTAGGGATGGAAAAAACTTAGCACTTTGGCCCAAGGTTTTGAATTTTTTTTCCGCCATATATGAAATCTTAAAGCTTTGTTAAATCTTCCTAGCAATAAAAAATAAAAAATATGATTTTTTTGCATTAAATGTTTTGAACCTAAATTAAATGTCATGTGCTTTAACACAATTGTACCACGATCCATAAACCTAATTTCTCATGCATTAAAACAAAGGAATCACAACTTGAAATTAATTGTCTCCAAACCTTAAGACAAACTAATTTTTTTTTTAATTAATTTTTTTGCAATCAATGTGACTTTTTAAAAAAAATTAAAAATGAGATTAAAAAATATATTTCTAGGGTTTTGATTACCCAAATGTAAACCTTTTTTTGACCTAAATTGCCAAGATTCTACCTTAGGTTTCCTTACACCTCTGGAAGCACCATAAGGTCCATGGGATTTGTCGTAAGATCCCTGGGAATTGCTGTAAGGTTCAAACTCCAAGAAAGAATTCCACAGCTTTTTGCACAGTGAAAGTCCTCATCCCCCGCACGACTTCCTGGAATTTAGCTGCACCTACTCAGACCATCGCCCTTGAAGGTGTGCTGTAGACGAGGACTCCCTCCGATACATTCTTTTGGTAAAGTTCAAAATTGTGCATGCGTTGTTCTGTAATCAACAGTAGACTGCATCTGGGCTTGTATTGTGCGGTCAATTTTCAGTTGGCATTTTCAAATTCAGCTCAGTCAAAAACCATTTCATACTTTCTCACAGAAATGATCGTGAGCCAGCATTAGCTGTGAACCGCATGCTCTTCAAGATTTTTTTAGCATTTCTGTGTATATCTGCTTCTTGCTGTGTTCAATGAGCTCCTTTGACCTTACACAGAAGACAAGAGGTTCAACATTGGATATTTTGAAACATTCTAGAAACATGTGCTCCAACTACAAATTCCAACCTTCCAATGGACGAAGCAGCTTGTGTGCATAAACTGGAAAAAGTCTAAAGGGTACAACAGACTAGAGGCTGTGGGGATTTACAGAGCTAAAAGACCTTTGCCAAAAAAATTTCTATTGATACATCGCAGGTTTCACAAGAAAAAAACAAAAATAAAATTCGATGGGCATTTTGAAAAACAGAATGCCCATCACAGTGATCATTCCATTTTTTGAAATGCCCAGCATATAGCGGGAAGAAAAGTATGCTTTGTAAGGAGCTCTCCGATTACACTAGAAAACTGGGTGCAGGTCTTTTATGCAGTAATGCTTCCAAACAGAACAGGAACTTGACTCTCTTCACCAAAATGGAACATGATTAGAGTAATAGACCATCAATTGAGCATCACACATATATACGTGCATGATGCTCATGAGTTCCTACCATAAGGCCCCTGAGATGTGAGTGAAGCTCCAAGTGAAAATCTCTGGCGATTGCATACTCACTTGTGTCATTGACAACCTAAAAGAGATGGGAAGGCCCAGAGTATTGCAAATTTGAGATCCTTTATACCCACCTCGGCTACGTCACAAACTTGAAGAAAGAAAAAACACTGGAGACCACCAGAAGCTCATCTGGAGGATTTCAAGTGAGTCTATTTGCACCATTTAGGGTTTGATAGCTAGTCTTCAACCCAGCCCAGACACCTCAAACCCTATTGGCCCAAGTTCTATGAGTGTGCGGGGTGGGATGGGTGGATGGGTTTGTGTGTGTGAATGAGCCCCTGGGGGGGGGGGGGGGGGAACGTTGTCTAGTCACCTAAGTTTGTTTTTAGATAAGTTCCTAAGTTTGTTAAAAATTTGGATATAGGGATGAGATTGAAACCCTTTATGAAAATCCAAAAACAATAAATTCACATCTAAACTTTTTTCTATTATTTATTGATTTATTGATTTATTTCCATTTATTTCCTTCTTCTACTTAAAAACCTCCATGTGCTCCCAAGTTGAAGAATTATCTAATTAGATCAAGTAGAACTTGTTTAGAGCTAGCTTCAATTGCGGAGTTTTAGTTTAAATCCATGCATATGTTACCAAAAAAAGTTTCCCCATTTGAGAGATAATTCATTAAAAGTAAGAGTTCTTGTTTT